>OZ024703.1:9868284-10455608 GCA_964016905.1 Perithous albicinctus
TGCGTATGGCATATCTGCTATGCTCGCACACGTTGGTAACACGAGATACTAACACATATATTCATACTGGTATTGTATCGCGGAGGACCTCGGGAGTTTGGGTGTTACACGCGAACTTTGATTTTTCCACGCTTCTCTCTTCCACCCCTCTTTATCCTTCACCAACAGCACTCCCGCCCCCTCTTTTCAGCCTCCTCACCCCCAGTATCATCCCTGGGGTCTACGCTGGGTTGTTCCAATGTTGGTGCGCTTGAAAATCGCGAGGAAAAGCTCTGAATAGTTGCAGAGGCCGATGTTCATACGTTACGCTGGTGTGCCGGAAGCATGAGAGAACGAGAGAGAAAAAAAGGGGGAGTGGGGAAAAGGAATAGTGGAAAAAAAGCGCAGGAAAGCGTCAGCCCGAGGCAAAACTAGTAACACAAATATGAATGAAGTGACGAGAAAGAGAACACGTGAGATGAGAGACAAAGCGAACGAGAAACCGGTTGCTCTACCCGAGTTTTCTACTCGTGTGCTGCACTCACAATATGCAAATAGGTGATGCGCTACTAGCTGGTGAAAAATAAGCCAGGTGAAACCTCCTCGCCCCCCCCCCGACCCACCCTCAGGTGGCGCAGTTTATATATACTGCGGAATGTGTAGCTCTGTGACAGCGGCGCGTAGA
Organism: Perithous albicinctus; assembly: GCA_964016905.1. Classification (NCBI taxonomy): domain Eukaryota; kingdom Metazoa; phylum Arthropoda; class Insecta; order Hymenoptera; family Ichneumonidae; genus Perithous; species Perithous albicinctus. Next base: position 9,868,949 of record OZ024703.1, read on the forward strand.
TTCTGCGAGAGCGAAAAGAGACAGGAGGCAAAACACGTACTGTACTGAGTGAGGATGCCCCCACTACGCCTTCTCTGGTTGTGAAAACGCGTTGGGCTTGTATATCCGCTCAGTATTATCCGTAAGTACCTACTCGGCTTTCATAAGCTCGTGGGATTCGGGGCTTTTGAGTTTTACCAGGAACTCCCGGAGCTTTTTAAAGCCCCGCTGCATTCGTTAACTCTTTTATCTCTCTCTCTCTCTCTTTTCTCTCCCATCTCCACTCTTTACTCTCTTAATCCTTCTAGCCCCGACCCCCGCCCCCTAGTCCCACCTCGCCTTCTGGCTCGATTAGTTGAATCACGAATAACCCGGAGCTCGATATTTCAAGGTTCACGAGCATTGAAATATCGGGATGAAAGAAAAACCATTAACAAATGTAAACGAGGGGGTTAATCGACATGGATAGGGGTTCCCTGAATTGGTATTGAAATTTCAGATGTCAGCATTGAATACACAGTAATTGCAAGTAGTAGTAGTAACTTTCTAATAATCACAAAAAGTGTCAGGTTCCTGGAGGAGAAAAGCGTGTCCAAGTTGACAGTAAAGTCTCATAAGTATTTCCCACAAGCACACTACATGTACGGCCATGAATAAAGTAAATGCATCTCATCTAGTATGCATTGGCGGTATCGAATTGGAAAATAGAGAGAGTTACTCGGATAGCTGCTTCCCGAGTTCGTATAGCGACTCGCAATGTCGTTCGTTAGTGCATTAGTGCACGGAGGCATCGCAGAGTACCAATGTACCTGGGAGTTTGGTGAATGTGCGGAGTAGGGGGGGGGGGGGGGGGGTGGGGGTGGTGGCTTCATCCATCAGAGTAGCGTATACGGGAAATGCGACATTAGCGGCACTTAGTGCACTCGGAGTGCTGATTCAGACTGACATTGATAGTCGAAACGTTCTGTGGATGGAGAGCTGAAGGTACCCGGGTGGAGAAACAGTGAGGCTAAATCAGTAGCGAAGCAGAGGATAGTTTGGTAATACATGTTGGGTAGAGTCATGCGATGAAGAAGGGGATAGAGTAACGGGTGTTTCGAGAGGGTGCGATATTCAAGATCCATCAGGTATGACAAAGATGGAAACAGCGTGGAGGCACGCTACGACGATGAGACGAGGGCGGCCAAACATTTGGTCTGATCCAGCAGAACTGAGAGATTACCTCGGGCACATTAGAAATAGATGGCCGAGGTCAATGGAAACCCCTACAATGCGGTACTCCAATGGGAAACATGACTGAGGGAGGAGATGGACCAAGTAGCACCCAGGGATGAGCTCAGGGGATTAGAAAGGATTACGATTACGGGTTAGAAGCTCGATCCGGCGATTCCCAGTGCCGATCAAGATTTAACGGACGTTCGTCTCGTCCATTGCTGGGTGAATTGGTCAGATCCCTGACCACCGTCCTTCGACTTCGGCCAGCTTCGGATAATAGAAACTACCCGAGAAACCCGCAGAAATTGCTTTTACCACTGCTAACACTGTTTGACTAACTGGTACGTTACAAAGTTTGTACATCAGCTTTTCACCTGTGAGATGATCTTCCAACGCGGTACGCCCGTATTACACGAACTTTATTTACTGACTACTATATTTTTAGGATTACGTCGCCAACAAAATCACGGTTACTGAAGTACCATTGATACCATTGAAAAATTCAACCGAAAGTTCATTCATCATGTTCATGAATATGACGCGTAATTGGATCCTAATAATAGTGATGAGAAAGTAACGAGTTACAACATCAGTCTGGAGCAATTTTATTGCGATACAAATACACGAAAATCTTCACCGCAGGCTATTTAGATTTCGTTTTAACCGTCTCTCGTTATCGTCAGTGCGAAACGTTGCGCGACCCTTCCAGGAACGTTCCTTTTTTTTTTTTTGTTCTTCTCATCGATGAAGGCGTCAGAAACACTGTCGTCGTCAGTATCGCCTTCGGCGTCGTCAGATCTGATAATCGCAATGGCAAACAAACGTGACGATCCCTCCACCGCAGGCTAAAAGTTTTGCAGAGACACGGTATATCCAAAAGATATCGGACACTGTATTTATTTCGAGGGCAACTTGAGGCGGCTCTCCTTACTACTACCACTGCTAGTATGTCGTCCTTGCGACCCCTCGGATAGGGGTAATCATCGGTCGAGTGAGAACCCGGAGGGTGCGACACTCGGTCCGTTCATCCCCCTAGCTATCCTAGTTAAACGTACTTATACTGTAGTGCACCGCTATCCCACTAATCCGAAACCCACATATAGATCGGTAAGCCCTGTAGATAAAACCTGTGAAGGGTCCGTTGATACCAATGTTGGCCGTTTCTGATGGGGAGAGACTTCCAAACTTGCTGGCATCAACATCACTCTTTATGTCAGTTAACGTTTTACGCGCACGTGCGTTAATACCCACGTACGCGATGCTTTTTTCCAGCTGTATTCAGGATCCTCATGTATAATCACGACATTTATGAACTAGAACAGTAGGGGAGAGAGGGGTCTGAATTAACGGTGCGAAATAATGGAACACAATTTTTGTTAATGTCATAGTAATCTGGTACACAGGTATGTGTCCATTTTTTAAAAATCATCCCACGTGGAATAAAAAATGAGCCCAGGATGGAATCCAGGTTGAAGTATAGGATTTGATTCGACCTCATTCTGTCGATGTATCGTACAAGCGTATCACTTTCCCCAATATTCAGCCGAATAATGACGCCTATGGTTGCCCATGAACGAGGTGTATCATCTATGTTGCGACAACGGAGGGTTCCCACAAACTTTTCCAGTCCCACTCTCACGAAGCACGTCAAAACTCATGGGATACACATGGGGAGACTCGTGACATCGTATCTTCCACGGCGACGCATCCGCAACCCTCTATGGTATGAAGTATCCGTGGAGGGCAAAAAAAAAAAAGAAAAAAAAAGAAGTAGAGCAGTAGCACAGAGTAGACAGGAGTCTGAAAGATTCTTCAAGGATGAATGGAGCTAACCGACAACCCTCTAGGGTCTACATGGAATCACTGATATCGATAATAACAATATAATAGTCGCTATATAGACATCATCTATTTGAGTTTGCCTCCGGTCCCACAAACTCAATGACACTTCCGGAGATGATAGAAGCCATTCTATACAGCAGTATATAACCTTCTCACTTTCACATCGAAAATCCCCCTATTTCCGTTTTCTCGTTCTCCTTGTCTTCGACGTAACCCCGCGAGGCGTCTTCACAGTCGTCTGGATTTATTCACCGGTTTATACGATATTTTTATTCCCCATCGTCTTATGCATACACATTTCCAGTGGGTTTCCAGGCCTCGACACGCTTTATCTAGCTTTTCCCTTCTGAATGCTACATGCAATATAACAGCTGGATCTTTTTACCTGTGTATTCTCCTTGCGAAACGGACGAAAACGATAAAAAAAAAGAAGAAAAAAAAAAAGTAACGCTTTGAATAATATTACGGGTGAAATCTCTCGGTGATTTCTTCGATAGTCTTTGTTCAAATCCTTGTGAATTTATCGTCACGTCATATAAGGAAAACGGACCAGTCTACAAGGTTACTTTTATTCGGTTGGAAAATAGGGGATCTTGACATTTTTGACTATTCTTTATAATTCATTTATTAAGCACGTCCGGATTATTCTTCCATAACCAACTTTCATTTCTTTTGTATTTTTTTCCTAACGTTTTCCCGTCATATGAAGATTCCAGAGTATACCATGAAAAAGCAGTGTTTCAATGGTTACCTGTTTGGCCCTACACAACAAGTTTCCGCAAAGTATCTGCCTTGTTCCAGATGGTTGATTTAGTCTCGTTGACTCAATCCTACTTATTTGGAGTCCCGTATTCTGGCTGTTATATTCCGGGTATCCGGACGTCCAAGTGGTGCTTCGTTGCATTTGCAACTCCGGGAGTAAATCAATTTTTCGACATGGCCCGTCGGAGCGCCTTCCTGCCTCTTTATTCACTAGGCTAGGCTAGCAAAAGCAGCAAAGCTTCGAGATCGAATTCGTTTTGTCGGACCGGACGAAACGTCCCGTCCGGAAAGTAGCATCAAAAGTAGGGTGGAAAAATAGTACGTGAAATAGGAAATGGACAAAAACAAGTAGAAAAGCTCCTAGTATAGGCCCATAAATTTTTGCTGCTATAAAGATTGTAAGAAAGTGGAAATCGGTACCAATGGAAATTGGTTTGGGTAGGTTTTCTTTTTTTTTCTTTTTTTTTTTTATGCTGTAGTAAACAATAAATGTTGAACAAAGATCGAACGGTTGGATTACGATTACTGGATTCCAAACTATGACCAACAAACACCCAAACGAGCTGTATCTGGAGTTTGCAACCACTAAAACTCACCTACGATGTTTCGCTATAGTGGTATCAACTGTCTTTGAGTTCTCTCGTTGTGGCGCGAATATCGACGCCTCTTCCGCTCGTTAACCCGACCTCTACTTCCGCTTCGGCCCTTTTCCTCTCTGCACTACTTTACGCTCTTCCTACCGCCATATCCCGCGTCTCTATTTATTGGCCTTTTACGAGCTCGAAGACATGGACGGTAACTTCACGGTTTCAACGTGTGTTTATACAGAAAACATTCAAACATGTCTCGGAAAAATTTGAAGAAACTTTGAGACGCAAAAATACGACTTAAAAGTAGAAAATTAAATCAAATTCTTGACACTTTTCCAGACACATTCTACGTCACGCATATTTATCTCACATCCAAATACCGCAGATATCAGACAATGACTCGAATTACCCAGATTAAAATACACAGATTTGTATTTTTTGTTCCTGTTTTCTTTCGGACTTGACGAAAAAGTTATCAGGATTGATTAAATTTGGCAGAGAAAGAAATAGCTGATGGGATGTCGATAATTTTATTATACATTGATGAAAAGATTATTTTCTGCGCCCTTTATTACGTCTGGGTAAAAAAAAAAAAAAGGTCACTGAATGAATCCCTAAAAGGTTATCGCGAAAATAGACGTTGAGAGAAAAGGAATATTCGCTAAATTCCAACCAGACGAATTGTCGAAATCAATTTTAATGATTGAGATATAAAAAGATAGTCGTGAAGCGATTGAAAGACAACTTCTATAATTACGCAGATATAATTTTTACATTGATACTGACAGAAACATGGGTTTCTCCTGTCGCAGAGTGTCATGTGAGTTGGACTAATATTAGACAAATCTAAAGTGATTTCGATACAAAAGGCTGTTTTCAAAGTGATCAGAAAAAAAAAAATTTGCATCTTTCATTTTCATGATATAAAATATTAAAAATATTTTTTAAAAAAGACGAGATTTGTCGAAATCCCCATTTTTTGGCCTATGGACGGGGCCAAACCTTCGAGGAAAAAGTCCGTCAGAGACAACTTTTTTTCTGAAAAATTGAGATATCGAATTTTTTCCGTCACCATTCGTTTCAAGTCGCATATGGCATCACTGAATTTACCCTCTAAAATCCTTTTTGAGTCATTTTGTCGAAATCCCCATTTTTTGGCCTATGGATGGGGCCAAACCTTCGAGGAAAAAGTCCGTCAGAGACAACTTTTTTTCTGAAAAATTGAGATATCGAATTTTTTCCGTCACCATTCGTTTCAAGTCGCATATGGCATCACTGAATTTACCCTCTAAAATCCTTTTTGAGTCATTTTGTCGAAATCCCCATTTTTTGGCCTATGGACGGGGCCAAACCTTCGAGGAAAAAGTCCGTCAGAGACAACTTTTTTTCTGAAAAATTGAGATATCGAATTTTTTCCGTCACCATTCGTTTCAAGTCGCATATGGCATCACTGAATTTACCCTCTAAAATCCTTTTTGAGTCATTTTGTCGAAATCCCCATTTTTTGGCCTATGGACGGGGCCAAACCTTCGAGGAAAAAGTCCGTCAGAGACAACTTTTTTTCTGAAAAATTGAGATATCGAATTTTTTCCGTCACCATTCGTTTCAAGTCGCATATGGCATCACTGAATTTACCCTCTAAAATCCTTTTTGAGTCATTTTGTCGAAATCCCCATTTTTTGGCCTATGGATGGGGCCAAACCTTCGAGGAAAAAGTCCGTCAGAGACAACTTTTTTTCTGAAAAATTGAGATATCGAATTTTTTCCGTCACCATTCGTTTCAAGTCGCATATGGCATCACTGAATTTACCCTCTAAAATCCTTTTTGAGTCATTTTGTCGAAATCCCCATTTTTTGGCCTATGGATGGGGCCAAACCTTCGAGGAAAAAGTCCGTCAGAGACAACTTTTTTTCTGAAAAATTGAGATATCGAATTTTTTCCGTCACCATTCGTTTCAAGTCGCATATGGCATCACTGAATTTACCCTCTAAAATCCTTTTTGAGTCATTTTGTCGAAATCCCCATTTTTTGGCCTATGGACGGGGCCAAACCTTCGAGGAAAAAGTCCGTCAGAGACAACTTTTTTTCTGAAAAATTGAGATATCGAATTTTTTCCGTCACCATTCGTTTCAAGTCGCATATGGCATCACTGAATTTACCCTCTAAAATCCTTTTTGAGTCATTTTGTCGAAATCCCCATTTTTTGGCCTATGGACGGGGCCAAACCTTCGAGGAAAAAGTCCGTCAGAGACAACTTTTTTTCTGAAAAATTGAGATATCGAATTTTTTCCGTCACCATTCGTTTCAAGTCGCATATGGCATCACTGAATTTACCCTCTAAAATCCTTTTTGAGTCATTTTGTCGAAATCCCCATTTTTTGGCCTATGGACGGGGCCAAACCTTCGAGGAAAAAGTCCGTCAGAGACAACTTTTTTTCTGAAAAATTGAGATATCGAATTTTTTCCGTCACCATTCGTTTCAAGTCGCATATGGCATCACTGAATTTACCCTCTAAAATCCTTTTTGAGTCATTTTGTCGAAATCCCCATTTTTTGGCCTATGGACGGGGCCAAACCTTCGAGGAAAAAGTCCGTCAGAGACAACTTTTTTTCTGAAAAATTGAGATATCGAATTTTTTCCGTCACCATTCGTTTCAAGTCGCATATGGCATCACTGAATTTACCCTCTAAAATCCTTTTTGAGTCATTTTGTCGAAATCCCCATTTTTTGGCCTATGGACGGGGCCAAACCTTCGAGGAAAAAGTCCGTCAGAGACAACTTTTTTTCTGAAAAATTGAGATATCGAATTTTTTCCGTCACCATTCGTTTCAAGTCGCATATGGCATCACTGAATTTACCCTCTAAAATCCTTTTTGAGTCATTTTGTCGAAATCCCCATTTTTTGGCCTATGGACGGGGCCAAACCTTCGAGGAAAAAGTCCGTCAGAGACAACTTTTTTTCTGAAAAATTGAGATATCGAATTTTTTCCGTCACCATTCGTTTCAAGTCGCATATGGCATCACTGAATTTACCCTCTAAAATCCTTTTTGAGTCATTTTGTCGAAATCCCCATTTTTTGGCCTATGGACGGGGCCAAACCTTCGAGGAAAAAGTCCGTCAGAGACAACTTTTTTTCTGAAAAATTGAGATATCGAATTTTTTCCGTCACCATTCGTTTCAAGTCGCATATGGCATCACTGAATTTACCCTCTAAAATCCTTTTTGAGTCATTTTGTCGAAATCCCCATTTTTTGGCCTATGGACGGGGCCAAACCTTCGAGGAAAAAGTCCGTCAGAGACAACTTTTTTTCTGAAAAATTGAGATATCGAATTTTTTCCGTCACCATTCGTTTCAAGTCGCATATGGCATCACTGAATTTACCCTCTAAAATCCTTTTTGAGTCATTTTGTCGAAATCCCCATTTTTTGGCCTATGGACGGGGCCAAACCTTCGAGGAAAAAGTCCGTCAGAGACAACTTTTTTTCTGAAAAATTGAGATATCGAATTTTTTCCGTCACCATTCGTTTCAAGTCGCATATGGCATCACTGAATTTACCCTCTAAAATCCTTTTTGAGTCATTTTGTCGAAATCCCCATTTTTTGGCCTATGGACGGGGCCAAACCTTCGAGGAAAAAGTCCGTCAGAGACAACTTTTTTTCTGAAAAATTGAGATATCGAATTTTTTCCGTCACCATTCGTTTCAAGTCGCATATGGCATCACTGAATTTACCCTCTAAAATCCTTTTTGAGTCATTTTGTCGAAATCCCCATTTTTTGGCCTATGGACGGGGCCAAACCTTCGAGGAAAAAGTCCGTCAGAGACAACTTTTTTTCTGAAAAATTGAGATATCGAATTTTTTCCGTCACCATTCGTTTCAAGTCGCATATGGCATCACTGAATTTACCCTCTAAAATCCTTTTTGAGTCATTTTGTCGAAATCCCCATTTTTTGGCCTATGGACGGGGCCAAACCTTCGAGGAAAAAGTCCGTCAGAGACAACTTTTTTTCTGAAAAATTGAGATATCGAATTTTTTCCGTCACCATTCGTTTCAAGTCGCATATGGCATCACTGAATTTACCCTCTAAAATCCTTTTTGAGTCATTTTGTCGAAATCCCCATTTTTTGGCCTATGGACGGGGCCAAACCTTCGAGGAAAAAGTCCGTCAGAGACAACTTTTTTTCTGAAAAATTGAGATATCGAATTTTTTCCGTCACCATTCGTTTCAAGTCGCATATGGCATCACTGAATTTACCCTCTAAAATCCTTTTTGAGTCATTTTGTCGAAATCCCCATTTTTTGGCCTATGGACGGGGCCAAACCTTCGAGGAAAAAGTCCGTCAGAGACAACTTTTTTTCTGAAAAATTGAGATATCGAATTTTTTCCGTCACCATTCGTTTCAAGTCGCATATGGCATCACTGAATTTACCCTCTAAAATCCTTTTTGAGTCATTTTGTCGAAATCCCCATTTTTTGGCCTATGGACGGGGCCAAACCTTCGAGGAAAAAGTCCGTCAGAGACAACTTTTTTTCTGAAAAATTGAGATATCGAATTTTTTCCGTCACCATTCGTTTCAAGTCGCATATGGCATCACTGAATTTACCCTCTAAAATCCTTTTTGAGTCATTTTGTCGAAATCCCCATTTTTTGGCCTATGGACGGGGCCAAACCTTCGAGGAAAAAGTCCGTCAGAGACAACTTTTTTTCTCAAAAATTGAGATTGGGGATCGTTTCTTACATTCCCATTATCGCATTACCGGCGACTTAGCATAATATAACACATCCACGTTAGCATATATACTCCCGTTCCCTTTCCCCGTCACGTTTCACCATCTTTCCTCCTCGTGCAGTTAATAATTTGTCGCGTAAGCTGCGCCCATTCGCGTTCCCTTTCCCTGAGTCGCGCTGCCTTGGGTGGATTTTTAACGGTGCCGCGTCACCCTACAGCCGTAAGGTCATTAGGGATAATTAAGATTTTTTTCACGTCTCGAGCGGAAAAGCGAAGTGGCCAAGGGAGAGTGGAATGCAAGGTACGGAGAATAAAGAGGGCGAAGCAGAGGATAAGACGAAGGTGAAAAATATAGCTATAGAAAAATGGTCTAAGACGGAAAAGTGCATACAGTGCATAGCTTGCCACTGCTGCTGCTGCTGCTGCTGCTGCTGCTGCTGCTGCTGCAGTGCTTGAGTAGCTCCGTTGCGGGAGGCTAAAGGAGCGCCGAAGCGCGCGCGAGAAAGCGAGAAGTGGCCAAGACGCCACACGACGGAGAGAGCTCGAAGCTCCGCTAACGCGAGATATTAGCTTCGCCCCAGCAGAAACTACCGGGCTCCCTCGTAACTCGCCTCTAAGTATCTCGGGTCGTCTTGCGCAATGTCTGCACGGTTAACTTTGGTAACGCACGACACGTTACGTTAGAGGTCACACCACAATTCAGGTTGCAAAGATGGCGAACAGACAGCAAGCGAGCCAAAGGAAGTCGGGGCTACAAACTCCGGATACGCCTCTTCTACATCATCACCTAGTATCCACGATAGTTTGAAATTGTGTGAGTAGGTTGTGCGATAACCCTCATACGTATAGATGACGCCAGACTGGAAAACCGAGTCTTGAGGTGCTGTAACCTTGTTGATGAAGAGTAGAACAAAGGCAAGGACTCCGGGACTTGATGGTGTATAAAGTTGCTTGAAGATCCTTGGCTTCCTGTCGACCTCTGTATCATGAAGCAGCCAACAAGGCAACCCTCAACGCCCTGTAGTACTGCTACAGATGCGAACCCGGAACTTCCGTGATGCTCCAGGCTCTCTTCACTTGTCGTGGCACGAAGCAGGGGAAACCATCGTGATCCAGAACAGCCTTTGACCTTTAGTGGGTTTATGGTGGGACAGGACATGCGTTATTTTATTAACTGGCTGGACTTTCATGATTAGTTTATTAACATATTAGTCTCTGCGTTGAAAGTTTTTTTAACTCTAAAAAAAAAAAAAAAAAAAAACTGGTTTTTAAGACCTTTTATTTTTCATTGCTGAAATGAGAATCTGACATTCTCCTCGAAAATACAGGATTTTATTAATATTGAATTATCGAATTAAATTAAAATAAATATTTGTGGCCAGAAGAGACCGAAGGAAAATGTATTGTTGACGAGAGACGAGGCTGGAAACGCTGGCTTCTCACAGTGATGGTCTCTCTCTCTCTCTCTCTCGCCACATCGGTGAACTCGTAAAACTGTACGAGATCCGGATACCGCGTGTACCGAAGCTCGTAAAGGAATGGAGTATCGCGACTGTTGTGACTATGCTGCTGTCGTTTCGAGAAGAGACTCTACCGAGGGATTCCTACCAAGGAGAATGAGACGGCTAAAGGAAGACGAGCGATCTAACCGACATCGAAAAAGGCTTCTTTCAGTTTACCAAAGACCCTGGTGTGAGTGTAAGACTGACGCGTATTTCTTTCCAGAGGTGACAAAACAGGGAAAAGGATTTTGTGGCGCTGAATGAGAGTTGAGAAACCGAAAGGGGCTCCTACTTTAGGGACAAATGGTCTGGTCAACGATTCCATGGTGTTTGCGAAGGTCGTTTCTACTGTGATGCAGATTTTCGTTGAAATTTCCAACTCCTCCAAATCATGTACATCAGAACAGGTAAAAAGATTGCAGATAGTCAAATTCATTGCTAAAAAATATCATTTATTTTAAATTAAAAAAAAAAAAAAGAAACAGTACTCGTCAATTTTTTAAAAATATTTAATAATAATAATTAAATAAATAGAATAAGCTAAAAGTGCGCAATTGAAAGTAGCAAAACGCGGTCGATTTCTTACTCTTAACAACAAAACATTTCGCTTCGCCGGTCACTGGAGAACTATATATAATCCAGCTGCGCAGTTTGGTATATCCTCGGGACGGTGAAATTCCTCAGGCGAGTAAATCTTCCGGACTGAGAGCAGCAGCACCAGGAGTGTCCTCTGCTCGCCGCCTAATATCCGCGAGTTAGTTAATCTTCCGGTTGAACTCGTGCGAGGACGAAGCTTATAAATTATAGTGGCACACACAGTATACTATATGAAGCACCGTAGAGAAGACAGGAAGGGTCAGACGAGAGGAGCGGTAACGAGATACGTGAGGTAGGGTTTGTCGTATCCGAATATTCTCGAGAATTGAGTGGAGAAGTCGACAGGTTGGACGACCCTTTTACATAATTAAGAGTTACCGGGGACACGCGACATAATTATTATTTAAACAATTTTAAAAAATTACTAAAGACTGGAAAAAAAATCGTTTTATATGAAAAATCGAGATGCTGCTTCGACAACTTGATTATTATATTGATCATTTATTTATCTTTCTTTGACAAAAGATATTTCATTGTTAGAACAAATTATTTTTTTAATCATATATTTTTTTAAGCAAAAACATTTATTTTGTTACCATTACGAATTAGATAGATAGATAGATAGAATTTTTACAAGAGGATAATAATTCATAAGCATTTCACTATAATTTAATTCCGTTCTCTCCTGCTATTCCAACATTCTCCGAAAATTAAGCAGTAGTGAACGAACCATTTACTTAAACGATAAACGTGATTACCGTTTGCATCGCGAAATTCAAAATACCTTATCGTCTAAATGGGAAATTACTCCATCTATGGCGAAACAAGAGGAGATACCCAACGTCCATATTAATTATATTAAATTGAATGACTAATTGAAGTTGTGCAACTGTTATCTCTGGCTCTATTGTCATTAGTCGAGCAGGATGAATATCTTCAGGAGCGAAGCCAGTACAAATCGGATACAATATCCTCTTGTCCATTATATGACCACTTATTGTTTAAACACGAGGGGAATGATCTGTCTCTCTGCCGAGTCCCCATTCACTGTCTATTTCAATGTGAAGAGTTTATGCTCCTTTGCTAATTCTCTCAGAGGCGAGGAAAAATGGTGAATTGAAATATCCCTTGAATTTTACACGTGATGGTGAAAAAAGATGAATATAGTAATCCGGATGGAAAGAGATAGAGATGAGGGGGATATACCGTTACGGCATCAGATTTCTTGTGCTGGTTACAAATTGTTTCTGACAGATTGGAATAATGCCGACATCAGTGTCTGAGACAGGACAATGGTTTCTATTTACCTCTCCGGATAATGAGTTTGCCTGTAAATAACGGATTTCATTATGAGCCTATCACGAGGGGGGATATGAGTGTATAATATTGATAAGGAAACTGTACTTATGCAATCAAAACGTTTTCAACGACGCCGTTAACGATAATAACACGAATGTAACAATGAATAATAGGTGTATACTCCAGAAAAATTGTAAATCCATTAGCATACGTTGTAATTGTCATTTGAATATGTGCAATTATGAATTTTATGAATTTTATGAATTTTATGAATTTTATGAATTTTATGAATTTTATGAATTTTATGAATTTTATGAATTTTATGAATTTTATGAATTTTATGAATTTTATGAATTTTATGAATTTTATGAATTTTATGAATTTTATGAATTTTATGAATTTTATGAATTTTATAAATTTTATGAATTTTATGAATTTTATGAATTTTATGAATTTTATGAATTTTATGAATTTTAACAATTTTATCAATTCTATCAATTTTTTAAGTTTTATTTATTTAATTTATTTTATGCTCGATTCCAGTAAAACGATATAAATTTCTGTAGCCGAGCGAAGCCCCTTAAAAATTTCACAAGCCTCGGCATATTCGAGAGGTTCTGAATAACTAGCCGCTAGGAGTATATACATCCGATACGTGCAGTTTCGACGGTCGAGCTATTTCCCCGAGTATACACTTACTTCTGCTGGAACACAGTGCTCGGCCCTTGCACGTCTTCACACAATTTTTGCTATAATACATACTCTAGATACAACTGCAGTGCGACTATCTCCACGTTATTACGTTATCAAGGAAAAATATCTCTTGAAAATACAAAAGGCTGAGAAAAGCGTTGGGAAAGGAAAGTACAAGTAAAAAAAAAAACGAAATAAAAATTCGTCGCTACATTTAATTTAAAAAAATGTTTATCCACAAACTAGCACAATTTTCTTTCTTAGTTTTCCAAGAAAAAAATAATCCAAAAATCCATTAATTTTCAATTTATAATTACATTTTTTTTATCAAAAGAATTGTCAGTAGATACCGAATTGAATAGTCAGACAATTTTGCTCAAGATAAACTTTACAATTTATTTCTACTTTCAAAAATCTCCTCCAGATGCAATTTTTTATTTCATTAATTTAGCACAAAATTCAAAATCAGCTAACCTGAAAAACTTTCTAAAAATCTTTCAAAAAAAAAAAAAACCAAAATATTCTAGTGAATTTAATTAAAAAATAATACTATAAGAAACGAATTAATTATTGAAGAAAAAAATGTCAAAAGGTAAAATATCCAAATTTACAAAAAAAAAATTTAGCTCGTATATTCGCCCACTGGATTACGTTGCTAAACAACAGTAAAAATCCTGCGCTTTTATCCCCCTCCATCCTTTATGTATTTTCGCTCGCTCCATCTATCTGACCTTTTATTTCTTTTTTTTTTTTTTGTTTCACAACGCCAAAAACCAAGGCGCGATGTTTATCGATATTTCATTCGTATTTACCCTACATTGCACCCATGTTCAGCACACACAAACGCACATTTCCCTTCGCAGCCCCTAGCGGTTGTCTCGCGTAAAAATTCGCAGAGAGGCTCTCGAAGAGCCTGTCCCCACCCTTATTTTTCGTCGACCAATCGGGCGTACTCTCGCACGGCTCATAAGCCCCAAAGCATACAAATATACGGACTCGGTCACACGTGGCCCAACCAACCAAAAGTACCATAAATGTATTTATACATATATAAATGTATCTTTTACACTTGGTCGAAGGGAAGCTTTTTTTTTCTCTCTGCAGTTCTCTCTCTTGAGAAAAAAAAAAGAAAGGGGGGTTGGAAAAATAGAGACTAGTGTGTCTTTGCGCTTAGAGATGTTAGCTTGATCAATGTTCCAACGCTTCCACCGCTTTATTTCACGCAATTTTTTACCCAACAACACCCTCGACCTACACTGGTACTTTAGTATGCGAAAGGTCCGATGTGCCTCTTTTACAGCGAGTATCTCGTTTCTCCTTATGGGTCGTCTCAACATGACCCGAGAATATTTTTTACCCGATAGGTCGAAGAGCTCTCGCATATATTATTCGATCTAGCTGACGACGTGGAAATAAAAAAAAAGAGAGGCGCGTAATATCGTAAATAAAGGCCATTGACAATGACAAAAAAGATATTTCTTCGGCTTTACTATTTCAATTGAGAACACACTCCTTTTTTTCTCTCGAATGAATAGATTCAACAGAATTTACTTTTATTTTTTCTTCAATGACTGCTCAATCATTTTTATATCACATTTATTTTTTTTATGCCACGCTGTGCGAGAAGTAGCGAAATTTGTATACGAAACTTGTATATAAATTCACGTATACACTTTTTTTTCTTCTTTTTTTAATTATCTATTCAATAACTATGATACTACATTTATTTATTTATCTACTAGATAAGTAAATAGAAATACCTGAATAAAGATGATATAATTTTTTTTTGCATGAATGAAGTTTCGAGCGTTCTATTTTTTTTTTTTCTTCTTTTTATTATTGACTGTAGAACAATTATGACACTTCATTTATATTCTGCAATAGAGATGAAGCGACAGTAGGCGTCATTGAAAGCCCATATATTATTCAATCCCTTCATCCGGAAGCTTAATATAGATTTATACATCCTGGGAATGTACACATTGATTCAAGTTCTCTGGACTTCCCTCTTCTCTCTGCAGATCTCGCTCTATTATTATTTCCAATGTTTGGTTTGTATCACGTATTCATATATGATGATATGCGAAGGGATATAATAAAACAGGGAACGCCATGAATGATAATAATAATAATAACGGTAATACCATAAATCTAAAAAGCAAACAGTGAGAAGAGAATTTTGTGATTTACGTCTGCCGCATATTTTCGTCGTTTAATCCTCGGTAAACTATCATTTTCCTTATAAATGTATAGGATATTTCATTCCGAATAGAGCATATTTATTTTTAAAAAACATATAATTCTTACCAAGGACAAAAACTAATGCTCTTAAATTTCTTCATATATTTTAATATCAAATCTTTAAGTATACAAATTCCTTAAACTGACGTACAAATTTTTCAGCAGTTAAGAAATAAATTTGGAATGGCTCAAAATTGAAAACTAGAAAAAATAATGCAAATACTCTTATCAACAATAAAAAAACAATAAACGATAACAATTTAAAAAATTAGATCAACTGAAATCGGTTATATTTAATTCTATATGAGTCCTGTATAAAATGTTACACAATAAATAGTAAACTCATACCCGTGCAAACAAAAATCCCGGTAAACTCGTATTGTTCTGTTCTAGTGGTAAATCTGATTGTATTTAGAGTGCTCAACTACACACATAGGACGTCCCTATAGACACGTTACAATTCGACAATGCAAACGAATAAAAATGAACGCGAACGTATGTTGCAAGCTTTGCCTTAATATATTGTATCGACATACAGAGATTTTTGTTTATTATACTACAGCCCGGCTACTAGCTTAGTTTCCTTGGTATACCCTTATGAATTTCTCTCATGATAATCCTCGATGCACGTCACAAGAACCACACCCAGCGACCGGAATCGTTTGCTCAGCTCGCCCCGATTCGCAACGGCTTTGCGTATGATGGGTAAATGTTTACAGCTAATGGTACGTTCGCGCTACAGTCTCTGCCCCCCGCACCCCTGTCACCCATCGCCCTAAGCTACACGCATGTACTCAAGGACTGTACTGCCGCACGTTCCCCACGCCCCCTACTGCTGCTCGTGTTGCCCTCTGTACTTAAAACCCCCCCTTTTGCATGCACGGCCGCCAAATTGACGCTTCTAGCTCACGTGAACACTAGGGATAGTGGTCTCATGGCGAAGGGTGTTTGGTTTCAACCTCGTCGACGATATCGGTACTGATTATATAATTATAAGCCTGAGCTTTCATTTGCTGACTTACACACGGAGGGACAAATTTTTATAATACAAATATGTGGACAGTACACAAGATTTCAGTAATAACAGTATCGTGTTTTGTTTTTTTTTTTTTGTCGAAAATTCAAAGTTGCTCAACTGTTGGGTGGGAAAAAAATAGTTTTTGCGGGATGCGACCCTACACAGATTAGACCGTACACAAGTAAAGAATGCGCAGTATTAATCCGACAGATAAAGTCTACACAGCATCGACTGGACACTGGAAAACTATACACAGCATCAGACTTGATATTTCAGGACTCTACACGATTTTAATTCAACACGAAAGAACTCTACACTAACTCAAGATAATGGCGTGTAGAAGCTTCAAGTGCCGAATCGATGCGTTGTGAAGTCTTGACGTGTGGAATTGACACCGTAGAGTTGATGCTGTGTTGTATTACTTGTGTAGAGTCTAGTTTGTGTGTAGCTGCATCGTGCACGAACAATATCCTATATTTTTCAAATAGAAAATAATATAATAAAATAATGGAAATTCTATCATTTTTATCTATTCGCATCTGGGATACATATATTTTTTTTCAAAGGTCAGCACACTGTTACGGATAATATGGCGCCCCTCGCCCTTATTCCTGTTTCGTCATGATGCCGTAGCCGAAAATCTTCAACTTTTAGTGAAATATAAAATTGAGCTCTTCGCGAGGGGTTTCGACGTTATTGGCTGGCAGAAGACTCCACCGGTCAGCCGGAAGTTCAATATTGACGAGATGGAAGGAAGAAAAGGAATAAAGGATTATAGAGAAGGCCAGATAAGAGAGAGAATTTCAAGTAGAAAGAGAATGAAAAATCAAGCTCTGATGCGGCGGTTACCCCCCTCCCCCACCCCCCTTCCACACGACTTTTTCCTCCTCTCTTTACCCTCTTTTCGCATCATAATTCGAGGCCTCGAAACTCTGTTGGAGCGAGAACGGGAATAAAACTTTTCTTCGAGATTTCGATATTACTATTGTACGTGCGCAATGGCGACAGACTTGGAAAGGGTTGGCAGACGCGGTGAGACACAGTCTAAGGGCACTCTTAGGACCATGCAACCGACGTAGAAGAGCATAAGAAGTACGTTCGAGTG
Source organism: Perithous albicinctus (assembly GCA_964016905.1). NCBI lineage: Eukaryota > Metazoa > Arthropoda > Insecta > Hymenoptera > Ichneumonidae > Perithous > Perithous albicinctus. The sequence goes on from OZ024703.1 coordinate 9,886,528, forward strand.
ATCTTGGTGTACAGTTTAAGGGTGTCGTTCGACGTTCGTCGTTGCCTCAAGCGACAGACGGCTGTCACCGCCACTACATACTGTCGCGACAACAGCGCCAACACGTTCGCACACATCAAGCACCACACTGGTAAAGTATGTTGTGGCGCTGCACTCTCAGATCCACAAGTTTTATACGCCCCACACGAATCTCTAGCCATCTTTTATTTATCCTCTGTTGCATTTTTCTTTATTTCCCTTCGCGTTTTTTTTTTCTTTTTTTTTCGTCTCCGTATTTTTATATTCTCACGCTTTTCTTGGTTGGCGACACTTGTGAACACAGTGAGACGGATTGAGGGATTTACATGTACGCGAGAAGGAGCCTTAGCGCGACATCTTATTCATGTAAATTCCCGAGCCTTTGCATCTCTTACTGTCGCACAGCAGTGACAAAAGTAAAGCTTTTGCTACTTCGTTCTTTATCTCCTATCTTTCGCACGAGAGAGGCTATTTTTTTTTATTGAGATTTGCTCTTTGGGCACTAAAATGATCAACAATATTTAAGACAAATTCTGATATGATATTTTTCGAAAACGAATCTTACATTTATGACTGTCGTAGTTGGTGACGCATCAAATCGACAAGGGTTCAATTCTCGAATAGTTTGCATGACTTTATGAAACAGTAAAATACTGAAAGGGGTTCAAGGAGGCGAAGCACCCCGGTGGGTTTGGGGGCGAAGCCACCAATTCGCGTTTGCATGAGTTTAGCATATGACTGGTCAATGATTTTCAAATCGAAAGTCACGTACGAGAACGAATACCACAGGCGGATGTCCATTGGGGCGAAGCCCCTCAGTGGCGTTGGGGGCGAAGCCCCCAATTCGCGTCTGTTAAATTCCGAAACTGTTTGCATGCGTTTAGCATATGACCGGTCAATGATTTTCAAATGGAAAGTCACGTACGAGAGCGAAGGTCGCAGGCGGATGTCCAGGGGGGCGAAGCCCCACAGCGGGGTTGGGGGCGAAGACCCCAATTCGCAACGGAATGAAACGAAATTTTGTATGATATTGTATTATGTAAATAATTTATAGATTTATTGTTTATTTGGTAGTTGTTTCAGGTCTGTCATTTTTTTTCCTCAGAAAAAAAAAGGTATCTTTAACCTGAAGAAAGAAAAAAAAAATTAATTCATTTATTCTGTGATGTCACGTAAAAACTGGAATTTTATTGTTATCTCTCAGAAATCTTGTAGCTGCGATGGATCGTCAATTTAGGATAAATGGTGTAATTTCAAGTCACTGTGGAATAATAGGAATAGCTGGAGAAGTAGAAACGAGCGATGAGGCTCAACGAGGAGAGTAGTGAAGCGTCTAGTGAAAGACGAAGAGGCGTAAGAGGGCGAGGTATCTACTATAGCAGAAAGAACCGCAAGAACACAAGCAGCACAGCTCGGGGGGAAACTCTCGCGCGTGCGAAGAATGAACGGAAGTGCTATTCGACGGGATAGGACGGTAGGGATGAGGCGTGCTGCGGCGAACATCCGACGTGCACACCGTTTTGCCTATTACCCACGGCACATAAACTTTAAGATAGTATTACTCCTCTTACCGCACTCCAGTTGTGTATACACTATAACTGGAGTATTCCGCACAACACACTGTAAAAACAAGGGTAATATTACCAAAAAAAAAAAAAACAGAGTTTCCAAGACAAACTACAACAAATATTTGCCATTTACAAAAAAGGAAAAAAAAATATTATTGCATTGCACAATATATTTATTGTAGAAAAATTGTTTCTATAGCAAATGAATTTGCAATTTTTTTGTCTCTACTAATTTTAAAAAGAAAATTGCAAAAAGCTTTTTGTTTAAATAACAAATAAATTCATCACTCATCTTCGTAAATTCAATTTTTAATTCACGAAACGTCGCAATATAATTTCTTAATTTCTTAATTTCAAACAAAAGTTCAAAATAACTTCATTTAATTATTCAACATATTTGTTGGCAAAGAGAATAATTTCGTAATAAAAAACAATGGCAAATATTGTTAGTAAAAAAAAGAGTAAAAAATTTGTGGATTTTAAAAACGTACAGAATCTTTTTGTTTTTGTCTCTTCATTGGTTTAACAAAAAAAAAAAAAAATTGTAAATGATAAAATAATTTTTTGTTAAAGTAACGAACAAATATTTTGCTCATTTCACAGTATTAATTTGACCGAAACGAGGCACTAACATTTTTTTAAAAATTATTTTCATACATTGCATCTCAGAAGCCGGGAAAAAACCGGAGATCTACGGAAAGTTTCCAAAGAGATCCAATTCCCGAGGGAAGCCGCACGTTGAGATACACGTTGCTTTGGGGACACGAGGGACTTGAAGCTGCACAGCATCGAAAGCTCTCTACGGAAAAGAAACTGATAAATGATTCAACCAAAGTCCTCCCGTGATTTCCTAAGCTTCCTCTATAATTTTATCATTTTATTGCTCCTTCAAATCGTGAAAGACGACAAAAGTGATTTTTTAAAGGTAATTACATCTTACGATTATTATTATTTACTTTTTACGAAATTAAAAATATTTTTCTTTTTAATAGCATTATTTTAAAAAAATGCAAAATTATTAATTGGCCCAATGAGCGTGTGATTTTGAAGTGAATGACAGAGTTAGTACTTCCGGCAGAAATGATATAGCTTAAAGCTCGAAAAATCGATCACAACGCCACTGCGGCGCCTATATAACAAAGTACTTCGTTTGTTTTCCAACCTGACTTACACTTCCTGTTTCACCTCCATCCACTTTAGCGCCCGGACAAACGCATACATCTTTCTTATACCAAGCCTGTATAATAAATTCTACAGCACAATTCCACTTGCATCGCTAATCGCGCAGGGTTTTACAACCTCAGCTTTAATTGCAATTGAAATAGCGTTTAAATGTAACATAAAAAGAACTGCGCAAAATCTCTTCGGCATTGATTTTTCCGCAAGTCAATTTTAGTGCCTGAATTATTTTTGCACTGTTCATTATTTTTACACGATAAAAAGATGATCGGTAGCAAATTCAATTTCTCTGTAAATAAAAAATACAAATTTAATTATCTTTTTAATTTATGAATAGTGATTAAATGTAACATTAAAAAATCGTGTAGAATTTCGTCATTGATTTTGCCACAAGTAATTCAGTGCTTCAAATATTTCCACACGGCAGTTTATTATTTTAAAACCATAAAACGACGATCAGTAGCAAATTAAATTTTTCGATAAATAAAAAATACGAAAGCAAATTCCTCGGGTTTGATTATGCGCATAATTCACTTTTACTTTTGCCAATATTCGTTGTTGTCATCGAAGCACGAGTCCACGAAAATTTATTCCCGATATATTTACCTCAATTAAATTGCGTTAATTGTTTTTTTTTTTTTTTTTTTTATATCATATTTCGTCCATTCACTAAATGCATTAAAAATCATAAGGCGATAAAAATATTAGCATATTACCAGAAATTCTATTCATCAGCTGTTAAATAAAAATTTAATGCAGCAGTGAAGTTAAAATACAAAAGTTTAATTTTAAACTTCCTAACTTGAAAAAAAAAAAAATTAATAAATAAATAATTCACTTAATACTCGAGAAAATGTTCAATAAATTTAATTCTGATAGTACAGAATTGAAAATTCAAGTTCCCAATTTTAATAAAAAATAAATATGATATAATTTAAGAAAAAAATTCAGCAGCGTCTATCGCCCTTTAAATCTAACTGTAATCGCAAAAGTCTTCATATTTAATAGCTTATCAATGAAATGAGAACAATCGTTGGTTAAAATATGCTCGAAATTTTTCAAGTGAAAAGCTATTTCCTCCTTTAACGCACGAAGATAAACATTTTCGCCTCTGTTACTTCTCGACGTTGGGGTCTCGTTGAGAATACAGCCCTGTTAAATGTTTCATGACGCGACGCTCGCTCGTTGGTGCGGCCACGATAAAAGTTCCTGCGGAAGAGAAATTGCCACTTCTGTCCCTCACCGTGATTACACAGTCGTCATCGTTTCTTCGCTCCAATTGTTTTCCTTTTTTTTTTTTTTTGCTGTTTTTCATTCGTTCTTCTTTCTTCTATCTCATAACTTTCCCTTTCGCTTTTTCATTCACTATTTCTGACTCAACGCTCCCTCTTCGCTCAACTGTCACGAAGCTTTTTTTTTTTTTGCATCCTCTTTCTCACATTCTCATGACCAACTTCAGTGCAATGTGGCATCTTTAATAATTTCACATGATTAACCAACTGATTTATTAACTATTTTTTTCTCGTAAACTTCCATAATTATTGAGCAAAAATTTATTAATTAATCGCTCTTCATGATTTTCCACAATATTCATATTTTTCAATTTCCATAGTGAGAAAATGATAAAGTGAATTTTTGAAAAATTATATTTTTATTCCATTCTCATAATAACCATAGAAATACTTCACAGAAAATATATATTTTTTTTTAAAAGATTGACTTTCAAACAATTGAATACTTTATATAAGCTTTTTTTCTCTCTCAATACAAAGAGCAAGAAAGGTATAAAGAAGATATGCGAGAAATAAAGAAGGAACAAAAATGAGGGGTTGCTTCCCCAGACGTTGGCTCACATTTCTCCCATATAAACCGTGACAAATCCCTGGCACTTCATCCCAGAGTGAGCCAAGCTCCGAACGTCTGGTGTCTCACTCTAATTCTCCAACACCTCTCGTCTCAATCCCTCATCCCTTTCTCTATTTTCATCCCCTTCTGAATATATCCCTGTGTCTATTCTCGTTCGCTTTCCTCTCCCACGCATTGGCTCGTCGGCGCATGGATAATTTGCATTATACTCTCGATTCGCACCCCTATATCGTTGTCTCTCTCTTGGCGTATGCTACACTCGCTATCACATCTCTGTTTGCTAGCCAACAGGAACGCGATTTTCATTCTGCAAGTCTCGTGGATCCCTCGTCGCTCTGCTGCCTCACTTCCGTCAGTTCCTCCCTTCGTGTCCTCTTCGTCGTTTCTCCCTCATCTGGCTTCCATCCACCGGGTTGGCATATTCGCACGCTGTGCGTCATGATATAATGGCACTCTAGCGCGTTGAAGCGACGTGGCCCAAGCCAGTCTCTCTAGTTGCTATCTCCAACTCTCTACGTGACTCGTAATAATTGACAACGTGGCGTTTCAACCGAGAGGCCCAAGGGCTACTCTCTCTCTCTCCTCTCTTGGAGTTTCCTTGATGCTGAAAGCTCACAGTGTTACCAAGACACTTGCAAGGCCCTCTTCGTTGTCGCTAGACTCATCAACCAAATCCCAGATCACATCTTTTTTTACATGGTCCTCTAATCTTCTGTTAAGATTTATCCCAGAATATCGTTCTGTCCAATCTTATAATCACTACAATGTCATATGAAGGAGAAACAAGGACGCAAAATAGAAAACTTTGCACATTGCTTTCTCTTTATTTATGAATTTTTACGAAGGTAAAATGTAGAATCTATGAAGAAGTTTTTGAGGATGTATTGTGAACATTTTTTTTTTTTTTTTTTTTTTTTTTTCTCCAAAGACGGAGAAAAAAGCCTGTTTCCAACTATTGTGTGGCGAGCAAAGTGGGAAAACTGTGAAAGCTTCAAAATTAGGTTCTCCACCGTCCGGCAGTCGTAGCAGACGATCTTCACTTCCTCCCGTTCTTTTCGTAGCTCGTACAAGCGAACGGACTGTACATTTTCCGCTCTCGAATACCCGAACGCAATTTTGCCCGTTGCGTCTCTGGTTCGTGCGGCTAGAGTAGAGCTCGAAGCGAAGGGGCTCTCGCGTCCCTTGCGACTCTCTCTCGTTCACGAGAGCTCTCTTTTTCTCACCAACACTATGAAAAACTGTGGAGATACGAGAGCAGCAGCTATATAGAGAAGAACAGACCGTGCCAAGCGCACCGGCACAATTCTCATCTTGTCGAGCGCTACTACTCGAGATACCGACTACAGTCTCGACCAGGCACGTCGATTGGGATTCCCCCTCTCCCTCGAGACAAAACGAAGAAACACAACAAAAGAGAGAGAGAGAGAGAGAGAAAGACGCGCAACGAAAGAATGAAAAATAAAGTCCTGAAAATACATGGAAGCACCTTATATTTTTCTCTATTCAACTTCGCCGTACCGAAATCGACAAAGTAAATTGGATAAATATCGACAATATGTATGTAAAAGAATAATCGAATTATGCACATATTGAAGTAAATAAAAAAATATCCAAAGTTTCTCGTATTACGAGAAGCTTAAGATCTACATGCTTTTGTAATGGAAATATAAAGTATAAAAAAGTTAGCATCAAAAATTTCTAAAATTTCTAAAATTTTTAAAATTTTTAAAATTTCTAAAATTTCTAAAATTTCTAAAATACCCAAATTTTCAAATTTTCTAAAATTTCTTTTTGTCACTTCTAATTTAAAAAATATATGTTTAAACGTCTTCAACAAGACTCATAAAATATAAATAAAATAAAAGTTCGTAAGATTTTAAATGATTTTAGTTTTCTTTTTACAACAAAACTTCGATTGCTCCAGCGCGAAAGATTTCAAAAAGGGAATTCTCACATTACGTCTAAACATTTTGTCAATGATACGAGTAAAAAATATTGGTTAAACAAAAATGATATTATTTTTTTTTTTAGTAAAAATACATTTTTCAGGACAATAAATTAACTAAATAGATTGAATAAATTAAATAAATTAAATATAAAGATTTGACCTTATACTTATCGCATTCTTTAAGTACCCCATTCGACTTCGCAATTTAATGTTCCTGAAATCTTCAGCTCGTAGAAGATTTACTGGAGTTTACACTAAAATGAGTGTAATCCACTACATACGAAAAATCTATTAACCCACACAGTTGCATCCTCTCTGTTTTCTGTTACAACGTAAACTCGGAAGAGGCACTGAGAAGATCTAAACTGGGAAATAGAGACTACAGTCAGAAGAAAGCGAGCGTCGTTCGTGGCTAGAGAAACAGGGAAGTACACGCTAGAGGACTGTTACTATTACGACGGGAGAGTAGAAGGATTGCTGGGAAGGTAATCTATACACTGGACATGCCATGCTATAAAACTGGACAAATAAAGAAGAGATGAAGATGGACGAAACAGAATCCTGTGGTTGGTATCTGTTTATTCCGAAAGCAGCTCTGTTACTTTGAACCTGGTTAAACAAAGAATGATCACTTTTGCTATGATCTGAAAATTCGATGACAAATCTCACAAATGGAGAGACACTCAGAAAAATCGGTATAACTGTTGAATTTTGAAATTCTAATATCATATTAAAATTTAGAGAAAACTCAAAAACTTTTTTAATAATCCAACTGTTCTACTAAATTTCAATCCGCCATTTTGGGTCCGTCATATTGAATTTTGAAATTCTGATACCATATTCAGATGGCGTTAAAAATCTTGAGATCAAAATCACAAAATCTTAGAAACCCCGTTTTTAGTAAGAGTAGAAAATTATATAATTTTAACCACATTTCAAAACGACAAATACTTGGCAGGGCTGCCACGATTTCTCTGAGTATACCTGCCGATGGATCGTTTTCGTATAATGTAGAAGGGTGGATAAACGTCTAGTAGACATAACTCTGCATGATTCCAAGGCTCCTCCAGATCGTATCTCTACGCGGAATCGGACGTGCACTTGGTGAAGGAAATTGCGCGGATACCGTTCTGCGCGTCGTTGGGTTAAGGGTGATGATTGCCAAACGATTGTTGCCGTAAAGAAAGAGAGCTTTTGATCCGGAAGCGCGTAAGGCATTCCTATTGTCAGACTATGCCGGAGATATAACGACTTGACTTTTCTTTTTTTTTTTTTCCTCTCTCCACAAAGAACGAGAAGACTTTGTTTTATGCTCTTCACGATCGACGTACTGCTGATGGCTGAACCGTTTCGAACAAAACAGTAAAAACAGATAGGAACGGAAAGTAAGAGGCGGAAGGGAAAACCCTAGCCCTGAAATTGCTCCACCTGGTACCGATGATGCAAGGAAACTACACAATTTCCTACAAATCCACTTGGCTTATTTCATCTTCTTGATTGCCCAACGTAAAATCATCAAACACAGACCATCAACGTCCAAACAAACAGATGGTACAGTGTTGTCCAATTGATTGACTCTTGCTATGACGACGATTCCCTTCTAAGTGGATTCCTGAGACACTCTATTATCCGGAAGTCACTATTTATCCTGCTGAAAGGAAAAACCGTAAAATTCGTTCATGATCGAGTCCTAACTTCGAGTATCATGTGCAGAGCAATCGTCTAATTAACGTCATTTTGCCTAAAGGTTCATCGACGCAAAGTCCGCAGAGGCATCACCTCAACCTACGTCCAAGTTCAACACTTCAGTATTTTCCAACTGCAGTTCATCAATGGACTTTGAATGATGTTCTGAGAAAACAGATCAGAGTGTTCGATTCAAGAGGAGATTCCTTGATAGAGAAGGTTGCGTGTCTTGCAAGTTTCAAAGCAACTGACGTGTTTGGTGCAGATGCTAAACTCACGATGGAGCCAGGATAAAAGGAAGAATTGATCCTTGATAGAACTCTGATGAAACTGTTTGCCTATAACCATCAGAGGAGAGTCTCATTTTCGTTGAGAGAATTTTGAAAAGTATCCGCTCTTCTTTTCACCGGACTGATATTACTACAAAATCCACCGAATAGAAGATCATCATTGTTCCACGTACGTAGATCAAGGAAAATTCTTTCTCAAGGAAAAGTGTTGCTGTAGACATTCACTGTAAAAACGTACAAACGTCATTGCAACTGTAGATGAGCTCATCGTCTTTCGGAAGGATCATTTTCCATGAAGGGAAAACGATCGGATGGAGACTAGATGTGGGTGAATTCCCTACACTTTCCTTGTTTTTTTTTTTTTTTTTTTTCTTTGTTCCTTCCATTTTCTCTGTTTCTTCGTACATACAGGAGAAATAGGGAAACAGGACCAGCAGGAGCAAGACTTCGACCCACATCCTTGGTACACAATTCCCTCTAGCTCGTGGAAAGTGTTTTCGAAACTCGTGTACGTAGCAACAGCTACCAAGCAACGATCGTCTCCGGTTTTCCCGAACGTGCCTCTGATGCAATTTCATGGAATGGAAGCTACTAAGGGTTGTAGCTATCTTATACGTAGCGCTCCCCCTGTTCCTCCCCCCCTCCGATGCAATACCGATACCCTCAATGATACTCCACTTGTTTCACTATTGCCTATCTATTCCTATCGCCACTTTTCTCCACTTGCTCGCAACGGTCGAAGATGAGCCACTTCGCTAAACTAAGTACAGTGTATCAACAAGAGCACGTGGTAAATTTTAACAAAATACTAATTCAAAGGCAAAATAAAAAAGGAAACAGACTGAAAAGATCTGAAAAGAAATAGTTGGACGTGAATGAGGCGTTACGTATCCAACGATGATGTAATTGAAGTATCCATTATGTGCGAAAAATATCGAACATGTACATTTGGTTAGTACCTTCATCCGCCACCAGGCCCATATTTTCAGATTCGTTACACAGTCTCTCATGCGACTCATACAGTACAATGCGGGAACGCTCGATTCAACAGCATTCGGGCAGAGCGCGAGTGTTGTCCGGATCAGCGAACAAGCTTCGAGAGAAATATAAACACGAATAAAAGCTCTCTCTCTCTCTTTCTCTCTCGACGAGCTGTTATTTAGCTATGGCACAAAACTCTCTCGCAGCGCCTCTTGCAGCATGGAGTTTCAACTGGTGCTGTGAAACCACGCAATTAACCTGGAAAAACACTGCCGCTGACTTGCGGTATCTGGGACAAAAGTGTCCCGACGAATTTAGCCATTGCAGCAGCAGCAGCAGCAGCAGCGGCAGCGGCAGCGACGTCGTCGACAAGAACTCGCTGCGATGGAAAGAGAATAGGAAAAGAGAGCAAAGTAATAGAGAGAAACACAGAGTGGAAGAAAACGGGTTAATCTCAGCAACTGCACACCGACACTACTCGTATATTCCTCCTCCTCTTTTCTTTCTTTCCTCTCCTCTATTATTCTCCCACCTCTTTCTTTCTCCTCTCGCGCAAACTCCTTTCACCAAAGAAACTCGCTCGCCTGTCGAGTATATCCGTACAAACGTACTTCCGGTCCAGAAATACAAAAATTAAAGCCATGAAAAAGAAGAAGAAGAAAAAACAGAAAATGGTGGGAATTACTCGAGAAAATAATCGGAAGCGTATTCCGGAAGCCTTGAAGAATCGTGTCTTTGCGGTGAAAATGTACACGCGTACAAAGTAATTAGTCTGATTTTCCTGCACACACACACACACACTCTCTCGTTCCTTTTAGTCTCATCCATTCCTTCGATATCCTAATGGTGTTTCTCTCGGTTTCTACCCTTCTTCTCTCTTGATTCACTCACCCGCATTTCTCATTTCACTCGCGGCAGCGTTTATTCCGTCGTTACGGCGTTTCTCTTCATCGTGTATACTTGTCTCTTCGGGTTTTTGCCTTTGCGAACATTTCCCGTTTGACCAACTACTGCTCGTCTGCATTTCTCTGCTTTTTTTTCTTTCTTTCTTTCTTTCTTCTTTGGTCGAGTCCTCTACGCATTCTCTTATGGCTCTGACCTTGCAACCGTGCGATTCTCGCGAAATTCTACTACGGCAGCTACGAGAGCCGCTTTCCTCATTATACACTCCCTCTAACTTTAGCGAAAACCCATCACGTTCATTTTGTGAACGCAACGCAGGGCTTTGAAGTTTATTTGGATTTCTATGGTATGACGAACCGAGCTAAGAGAGAAAGACCGGTCTCTCTGTGTGTGAGCCTGCAATAAACGTGCGGACTTCAAGGGGCTAAAGAGGTTGCGGAAATTACTAATGCGAATGCGTATTTTCTTTTAGGTGGAATTTCTTTAAGGACGTTTTGCGATTTTTTAAATACAGTGAATTAAATGTTTTACGCGTTGCAGCGAAATTTGGAAGTGTACGTAAAATCTACTTGAAATTTGATACTTGAAGGTTATTTCTTTGTGACGCTGATTGCGAATTCGGGCTCACAATTTAGAAATTCGGAATAACGGACCGGAATGCAAAAAGTTACTTGATTTGGATGAAATATGATACTTCAGGGTTTCTTTAGGTCGCCCCTTACGAATTTGAACATGATATTTAGAAATTCACAGTTGATTGGATTGAAATTCAATACTTGAACATTTTTGAAAGAGTTATATATTTTTTTTTAACTCCAAATTAATTTCGAAACCAAAAATTCCGAAAACACGTACTTCAATACAAACCGACTTACGTTTTTCTGTACTTTTTTCCGGATTAGCAATAATAATTCAAATCTTTAGTTAATTAAAATGATATTTTTAATTATCTAATCATGTTTAAAATCCATTTCTAATAAATTAATAATCTCCAAAACAAAAAGTATTACATCTTTTTGTAGTTAAATTTTTTGGTCAATATTAACATTTAATTGCTTTTTATTGCAGGTTTGATAAATAAGTCTCCCTCTTGAAATTTCTACATTCAATATTGTCAAAACGCAACCCTCAAGTCTGACGCAGAGAATTAAACCTAGACAGTGTAATACAAGTGACGCAAAGGGCACGTTATGTGTGCACGGAAAACAGAGGAAGACAGAAACGCAGAGACAGGTAGGCTCGCGTTTACATGCGTCCGTCGTATAACGTAAAGCTGAAGGCACAGCAGGGATATCTGGTGGCGTTATATACACTGATAGTGAGGGGGGCAAAGGGGGTCGGGTGCTCGAGGGGGGTCCCATACACAAGACTGGGTGAACCAGTGGCCTCGGTTATAACCTGAAAGCGAGAGGAAGAGAGGATGCACCGTTGGGACGTAGGATTTACTTAACGGGCGAGTGTTAAGCTGTCAGAATAATCCACAGACGAGAGTAATAATGGACTAGAGTGCAAATGCGTCTCCTATGGAGACTGGTCCTCTTACTTGTGTATATATGTTACAACCATACCTAACTGCATTCAACGCCGTTCTCTACGCGTATACAATCGCCTATATATATATATATATATATATATATAGCGTAATAGTACAACAGTGAGCCGTAGTGAGGGCGCTACTGTGTTAGTTGAACTGGAGGCCTTCGTCCATGCTAAGGTAAATAATACACGCGCTTTATACCAACAAGCGTTGTCTCGCGTGTTGTCCTCTTCTGTCTTCCGCGTTGCAGCATCCTTCCATGCGGCAACACGAGAGCGGCGAAAACCAACACGAAACATACTAGAGGGCGACACACCAGCGACGTGACATTATGCTTAACAAACGACATATACGGTTTGCATACGTAATGCGCATTGTGAGAGAGTCAGCGCGGAAAAAAAAAAGTTATATAAAAATGTATACCGTGTGAAACAACTCGACATCCCGAAAAGTCGGGATCACGTGAAACACCCAACATGCTGTGAGAAAATACATTCTGGTATCGCAATTTATTTGGAGACCAAACGGAAGATTTAACTTTTTTTCAGTTCGCATTATGGAATCCGTCATTTTGGATTTTTGATTTTTGAGATTGGTTTCTTAATCGATGACCCTAAAAACCTTCAAGTATCGAATTTCATTCCAATCAAGTGAGTTTTTGCATTTTGGTCCGCCATATTGGTTCCACCATCTTGAAATTTTGAATTTTGAGCTCGGATTCGTAATCATTGGCCCAAAAAATCTTCAAATAACAAATTTCGTTCCAATCAAATATACTATTTTCATTTTGATCCACCATCTTGGATCCGCCATTTTGAATTTCTGAATTTTGAGCTCAGATTCGTGATCAGCGGGACCTAAAATCTCCCGACTACCAAATTTCCTTGATTTGACTTTTTTTCGACAGTTTCATAATAAAATTATGAAAAAAAAACCTTGCAATTTTTTTCAACTCAATTTGTCAAAAAAAAAAAAATGTCCATAAAAATTGATGTTTACTGAAAACAAAAAAAAAAAATAATAATCTATTAAACATGATTATCATTTTCAACAAAATTATCCAGAGAATACAAAGAAAACCTACTAAAAACGCGAGTGAAATAAAAGAAAATCAATCAAATTGTTAATATTTAATATCACTGCCGAGTTTGTTTTTTCTTTTTACTTTTGATATTTCGTTGGCACTGAAGTAATCTCGGTTCGTTTAGCCAAGAGGCACACGAGAGGCTAATAAAATTCTCATTGAGGTACAGAGAGAGAGCGTTCACTATGAAAAACTTACAGCCAACGTATATTATTTCCGTCCGGTTGAGTCCTGGTGGCGAAAAACGACGATTCTACCAGGATCCCACCAAGGACGACACGAGTATAACGGTGGAAGAAAGCGAGCCGAGTAAGCATTGGGGGGCTTCCCCTGGTTTACACAGCGGAGAAATGAAGGAACCAGTAGGGGTAGATTTAATTCATTTACCGCAAGGCACACGTGGTTCACTGTACTTTATACGTCCTTACTCCATATTCTCTGCCTCCCTCCCTCTCTCTCTCTCTGTAGCCAATGTAATACGCTGTTGAGTCCCAGAGAAATGAAGAGAACCGATGCCGACGGTTTTGGCAAACATCTGGGATCTCCTGCGGGCTGCTTTGGTCCCTCGGGATCATCACTATACTCTCACTCTGTACTCGCATATATACCACATATATATATATTTTCCAGCCACGATGCCACTGGGGTTATCAAGACCTTCGTGAGAATTCGTGATCCACAGCTTTCGCAACGTGGCTAGATCCCACGATCTAAATTAGAAAATTGGCCATAGGCCCTTTAAGATCCCTGAGGTATTTATATGCTGAATCACTCTCTCATTGAATTTTAATATTTGCGCACTTATGCGCAATTTTATGCGAATTTTATTATTTTTATTTATTTATTTTTTTATGCGAATTTTAATACTTATCGCACTAGTGCGATAATAAAATTATTACGATACGAGTGCGATTAAACTTTTTCTTGAGGAGTGTTGCAATTATACGAGTTGAGAAAAAATTTGATCGCATTCGTGTCGTAATATACTATTATTTCACTAGTGCGTAAAGTAGGCACTTTACGCACCGAATGAAATAAAATCATATTTTACAGATTTCAGTATTTTTTTCTCTCAGCATATAATTCGAAATTTTTCTATCTGAAAAAAAAAAACTCTACAATCTGTAAAATATTAAATTTTTTAATACTGCCAAACAGTCGTTAATTTTTTTTTTTGCAATAAATAAAATAAATCACACAATTTGTTTCAATAAAATATTAATAAATGATAGTGAATTGATAAATAATATTTACAAAATAAATAAAAAATACAAGATATAAAATGTATTCTGTTATATCGGAACAGATATCTCTTCTCGTTACCATTTGTATTGTATTAACAATCGGATCAATTAATTAGCCTCCAATCGTCCTGTAAAAGCTTAATAAATTAATGTACTTTGATTTTTTAATATAATTTTACGTTCAAATTAATAAATTCCACACGCATTACTGGATATTCCAAGGAATTAATTGGATTGTCCGACGATGACGATGTTACACCGCGAATGATAAAATAAATTTATTACTAATTTCATTGTACGAGGGAGGGGGCGGGGGGTGGGGGGTTGGATTTGCGAACACGCATCCCATTATGGGACGATAATATCGAGTGCGTACGACGAGAAACGACAATACAGTAGTGCGGTTAAAGCATATTCTGAAAACGCTCCAACCGCCAGTATCTCTCGTTATATACGATACTAATTCAATTATCGTGGAAAACTCGCATTATAATTAATAGGGAGGTCGATTCAGCGATATATATACGCTAGTGTTAACCTCAATGAACGTTTTCCAGCCTTTGTATCTTTAAAAAAAAAAAAAAAAAAAAAAAAATCGACAGAAAATTAATAAACACACATTTTCGAGTGAATCTGAAAATCAACAGGAATTTTAATCTTTTAAATAAGATGAAATTCATAATAATTGAACTTTTCATTGATTTTAATTAATCGACAGAAATATTCGATTAAAATAAATAAATTGATTTTTCATTTGATTTATAAAAATATACCAACTAATTATTTAAGAGAATTAAAAAAAAAAAAAAAGAAATATTTTATAGATTCCATAATTTTTTTTTTCTAAACAACATTCATAATATTTTTTATTTTTTAATACAATAAAATTTCTTTATTACGAGGCTCACACAAAAAAAAGCTAATCTAATTTTTTTTAAAAGCTCAGATTCAAAATATTTAAGTATTTAATTGATTGTAAATGTACAATTTACTGTTATCAAAATATTGCTTGAATCAATTTGTTTTTTCTCCTCATTTCGTTGTCGAAAGTAAAAAAAAATAGTTGTATCAATAATTCACAATAAAATTCCCCAGGCACGTGTCCGGACTTACGTTTAATTATTGGAAAAATTGTCGAAAAAATATCGAACATATGATCCTATCGAATAAAGCCATGTAGACTCTCACGATGAAGAGTGTTACATGCTCCGCTCAATTTAATCATTTTTTTTATTTTTTTTTATTTCGACAAACGTGCGAGCTTTTATGTCGCCGGGGTCAAGTATCGAGTACACGACCGAACGAATAGGCAATTTTTTCTTTTTTTTGTGTAGCTTTTTGCGTAGCCCAGACATTATTTCATTGGAAAACATTGCACACGGGGAAAAAAAAAAAACATAATTTGATTAACGTTGATGCTACCATCGATATCCCCGAACCATGGTATTAATTTACAAGTACGAATTTTCCCCGATCAAACCTATGACGAACGAGCCTCTCTCTGTACAATAACCCGCACTCTCTTCCACACTTTACTCTCGTTTCGTGTGTATTTTAAACCATTCGAGCACTCTCATTCCCTCGACTGTCACAGCCACTCTGTGCCTCCAATTCAATGACACTCATGCATGCGTTTTTTTTTTTTTTTTTTTTTCATCTTTTTAAATTTTTCCGTCTGTTACTGTGACGCTCGAAATATTTTACAAACTCAAAGGAATTCACTGATGGTAAATCCAATAATCTACTGCAAATAACGTTCATTACACTAATGGATCAATGATTGGATAATTACAATTTTTTTTGTAGATGTGTAAAATAGAGTAGTGCATTTTTTTAACTTTTTTTTTGTTTCATTTACAGAAATGAAAAAATGGGATATTAATTTTTTTTAATCTAAAGGTTTTTTTTTATATTCCAAAAATTTATCCAAAATTATGTGGAAAAATTAAAATTATACGTAAAGTTTTTTTTTTTTTTTTAATTTTGTTTAAAAATATTTTAAACAAAAATTATTTAATTATTTAAAAATTATTAATTATTAAAAAATGTTTTCTTCAATTTAACTGCAATTAATAAATTATGACAGATGTACTATAAAGAGAATTTCTGTACGTTAAAAAAGAATTTGAAGTAGAGTAGAAACGCAAAAAAAAAAAAAAAAAGACGCGCGGTGACAGAAAAGTGTGGGAAAAGGCCAAAGAGAAGAAGAAAAATGGAGAAAAGAAAAAGGAGCAAGTTTTCCGGCGTGGTGGTACGAGTTAATCAGGGACCGCCAGTGCCAGACGTCTCGAGTTGAGGGAGAGAACAGCGTGCCAACCCAACGAAAAAAAAGAAGAAGAAGAAGAAGAAGAAAAAAAGAAAAGTGGTGAGTTGAGACCAGAGGGACTCGAAGACGAGGCCAGTCAGGACGAGGAAGAAAGTGAGAGTCCTGAAGATAGTGCGAAGCACCAGCCATTTTCAACGAGAGAAAAGGCAAGATGGTTACATAAGGGCAAAAGAAAAATTGAGTTTAAAGAGCAAGATAATGAAAAAAATGGAAAAATTACAAAAGCCCGAAGAGATATTGCTGGGAGTGTACGAAAAGGGTTCAACAAGGTAAAACGAATTACCTTGTAAAATAAAAGAATGTGTATAAGAAGGTCCACTGCAATTTTTTTTTTTTTTTTTAGTGACATGGTTAAAAAAAATTATTGCACATCAATAAAACTGATTGATATGATTTAAAAAAATAAAATAGAAGTTTGTGCAACTTAAAATGGAAATATTGAAAAATAACACCTCATCGTGTCTTATTTAACGGATATTTTTTGGGTTAAATATTTGTTACTTTTCATTTTATTTATTTTCTACTAATATAGAAAGATACTCCAAAAAAACTAAACAAACATATAGAATAAATTCACAAATTATGAGGCTCTGCGACAAAAACTCTGCGACAAAGTCGTCTGAAAAAAAAATATGTAAAAAGACATTTTTTTTAGAGTTAAGATTTTTTTTTCACTTCATTAATCATTCTGCAATTTTATCATCGTTCATTTGCACAGAGGGATGAAGTGTCTTTCCAGCTATCGTAGCAGAGCTCCCTGATCCCATTCTTGTGGAAGTTGTGACTCTGTAGCTTCCGCAAGTGAATCTCTCCCTATATATATATATATATATATATATATATATATATACATCGTAGGCACAAGTTACTGCGGCAGGGGTGCGAGAGAGCCCCTTGTCGTCACAATTTCAATTGACCCCCCGTCGACGTCGCCAGATGCGACCGCGGCGCGTGCCACGTCGAGATGAAAGATGAGTCGAGAAGCTCTCCAGCATGGAGAGCAATGGAAATGTTGCGTTTTGTACGGCGTTGTTGCGTCAGCGAAACCCCCGAATGAAATCTATTGTTCCTCGCGGTTCCCTCGCTAGTTTTTTTTTTGTATTCTTTTTTTTTTTTTTCGACTCACACTCTATCTTCCTTCAGCCCTCGAGCCTTCTCTGTGCAAATGCCTCGTTTATTTTTATTGCCAGGATACAACGCAGGTCCCATTCGAACAGGTTTGATTGTGTCGAGTGTGTCGACTGCAAAAAAAAAAAGAAAAAAGAGGATAGGTTGAACCTGCACGACTATCGCATTGCACGAGACTTGAACACACGTTGCCTCTGTTATTGTTGTGGCTTGAACAACACAATGCACTGCATTATACGTCATAAAACCTGCAACGTGTTAAAGCAATTGAAGGGCAAAACTGATGAATTAGAACGCTGAAAAATAGAGCGTAATGGAAATCTTCCTTTTTTTTTTTCTCCTCGAAAGATCGTAAAGAATCAGGGTCTGGATGCGTTTACAGATTTGCAAAAAAAACTGCGAGGGTGCGATGCGTCCGAGCCACAATAATCTCATAATTATAATACTAAAGCCAGCATTTAAAAATATAATCAATACTGAAGTAATAAAAAAATCCTTTCATTTATATTTATCTATGACATCACAATAGACTCGATGTTATTTTCTTCTCTTTGATTTTCATCATAATTCGCTCATTCCATTTGAACAAAATTACGGCTTTGTCAAAGTCAAAGAAGAGTTTGCATAGAAAGAAGCACTCCGGCGGTTCGAAAAGTGGTGGAAAGAGGGCGCTTTTGCTTCACCTCCTACTCCTCCGACTCACTTGAGTTTAGCTACTGCATTTAAATTGAAAGACTCCCCGTTATAATTTCAACTCCTCCGCCGATTTGACTTTCGAACGACTTTCCTTGCGGTTCTCGAACTTCGACTTATAGTACAATAACGATGATATATTATATACAATTTCAACTGTACATATATATATATATATATATATATTTTTTTTTTTTTCGTATAATAGCTTATACAGAAGTGCGACGAGCAGACAGTGAAAATCTCTCGAGTCTACGAGTCTCTCTCGTGGAAACTTTATGGTTATCCAATATAGCACTACGTTGCCATTCAGATTCACTCACTCTTGTCGGGCAAATTCTCTTCTTAAACGCACGATGAACTCCGAACTCTTCTTTGTGCAACTGTATGCACAAGTAAATTGAAGAAGAGCAGAGGATACCAGACAGGAAGTGAGGACCAATAGACGGACCTTCCATTTTCAGTGGTTGAGATACTTTTGTTCCAGCTAATAAATACTAAGTTTATAAACTATTAATGCTCAACATAATTTCAAAATATATTTAGCTACTGGAAAATATATTTCTGATAAAACTGTCGAGTGTGATATTAACGACGATTCGACGCTACAATAAATATCTTCGTTGTTTAATTTAATTTTAACTTTTTTTTTTTACATATTTTTTAATTCTCATACGTTTTAAATTAAGAAATATTTCATAAATTGAAAATACATAATTTTATTGCGAGGTTGTGATACTTTTATTGCAGCTAATAAAGCCAAAGTTTACAAGCTATTCATATTGAACGTTGTTCAATGTATTAACTGTAATGGGAACCTATTTTTCGATAAAGCTATTGAACATAAAATTAATTAGCTTCGGCTTCAATTGTTGTAAAGAAAGATACAGAGGTTATGTAGCCTTGCTATACGCGTAGAAGTCACGTAGATAATTATCTATTATAATTCGGGAACTTGGATAGTATATAAGGCATTCCATGTCAAGTCCCCATTTTTTCGTCTTTTTTTCAATCAATATTTTGTAACAAATAACAAAAAATATTGTACAGTATTAATTAATTAATTTATTTATATATTTATCTTTAACGTGTATTGATTTCTAATACCACATTTTTAGAACAATATACTTAGCAGAAAAGTTTCAAAATTTTCACTATTAAACATCAATAATTTTTTTTTTTACAGAACTCGACAAGTAAATTTATTTATAAATGCTAAAATAAATTATTCATTTAATAGAAGTGTCTTCAGAATAAAATTTTATTACGAAAATACTGTTATTTTTTTACAGTCAATAATTTCATTCAAATTTTTTTTTCACAGAACTTGATTTAATAAATTTATAAATGTTCAATTAAATCATTAATTTAATAGAAGTGCCTTAAAAAAAAATGTTATCATTGGAATACATCATCTTTTTACTGCCAATAATTATTTTCAGTATTTTAATTTTTTCACAGACCTCGAAGACTAAATATTTTTTATTAATAACAAATAAATCGTTTCTTCCAGTGTGAAGATTTTGGGCTGGAAAGCAGCGTGTATTCAGATTGGAATTTATGGAAAGCCACATGCACTTTCATTCATACATATCCGAAAGTACTACCACCAAACCGCATCGATTGAATAGATATTAAAACGGTGGACATTGCTTGGCACACCGAGAGAGTTGGGTTCACGTTTGTGTATAAATGGGCAACTGCTGATGCTGCTGCCCACGACCTGCACGGGAATGTTGCAAATAAACACACAACGCTGTTTGGCTGCAAATATATATGAAACGATCGATCGTGCCTTTCAGCTTGTATAGCTTCCGCATAGGTACGATTGTGAATTGCGTAAACCGAGACGGGGCACGCGGTGAAGCTGACTGGGCCGAATGAAAATTTACGAGTGAACGAGTCAGTTTCACGCCAGTGGCTTTACAGTCACTATCGATACGCATACTATCGTGTATCGCATATATCGGCGCAATAAACGAAAGCAATATCGTGCTGAACGCAAAAGGGCCACACAGAGAGGCGCGCTACCAATACCGCACTATATCGCTCGGTGGCTGATTATTTTCATAAATTTACGCTAATTGGCTTTCGCTCGATTGCCGGCCAAGTTTTAGCCTCGTCGTTTCTTGTTCCACAGTGAATTAAATACGATTTTGCAAAATCTCTATTCGACGCAATTTCGAAAATTAATCTGCTTCGAAAAACATTGTAAATACTACGTTTATTCATAATTTTTTTTTTTTTTTAAACGGAAACAATATGTTCTGAAATTATTTCAATTGTCATTTAAAATTCGGAATAAAATTTTGTGATTAAAAAAGAATGTGAAATAATTTGTAAACTTTCATGATATTCTAAACACTAATAAAAAATAAAAAAATAATTTTTTACATTCACAATAACAATTTTTTAGGTACTGAATTTTAAAAATTTTAAATTAAAAAAAATATCGTTACGCAACTTACGAATAAAAATCGTCAATTAAAAATCTCAAATAATTTGCAAATATTCGTGACACTCTAAAAGATCTTTAAAACAAATTGATAAACAGAAGATTAAAATAAAAATGGCGTCCATTCGTCTAATTTACACCCAAACATAAAAAAAAATGACGACTTAATAACGCTAAATCGTCACAAATAATTACAGGATCTTTAAAAAAAAAAAAATGGATTGGACGTTGAATTAACGTGGATGAATATTAATGGCATCTTGAAGCAGAGTTTTCAGCGAGACAAGCTTTAAGCCCATTAGCTTCGTATCCAACGTTTATATAATGTAGCAGTTAAGGGAAGCGAAGCTACCCTGCACTAATAAACGGCAAGATTTCCTGCCGGCTCTGCCAATAAGCCACGAATATTATGCGTCACTGCTCAACAGGATTCTCCTATCTTTCGCAGCCGACTGGAGTTTCCCAATATTTCCGCTTATCCTTAGCCATCCTCCTCAGCGCCCTCTACATACTTAACCTCTCCCCACGCATTGATGGCAGCACCTTCGTCACCGAGCGTTACGCCATCTCGGAGCATATAACGAAAGTGCAGCCGAGTAGCATCAATCGAGATTATGACGATGTGAAGCATATGCAGTTTCAACAGAGATAGAACGTAACGGCGCCTCACAGCGGATTGAGAGAGAAATCAGTGAGGATGTTATCGTTCACATTGGGTCTTAAGGGCGAGTTTAACGCCCCAGTGAAAATTATCGGTGAGTTAAATCGGGGAAAACCGATGATGTGACTGCTCGACGAGAGAGATCTTGCAGTAAACACACGAGAAAATTCAATAATAATTTTACGTTAAATTAATATTCTATTTTCACTAATATATTAATTGTCAATTGGAATAATTTATTTGAGAATAACAAATTTCGTGACTTTCTCTAATAATCAGTTAATAAATTATGCAATGCCAAGAAACGCGTATTAAAACAATTAAAATATAAAAATATTTTTTATAATTTTTCTTCTTGTAAAATGCTTTTTTTTTTAACAATCTTTATTATGAAAAGATCGGCCGCTTTTTCATTTTTTCCCAAGTTAAAAATTTTCAGATATTTTTCTGATTCTTTGATCATTTTTGCGTTATTTTTAGTGCGCGGAATATATTTTTTTTGATAATAAATCGAAGATTAAGTTGCATGAAAGTGTATGTGAAAGTATTCGGTCAACAAACCTTCGTCATCTTTCTTCGGCAAATCGTCGCTTCGCTTTTGGAGGATCGTTAGAGTCAGCGACAGGCGATAATAATGCCGATATCGAAGTTATCTCTGGTCCCTCGTCGTTGTCGGCTGCCGCTTCTGGAAGAAGGTCCAATGTCAAGATTATCAGGACGTCCTCTTCCTTCCCCCTCCTTTTGCCCAGAACGAGGTTTACTCCCTCGAGAATTTCGCTTCTTCCTTACATCCAAATTTATCTCCATATCTTTTACCACGACGCTCTGATTTAGGATCCAAAAAAAGATTTATGTTCTTGAATTACGCGTTACGATTTTTTTTCTCTACAGCGACATTTAAATCTATAATTTATTCTCACAAGATTTTCGCTTTTTCCTTTCGACTAATTCATTTCCACAATTCTTTGATTTTAGATTCAAAAATGCAAAATTTCGAAGCGGTTGTGCGCACTTGTCCCGGTACGCATGAAAAATATAGTCCACTCTAATTCCCAGCCTCCAGTAGTGACGCGAATCTCCGCTATGTGGCGTCGACGCGCGTGGCGCTCCCGCATACGCCCGGGCGACTCCGTCGCGCATTGCAACAGCAAGCGAACAGGTCTTTCCAGACCTCCGAATCCATTGAAAAAGTGGATATAACTCCGGGAATTAATTCTGTAAAGTACTTACCTACCATTTGACCTCCTACAAGTGAAAATTATTTCACCAAAGGTATTTTATTTCAATCCTTTTTAAGGAGAACAGACATCCAATTAGTAGACGTGTCTGAGCCTCCTTTATATTTCAGTTCGATAAACTCTACTGAATTATTTATCCAAAATGTTTATCTAATAATCAATAACATTTGTCAAACTGAAATAAAATCCTCACATACGATTCACCGATTTCAGATTGAAAATTCTCTGTGATTTGTGCTCTTGAATTACACGACTTTTAAGTTTATAATTTATTCCAACACCTCGAGCATCTTGCGCTGGTAACAATTTATTCAACCTAACAAAAGCTTTCGTCTGCGTTACGAGGCGTACATTATAGAACACATTGTGGGTGATTACGTGTGATTACGTGCGTACATTGTGCTACAGGGGGTAAACTGGCGCAACGTGGAAGCTCGAAGCTTTTGTCAACGTTTCGCTTAAAGCATTGGTGCGCGAAAGCACCGCAGCAGCGCACCAGCGGCAGCTTTCGACTGCAAGTTTAACGCTCATCGAGGCCGCTAGGTGAACGCGCTACATAAGCGTCCGAGTGTGCGAGAGAGCCTTGCATTATGACGACTGGGGTGGGAGGGACGGTGTGAGTTTCATGGAAGCGAGGAAATGTTGGGAGGGTGGAAATGAGCGAACAGGCGAGAGTGAACGAGGGAGTTGCTACCGCTATGAGAGGGTGAGAATTAATTCCCAGGTGCCAAAGTACTTAGAGACCTGGGCCGGAGTGTAGCGGCAGTGAAAGCTGGTTACGAACGCGCGCCTCAAACGGCAGGCCTCTGTACCTCTACCTATTTATATATACGATGCATTTCATGAAAAGTCGGCCAACACCATTTTTAAATCACAAGAAGAGCTTTTTTTCTTTGAGTATCAAGTACATTTACTAATTATTTCAGATTTTTAAATCACGTATTTTATCCGAAAATTAATAAAAAAAATTTTTTTTTTTGTAAATCGGACAGTGAAAAATCGTTATTTAATTCTGGATGAAATACGTGATTTAAAAATCTATAAAAATTGTTTAATATTTGAAAAACTAAGAAAGAAAGTTAAACAATTTTTTTTTTAATTTCGAATCGTGTATTAAACAGAAAATCATGATTTTTCGACTGACGAATCGAAAAAAAAGTAATTAAAAAAAATTGTTATTTAATTTTGAGATAAAATAAGTGATTGAAAAATGTGAAATAATTTTACAATTTTCTCGGCATTGCCAATGAAATTGAATTAATTTTTGAATTTTGTTTTCTGAGGACATGCAAGATTTGAGTGACCCACTGTTCATGGAATGACTCATATATGTATGTATATGCATATTCATGTTCAGCATATAACTATAGAGAACGGTATGCTGTAGGTAACCCGCGTCACAAGGCCTTTCTCCTTTCGACAGGAACAAGGGCAATGCTTGCAGCATAATGCACGCCTCATTGCACTCGTGAAACGAGCCTCGAGGCCCGGCCACCCCCGCGCAGTCCGCTTTTCACGCTTTGCGCACCTCCACAAATTCGCGATACTTTGCCCCCAAGGTACTAGATTTCACTAAATTATTTTTACCTGCGTGCCTAAGCTTACGTCAATGTGTCTCATTTTATTTTAGGCACACCGTAAAAAAAAAAAAAAAAAAAAAAAAAAAAATAATAATTTCGAAAATTGGAATCCTACATTTCGTAAATAAGACATAACTTTTAGAAATACGTAACTAACACATTTTTTTCCTCTAGGAAAACAATCGTATATCTATTTAATATATTTAATATATTACACGTACATTGTACTATATTAAATATTATAATTAAATTGTATAATCAGTGACTAATCATCTGCAAAAAAAAAATGATACAAAAATTAGCATATGATTAATTAGTCATGTGTCATTTTTTTACTGTTTTATAAATAGTGTTGCATCATTAGGGTATAAAAAAAATGACGGCCCCTTGAAAGTGAGAAGAAGAACACCACCGAAAAGTGATGCGCCCTTAAAAAGGTCACCAGACCAATTATCGCTACGTATACGTTATTTGAAAATTGTTTTTTTTTTTTTTTTTTTTTTCTCCGACGATATTCTCACCCGTTATTATTAGTTCACTCGTCAAAGGGTGAATTGCGAAAGCAGAGCCGAGAGTCGTTGGTGATGCCCTTAATGTTTGTAGGGCGCGCGCACGCCGGAGTTTCCGAAACCGTCAGAGTATAGCCAAACGACGAGGTGTCGTGTATCGCTCGCGACGAGCCAGCGTGTTTCTCGCCATTAACGTGTAACGCTACCCTGTATATATGGGACATTCCATGATGATTCCACCAATGGAATCACACCCAAACAATTTCAACAAAATAATTTGTAAGTAAATAATGATGATTCCGAATTTATGTTTTTAATGAAAAATTATTTTTTACGGTGCAAAATAAAAATTTACCAAAATTCACAGAATTTTTTTGTCAGTGACAACAAGAGTACGAAAAATATTAGGAAAATTACAGATGGTCGGGTTTCATATTTTTGTGAATTACAAATTAATGCCCCATGTGCACACTGAAGTGTCGCCCCCGTACGAAATAAGCCCCAGAAACGTGGCGGGAAAATCCCCCCCCCCCCCCCCCGCCCTCCGACGTTGCCGACCACCTACGTCGTGTCATTAGTCGCGATTTGTCAATGTCTAGTTTCTCTCTCGCGAAGCCGATTGAATGTTCGACGGAAACTGACACGCGCGAACCGCGAAACGACCCGTTACTCTACACCGAAATACGTTGAAATCTCGATAGATAGATCGAGCGATCTATATAACGATGGTAGCGATCGCTCCCTCAATATATATATATATATACTGCTAGGTAATTCCTTCGGCCCAGCTTACACAAGTTGCTCAATTAATTGGACGCAGACTTGACATACTGTATTTTAGAGTCTCGTCGAAGATATATATATATATATATATATACTAAGGGGGCTTCGACCACCTGCAGGCTTCGCCCCCCCCCCCTCCTCCCCGTCCCAGGATAATTGTAAATTTTCCTTTGGGAGTTTTGTAAATTTACTCTATTCTTGAAAAAAACAGGCCCTAGAAAATAAGCCTCATTAGGGCTTAGAAAAATCAGGCCCTGAAAGGAGGCCATATTCGGGGACCTAAAAAAATCAGGCTCGCGGTGTGTCATTTGATCCCGGTCAGCTCTCTTGTCCTTTAATGACTAATTTTAATATGTAAAGGCAGTTTTGACTGTCCTCAAAAAATCTAGGGTTTTTAGTTTTATAAATAAAAACCGAGAACCTAACCTAAAAAAACCCAAGGGTTTCGAAAATCCAATCACAGGTCTCAAAACTACTAATAGGTTCTTAAAAACCCATAGGTTCCTTAAGTTCTTTTTGCTTAGGTTTTATTTTTCTCCTAATAAGAATGAAACGTTAATGTTGCTTTTAAATGCAGTGTCTTTAAAACTGCCTATACATATATATATATATGTATAATTGTATAAACCATTTGGATTGGGTTCCCCGTTGATGAAATGAGCTCTCGAATGAAGTGGGTCAGGCGGACCACCTCGGGGGGGGGGGTTACATCAATTCGGCTGCTTACTCGCACAGGGATGTTTGAGAAGCACTAGGATTGCTGTCCCTGGTGAGTAGTCGATCTTCGACCGAGGTATACGATATAGAGTAGGCTTTCGATACTTTCCCCTGGGGCTTTTGGACCGGCTATACACAGTGACGACGCCTATCCCAGGACTCCCAGGAGTCGAAACCCCAAAACTCCCAGTCATCTCTCCCTACGAATTGGAAACGTGGGAGAGCGAGAAACGGGACTCTATGCAGATATTCTCTCATTCGTTCGTCCGTAAACAGGCTGATACTCCCTTTTTTTTCTCTTTGGAATAAAATTGGGTTTGAGAGAGAGAGAGAGAGAGAGAGAGAGGGTGAATTTTATTTGTGGGGTAGACACAGCTCTCGAGGTATATAAGTGAAAGAGACACTGGGTAGAAAGAAAGATTAGCGTGTAATTGAAAGGATGAGGGAATGAGAGAAGGCGTGAAGGTTTACATTTCCAAGTATCAAGCCTAATGAAGATGGATTGTGTTTACTTATTCACTTTGAAAAAAAAAAAGAGAAAAAACAACGAAAAGTATACGGTTTGTGTACTTGTACTATCAGCGGTCACGTCCCAGACAATCAAACACACTTAATTTATCGCTCTTTTTTTTTTGCATCGATTTGTCAAGTTCTATGCTTTGTTTCAAGAACGACAAAAAAAAACTGTAGGGCATTCTTTCGGAAAACTATTCTTGGATTGTGTTAGAAGGCTAATATTGCAATTTTACTGAAGGAAAAGATTATTGGTAATTAATTATGAAAAGGACTACAAAGTTACGCAGTAAATATCGAGTACAATTTCTTTTTGTACCTTTAACGAAAAGATAAAGAAATTTTTAACAATTTATTTTGGTTGAAACATAATACAAATTTTTGCTATTTTTTATTGGCTTTTTTTACGAAAAGATAAAATAAAACAAATTTTTTTTCGGTCCATAAACATTCTTTTTCACTTTTCCATCGCTTTGTTAATTTTCAAAAAATCGCAAATGACAAAAATTTGAAAATTAAGACAAACAAAATAATCTGCGACAATTAAGAGATGCTGTATAAATTCAGCTTCTAAATTTCCGTAACAAACATTTCGTCCATTTCCTCCAGTTTCTATTTTTTAGAAATCCCTTCGAAATTTAAAAATCAAGATCTGAAAGCTAAGATGCTTTTGACTCTATTACCGGAATTCCGAAAGATACGAGAGAGAGAGAGTACAGAAATTGCGAGATGAGTGAAAACGTGAAAATCCCAGATAAATATATATATATATATATATATATATTTCAACCGATTCACCACGGAGATCGCAAAATTCAATTTAAATTATAATCATAACCGTTGTACGCAGTCTATCTTTCTCGTATATACGCAGTTGGTGAGTTTGATACTCTTTCGCCTTTTCCGCCTCTGGCTTCTTCACGCCCTTTCTCGCGGCGGCGGCGGCGTCGGCGGCGGGCGAACACAACCTCGCTGGGGCTAAATTTAATTAATAGTACACCAAGCGCCAGAGGGCGCAAGAGAGGCGAGAGAAGAAACTCAATGAGATCACTATCTCATTAGTCACGAGGGAGTGCGATGGAAAGAGGCAAATAGGGAAAGAGTACTAAGTTTTAGTAAGTAAGTGTAGAAAGGATGAGATGAGAGAGAAAGAGAAAGAGAGAGAGAGCAAAATAAAAGAGGAAGAGAGTTTGGAAAATAGCATTGCAGAGCCTTGTTAGATCTTTATAACAACAAGGATATAATGAAAAAAACTGAGCTTGTGCCAACGGATATAGAGAACTAGTCGAACATATGGGTTTCTTTCAGACTCTCGTTCGAAATGTATACCCTCGACATTTGTCTCACGTTCTGTAACGAGATAACCTGGTTAATGGAGAAACTCGCGACAGAAGCGCCCTCTGTCGCGTTAGTAGTGTACTTTCATTGGTCATTGTACGAGTTGCTTTATACCAATCGCATTATGTGGCCTAAGGAAGAAAAAAAAGTTCGTCCTCTGTTTAATTAGTGCTTTGGGATCGATCTAGCGTTCTGGTGTGTGTGTGTGTGTGCAATTCATTTGCGAAATTGGAGATGAAAGATTTTTCACGAGATAAAGCTAAATTAATTCAAAGGAATCAAATTATTGTCATTTATATTCGAAGTGTTCATGAATATTCGAGATATTCTATAAACGAATATTATTCTATCCAAGTTGAATATTAGTATTCGAAGACCACCCTCCCCCTTTGGAGGGGGGTAATATGAAGGATCCCCGAAGAATCCCCGATTCCTGGGGAATTCCCGAGGTGTTGATTCTGAGTGCCATTATTCATAAGTGTTTATTTATTTATCACAATTTTCACATTTCCAAGACAATTCGCAACGTCTCTGGCAAATTTAAAGAAAAAATATAGCTTTTAAAGTATCGGCTGAAGATTTTTACAACAACAAAAAGTAGTAATGTAACCTTACATTACTTATAAAAAAATGAGCAGAGTGGAACCAAACATTTGGAGGGATGAAAAAAAATATTAAAATGTTACAGTGACCCAGTTGAAGTCCAGTGAAACCTGAGTTCTAAAAAAAAAAAAAAAAAAAATCCCCCCTGTCGAAAATTTGCCCCTCAAGCTAGAAGCATGTAATACACGTTTCCTAGTTCTTGATACTCGAAAACGTAAAGTGCATGTTTTATCCTGACAGCTGTGGTCGACACACAGAGCTTCCGGGTTTCCGTACCATGTCCGGTGTACCACCCCAGGGATATCCTTTCTTTTTCTCGTTGCTCCTGTTGTCTTCCTCTTCAGCTCATTCTCTGTCTCTATTTATCTAGCATCCGTATAAGGTTTCCACATCGAGGCAAGATGGCGCATATGGGTTGGACATACCGTCGAGGTTATACAGCGCGAAAACTAGCAGTGTAAGTGAAAGGAGGACAGAGACAACAAAGTAGAGGGTGAGGATCGGTCCTCGTTGGTCGAGAGTGTTGAGGCTCACCCTCGAATATCCTACTAGACCGTGGTAAACGTCTGCAACCGGCACCTAACGGGACTAAACATAAAATATAGCTGTGGGTTAACGCCCACGTGGCATCCGCGTCCCATAGTTCGGTAGGGGCAGACCGTTAAATACCTAAATACCGTCGGCAATTCCCACTACGGAGATCGGCTATACTATATATATATTACTACTACTACTACTACTGCGAACCTCTGTCGTTAGCCTTCGAGCTATGCATAGAACCCACAGTACAGTGTATTGGTGGTCACGGCATGTTAAGCGATTAATCCCGCTGATTGGATTTCAATTAGTCTGCTAACGACACGAGCGCCCGATCGGTGACCGCCACCAGTACTACTATCCTCTGGAAATAAATCTGAGGAACCTTTCATTATTTTGTAAAAAAAAAAAAAAAAACAAGAAAAAAAGAAATAGAAATAGAATGGAGATACCAGCTTTTGTATATATGTTGATGCGGAGGAAGAATACAAGAAAACTTGTGAATTGCACTTGGCATGATTTGTTTGATTATTTTTTAGCGTACCGAGATGATGAAGTCGAAAAAAGGCATCAGGCGAGTTGGATATGGAGAATCGCTGGAGAAGATGAGAATAAGTGAGGTCATGTGCCGTGACGGATATTTCTTGTCAATTGACAAGAAAAGGAACGTAAATATAAAAATTCATAATATGTTTTGAATTTTCTTATACAGGGTAAGGGTCATAAAGTGCTACAGAGCAATAGCACTCAAACTACTGATCATATCCAAAAATGTTTCAGACAAAAGTTTCAGTGTTCGAGAAGGTCGTCATACTGGAGCACTCTATTTTTTTTTATTGGTGGAGGCGCTGAAGCTACGTCATTGTCAACTCGACGTTTTTAAATGGAACCTGTATCTGTAACACTAACATTCTTTATTCGTGATGAAATGTGTACCAATCCATCGAATGCAGTCGAATATGAAATTAGAAGAGCAAAGTAATTCGTCGAATGAAACGCAAACATTTTTAGAAAAAGGGATAAAAGAAAAAACGGAAATAGAAGCAATAAGCATGGAGAGACGTTGAAAATTCCAATTGTTTTCAGTCGTAAAAAAAAAAAGACAGAATCGTAAATTCCAAGTGAAATGAAGAATTCGCGTAATGCACGGCAAGTCCTCAATAATTTTTCTTCCGGTGCTACGATTTTGTTCGTCGTATCATTTGTTTGCAATTTTCTTGGCTATTCGTGCTCAAAGTAACCAAGGGGGACGATATATTTAATGCTTTCGCCATTCTGTAATGACTGAAAATCATCGAAGCTTGATCTTTGGGGTTATAACAACGCGGCTATAATAATCGTACAAGGGTGCGTGGATCTCTTCCTCAACTCGCAGCACTTTTATCGCTATCATTATTCTTGCGGCAAAAACCAGCATCCCCGAATATACGCGGGATGAAATCTCATTCACCCTTAGGGAGGCGGTTGCTTTATGGATTGGCAAGGCCTACATAGAAGAAAAAAAAAAATGTGTAAACGGCTGCAGCGAGAGGCAGAGAGCTGGGCCTAGTGTTGCGTGGGATATATTGTCGAACAGGCGACTCGCTTCTGGTGCTGCCATCCATCAAAGAAGAACACACCCTTCAATAGAAATCCCTTAACACTGCCTTCTGACTCTGACAGGTTAACGAAACCGTCATTTAGGATCATCCACTATTTTGGTCTTACCACAATTTCATGTGTAAATAGAAATTCGTAAAAGTTGGATTTCGTAAGAATAGCATTTACAAATTATTTTTCTTATCTGAATAAGAAAAATTCAAAATTCCGCACAGAGTCTCCCCTCGCTGAGAGCCTAAAAATTAAATTTATTTTTTCTTCGACGAGAGACGAAGTAATACGTAAATTCGTTGGATGATGAATAAGAAGCAAAAAAAAAAAAAAAATTGAATTAAATGAACCGTGTAATGAATAGATTGATAATATCGCCAAGTCGGCAGTTCGCCCTCTCTGTAATTACTTACGTGCCGGAATTAAATCGTCCCTCATGCCATTTTATACTGGGCAGAGGGGTGGATTTTATTAAGACCGGAGCCAGCTATCGTATTATTATTCATTGTTCTCGCTGTTTCATTAATAGTGATTCCACGGGTTGGATCGACAAGGCTTTCCTCATTCGCTCTCCCTTCTCTCATTTCAGGCTGCTCTCGATCTGCAATGCCTAACTAATCTGCTCTCGCGTGTACACTACGGTTAATATATTCTTTGAACGAATCGACGAAAGTCCTCCACGCGACAGACAGAGTGTATGGTTGAGCCGGCATATGAGTGCGCACAACCCTTAGACACTATTTCCATTGCTGCTGTAGCGCTCGGCTTCTGCCTTCGAGCATTAAACGAATTCAACCCTAATGGACATTGAATACGTAATGCTTTAGCCTACTACACTTGACGAACCGGCTAAGCCAGGACTAAAGCTTCAGCAAAGTGTTGACGAGGAGTCGAAACAGTTGGGGGGTACACTTTTCCACTTGTGACTGTGTGTTTGTTTCTTTTTTATCTGCATATTTTCATGGGAATCAAGTGGGGTATGTATTTTAACAACTATTGTCTTGTATATGAGCGGAAGAAAATTGAAATTCGCGTGCTTTTTCGAACCGGAGTTTTTACGGTATGTCCCTCACTACATCCTTTCGAAAATGAAGATTTCTCGCGAGCGTTTTCTCAGCTCCAAACTCGACACTCCATACCACTTTCTTAGCACTTTGTATTATTTTTCACCCTTAGGTACTTTCTCTTTCATTTGCTTTATTTCCGTCTCATTCTCACTTCCTTTCTCACCTTTTCGTCCTTCTGTACATTCCCTTGGGTCTCTCAAACCTCCCCTAAAACTCGAAAGGGACTAAACATACCAATACTGTACATATTATACAGTAGGAAAACGCTGGTGGACTTGGTGAATGACTGGCCAAACAGTTGAGTCCGCGTTGACGTAACCATCACGACGCTTCAACAAACTCCCAAGAATTGACGGGTACGCGGGTATTTGCATTCAATTTCTTAGGAGGGTGCTTTGCTCAAGGTCCCTCGGGCGAAATAGAGTTTTGCACAGGATGATGGAGGGGGTCTCTTCCTGCGTGGAGGAAACTGGGGGGTTGCCTCTCTCTCTCTCTCTCTCTCTCTCTCTGTCATCGGTACGACTCAGAATAGATCTGAGTGAGTCCTTCCTGGCCAAACATTAGTATTACGTAGCAGAGTCGGTACTCCTCATTTCTCTTTTCCCTCCCACATTGTCTTCGCTTGCTTCCCGACACTTTTCCTTACCGGAATTTTCGTGATTTACTTTCTTTGTTATAACTTTATTTACTTTGTCTTAACTTACGGGAAGCTTCACTTTTCATAACATTTTTTTTTTGCTAAATATTCCTAACAATGGGACAACATTTTTTTAATAAATAGACTCCCCATAAGATTCCCTGATTTTCGTCCCCCACGGAACCGACCGCCTAAATTCGGTTGCAATCCGACGGTCGGTTGATGCTTTGCGACTTCTAACCGACCCATTTCGGTCGGATTTCGGTCGGATTTTTCGGTCGGAGGTTGGTCGGATTTTTCGGTTGGATGTTGGTCGGATTTTTCGGTCGGAAATCCGACCGTGATCCATCCGTTTATTTCACGGTTCGTAAGTTTGATTTATAGTCGGAAATTAAAAATCCGACCGTAAACCAACTGCTTGATGCTTACGAGTTGTACTTTTAGGTCGGATTTATAAAACCGACCACAAACCACACTAAATTCAGTCGGGTTGAAGTTGGAAATGAAGCACCATACGACCGTCGGTTTTCAGTAGACCGACCTAAATCGACCAAAACTGATCCGACCAAGAACCAACCGACGGTCGGGCAATCCGTGAGGGAGTAAGTGAAAATTTATTGGCAATAGATAAAATACTAGGTTTACATACGTTTGATCTTACAATTAAATTTTCAGATAGTATTGTCAATAGACTATCAATCGGAGTCCTTCAGTCCATATATTTTATTTTATGTCTATTAAAATACAAATATTGCAATATTTTATGTATTGAAATTACGACTTCATTAAATTCTTTTTACATACTGCTACCAATTTGTAACAAAGAAGACGAACAGAGAGCGACAAATAAAATCTTGAAGCAGTGAAATCGAAAAGAACGACGTGCACAAGTAAAGTCCAAGTGGACCCTCGAAAGGAAAGTTTTAAGGGTCGTATATGCGAGGTCGTTGAAAGTGCTTCGTGGTCGAATCATCGACGTCGTTTGCAGAGACCTGCAGTTTTGTGCACGTGAACGACTGAAAGTTGGCTGGTGAGAGAGAACGAGGACAAAGGATAATAGAAATCGAAAAATCCTTCGCGAATCAACGTGTAAGTGGAATAAAAGAAGAAACGAAAGAAAGGCAACAAAAAAAAAACACAGAAATTGTAGTAATGGAAAATTGAATTCGAGTGTTTTTTTGCTTGCAACATTAATTTCGAACTGTGTCAACAAGCACACTGTATAGAAGGCAACAACGTAGCAATATTAACGCCGAGATATATTCCAATGGGAATATATATAGCTCGATGCGAAAAAGGGTTGTAAAATCGTCAAACGTTTCACATCGACATATACACGATATTTATATCCACGAGAGAGGGCGCCGAGACACACCAGAGCGAATACCCTTGAGTTTACAATCCAGCGTAGGTTAATTAATGGAAGCAATAAAGTAGAGCAGAGATGCACGAAGAGAAAATATTATCGGTTTCATTCATTAATGCAAACGATAGTCGTTTTTCTTGCAAATGTAAAAAATGTTAAGTTTTTTTTTTTTTTGTTTATTTTATCGTGTAGATTTTTATTTATTCTTTTCAATAGCAATTTTACGTAATTTTACGTAATTTTACGAAATAAAATAAATAAAATAAATAAAATAAATAAAATAAATAAAATAAATAAAATAAATAAAATAAATAAAATAAATAAAATAAATAAAATAAATAAAATAAATAAAATAAATAAAATAAATAAAATAAATAAAATAAATAAAATAAATAAAATAAATAAAATAAATAAAATAAATAAAATAAATAAAATAAATAAAATAAATAAAATAAATAAAATAAATAAAATAAATAAAATAAATAAAATAAATAAAATAAATAAAATAAATAAAATAAATAAAATAAATAAAATAAATAAAATAAATAAAATAAATAAAATAAATATGTTTCTACCGTTTACGTGGTTGGATAAATTTTTGTTTTCATTGTAAGAGCTGTATAAATACAAAATGCCGACCGAAGACAATTCGTCCCGACGACGGCAGGAAATGAAAAGCCTCGTGCCACACCGTTGTAAACTCAATTTCGTTCGTTCGCCCGTGGAATCGAGATTCGGATTTGAAAAGCCGACGACGGTTTGGCAGAACTCTCGGTGCCCCGAAGGTAGAACGAGAGGGAAAGGAGCAAAAGTCGAGAGTGAAAAAGAGGGATCCCGCTTGGTACCACTTCGACTAGGCGGCGTATTAATAGACGAGAGAGGAAGAGAGCGACAGACCGGAAGTTTCGCGTGATGCCAGATCTGCAATCTGAATGGTTGGATGGGTAGAGAGAAAAACAAATTATCTCGGCTGCTCTGGCTGACACATTTCTTTTTCTTTTTAATTAGAAATAATAAACCAGGCCACTGACAAAAAAAAAAAGCAGGTCACACGTTCGGTAAATTACACATCGACAGCTAACAAAAACTTTCCGCGTGACATTTTGTCACGAAAATACATCGTGTTAAATGTGGAAATTACACGAACGGCCTTAAACCTTGTTACTTAAAAAAAAAAAAAAAAAAAAGTTACCTACATTTGCATTTTTTTTTTTGTAAATAATCTTTTTCAGAGAATTTTTTGATTAAAAAAAATTCAAGCCCGGTGAATTTATTGATAAATTTTTTTTTTTAGTGTCGAACCTGGAATGCCTTATTTACAAAGTGACAAGAAAGCGCCATGTCTTCGAAATTCTAAAAGAATTTTTTGTAGAAAAAGTTTGAGGTGACCCAGTCGGTAAATATGCCACTAAGTTGGAGTATGCTAGAGTAAAAGTGGAGGAAGAAAAGCTCCTTCTCTATTAAAGAAGGTCACGAGTTGTACACATATGTGTGTGTGTGTGTGAAGTTGACCTCGTGCCGCAAGGCTTTTCCCATGAATTTAAATATTTAACGCAAGTGTCTAACTCTCTTTCGTTCTCTTTCTCTCAACCGAGGGAGTAATTCACGAGAATGCCCATTCTGTACTGCTTCAGTTGCCGTGCAGTTTAGTAAAACAAAAAAGAACAGAAAACAGAAAAAAAAAAAAAAAAAAACAAAGGTTGCTCTCTCCGGTTATGCAATTTTTCATAATTTCACCCGACGAGCTTTTTCTTCCCTAGCTGGGGAAACACGCTGCACTTCAGCATGACGTCTCGTAACTTTTATACACGAACTTCGAACTGTGGAGATTCGTGAGAATGGTATATTTTTCATTTATTGAGAAAACGGCAAGAAAATCGTTAATTGAATTACTTAAATTTATTAAAGAGCGCCTTTGCTCATTGATATTTAAGCAGATATCTGATAATTTATGGCATGGAGTTTGGTGGCCATTCATTCATTATAACTTTTTGACAGTCTTTTTTTCACTCTAAAACATATTTCCCAATTTCATATGCCGTGGAGTTATAATAATACGGGATTTAATTGAAAAACCTATATATTGGCTAATGCGCTTTGATTAGCGGACATTTAATTGACACTTCCACAGTGGTTCGTTGCACTTTCCTGTCTACGATTTATTTAAAGATAACTGAACAATTGTTTGCATTCACTGGAAATTTTATTAATAAGGCGATAATCAGGCAGTGATTATGTGAAATTAAATTTTTTTTTTTCTTGAGGAACGTTTTGAAAGTCAGATCTTGAAATAACATGCAGTCTCGAATAAATTAAGAGACAATGAAACGTCAATGAATGGGCATAAACAACAGATACTGAAATCTGCATTTAACATTTTTTTTTTTGTTTGTTTCGTATTCCTTGATTTTAAACCGACCTGCTGCATTTTGTTTTCCAGAAGAAGTTAATTCTCTTGAATTCAAATCAAATCAAATAACTTTTTGCATTTCAATACGTATTGAAACCACCATTTTGAATTTCTGAATTTTGGGTTCCGATCCGTAATCAGTGACCTATAAAACCCCCGAGTACCAAATTTCATCCAAATCAAGTAAAATTTTGCATTTTACTCCGCCATATTGGATCGGCCATTTTTGAATTTCTGAATTTTGGGTTCAGATTCGTATTCATTGACTCGACAAAATCTCCTGAGTTACAAATATCATCCAAATCATGTAACCTTTTACAATTTGGTCCGCCATATTGGTTTCGTCAATTTTCATTTTTGAACGTTGATTTGAGTGGATAGCGCCAAAAATGGCCAATCACAGCTGGCTTCGAGATGGCCAGACTTTGATTATAGAGTCTCTAGGCGAAGATGAATGGTAAGGCCATCTCGTGGCCAATTAAAAGCTGCTAATATCATAATTATGCGCCACGAGGACATCTGGTGGGACGATTGAGTGCGACAGTCGTTTACGTCAGAGAATCTTGATAAACGACTTTTGACGCTATTATTTTCTCACTCTATAATATTACGATATATGGATGAGACTGGGGGGGGGGGGGGGGGGGGGTGGACCTCGGGGGTGGTTTGGTTGTGCTTATCGAGGGTTGAGAAGGTGTCGTTTCCTCTTAATAACCGCGAAGCTAAATCGTCGCCTATGAGGGCGGATGGAGAGATATTCGCGCACCCTTGCCAGTCGACGGACAGCATGATCAGCGTTGCACAATATATAGAGCTGTAACAGCGTCATCGCGATAATAAAACCCAACGGAAGTTTTTCGCTATGATTCATTGCGACCTCGGTATAACCTTTCGCTATATACTTCTTCCTGGTGCTTTTTTTTTTTTTTTTTCTTATTCGCCGCCGCTGTGCTCGAGATCGCCTCCATCGTCGACATCCAAACGTCGTATAAAATGGCAAACGAGATAGTAAAAATCCTTCGGTAAGGCAGTATATATTATAGCAACGTAATATAATAGACTCCTAAGAAGATGCAAAATATAAAACGTGATTCATTGTACTTGAAAAACAGTCACGTGATACTTCAACTACAAATATCGAAATATCGAATAATTCAAACATCGAATTATCGAATTATCGACAAATCGAAATATCGAATAATCGAAATATCGGATAATCGAACAATCGAAATATCGTAATATCGAATAAACATAAATTCCAAATTATTGAATTTAATTTTCTTTTACAATCGCCGGTGAAAATTAATGAAATTAATTGTTTATGAAATAAAAATAAATTGACGTATTTGGGTTTAATAAATAAATGAGAAAAGTATAATAATAATATTTTTTTCCCGCGTTCACGTGCTATAAAAGCACCGATGTTATTTTATCGACGGTGATACGAAAAAGTTGAGCCCTGTGCATGGTCCAGCTGTCCACCAAAATTCAAAGTGGAATATGGAGAAATGCCGGTGGGCCGCAGTTGGCCCATCGTCATCATCCGGACAGCTGCCGTCGATCGAGAAACCAGGAGGAGAAGAACCCAAACGCTGAATACTTCCCCTCTGCTTCTGTCGATGAGCGAGCGAAGCTTCCCTTTTCTTTTTTCTAGCGAAGGGTAGCGTCGCTTCGTTGAAATTTTAAGGACGAACGATTCGTATCGATCATTTTTAGGCGTGAAAGAGAAATTTCCGACTGCGCCGTTATTGAACTGTGAAACTGCTGACTGTTGAGACGTTTTGACCTTTCGTCATTTTCAGACCCTTCTCCATTAATGTCAAATAAATTGAGATATTTTTGCCCTTAGAAAAAAAAAAAAAACATCAATCAGCACAAATTTAATCAGCTAGACATTTTTTTTTTTTAGTTGAAAAAAAAACAGCTAATTTTATATTAGCTTTTCAATTATATTTGTTGATCAAAGAAGTAGCAATAAATTTAAATTGAATCATGCGAAAAATTTCATTGAAAAGCTGATATAAAAGGAACAATTTTTATAGTGAAACATTTTTATGGTCTTATGGCAGGATATGGTCTGCATCTGTAAATGTATGTTATATGCAGAAGAAATCGTCGCAAGGCGATATAGCACGTGTCGTACGTTTCAACATATCCATTGCGTCGTTACACCGAATGTCCGGACGAGCCAGCAAGCTCTCATCTCGAGTTCTCGGCTTGACAGCTGTCGAGAAATAAAACCTTTGAGATATACATATCCTGAGAAGAAGAGGCCCCTGGAATATATCTACTGCCAGCACTATAAAATGCAACAAATACGACGTGTTTCGGACAGGTGTCTGGCAGATATGCAAATGGAAAAAGGATTCCATTGGCAGACAAGGCAATTTTGTTCCTCTCAACAGTTCGAAACTCATGTACTCAAAATTAAATACCAACAATCAAGTCCAAACGAAAAGCAATTTTCATTATTGTCTAAAAAAAAATTTTTTAAATTTATTACTATACTTAAAAGTACTTTAAAAAAAAAGAAAAAAAGGAAAGTTCGAGATTTTCGAAAATACAGAATTAAAAAATAAAAAGAAATTAAAAAATCTCACATATTTGTACTTAAATCTAGCTAATTATGTAAAAAATCTTAAAGAAAAATTAATTCTTAATTCTGAGTGAAAAGCGTGATTTAAAAATCGGAAATAATATTTTTAACTTTAAAAAAATAATAATTATCACTTGGAACTTAATTTTCTTTTTTTTTTAGACCATTAGAAATTAATGTGGGCTAATTCTTTCATGTAATACTTAAAACTATAAGAAAATTATGATAAATTACAAGATCTAAATTTGAAAGAAGGTTGCCTAAAAACGTTGTGTGACTTGAAAGCAACGATTCTAAAAGAGCGTTGTCATTTTCTGTGAGGATAGGGTACATAAGACGATTACGATGATGTCGTGTGCCCTTTGTTGCCCATCGCTACTCGACGCTATTTAGCGACAAAGGAACGAGGAACACAATCGCCTGTCGTAAATCCATTGTGCGATCGACTTGTGCGGAGGAGCAAAAGCACCATTCTCTCTCCCGTATACTCATGTACCAAAGCGCCTACATACGATGCTGGGACGTCTTTACCTACTACAACTAGGTAGTATATTATGTGCACCTCAGAGGCGGTTGCACTGACGAGCGGCGCACCGCAATCAGGTAACCGTTCTCTCTCCCTCTCTCTCTCTCTGTCTCTCTGAACGTACGAATGCACTTTGAGGCTCGAAAAGGAGAAACGTCGAAAGGGGTTGAGAAATTCCTAGAATTATTTTAGCGGATTTCTCGCTTACCGAGCTCTACAAGCCTCCCTTCCAGATCAGCCAAGTGGCCTTTTAGTCTAATTTCGTCGCATAAAATCACAATTAAGAGCTTTTGCGGACGCTCAGTGCAGGAGCGAAGTTAAGAGTATCGTCGCCGACGAGTGAAATAGATCAGGTTTAAGCTAGACGCAGTGCGCGCGCGCGCCACCTAACGGAGGCGTCCCTGAAGCTTTGGATGAAAACGCTGCTACATATTTCTTGTTTGATCATTTTTACAGTTTATTGCAATCAGAATACATATAGCGTCGTATTTTTTCTGTAGAAATTTGCAGAGAATTGCTCATTTGTACCGAAAAGTTCACTTGATAAGTGAAGGTACTTGAGATTAGGCAAGCGACGCGTGCGCCACCTACCGGAGGCGTCCCTGAAGCTTTGGGTACTAATCTTGATAGAAGAATACGCTACATAGGCTTCATTGTAATCAAAATGTAGGTACAGAGATGCTCTCTCATAATTTCCAAAGCTTGTTACACTCAAAATATCCTAGATCCTATTTCTATAGACATTTATATACAGAGAGCTGCTTTATCGACCTTTTTACCAAAGTCTTTTCTGCTGGTTGTGTGCAAAGACAATCGCTCTTTGTATCCTTCTCCACTATGACTACAAAGTACATACACAGCATCGGCTAAAACTAGGATATCCCCGGGGCGTCCAGTCACAACACTAGCTAGCATCGTGTGTCCCCGAACGACGCTTAAAATCCACGTTCCCGTAACTCTTGGACACCGGAGACCTCTGCTCTCGGACCTGGAGCTTTATTGGCATCTGAGATTTATACTCTGTCGCCTTCGTCTACTTTGCTTCGCCTCTGACCCAGAGAAAAGCGAAAAGAATTAAGCTTTACTGTCCACGCCCTCTAGCGCCAGGAAATGTCCCTGCACCGTTAGACACCTCTTTTCTTCGTGTAACTATTTTTTCTAGCCAATGTATATTCATTGAAATTTACGTTATAACATTTTTTACAAACGAACTAATTCTCTAAATTACAAAAAAAAAAGTTTTTTTTTGCATAAAAAGAATATAGCAAAAAAACGTGCGCAGTGATATTTCCAACATTTCATTACAATTGAAATGACTCGAATTTTTTTTTCTATCTTTATAATTTGTATAAACCCATCAAGTTTTTCTTTCTTTTTTTTTTAAATAGTGGGCAGCAAATAATTGTTTAAAAATACTTTTGTATCCTTATTTTTAAGCTTTGAATTTTTTTTAATGAATTTTGTAATCAACCGAAAACAAGTTCTTTAATTTAAAAAAAAATTCTAATTAAATTCAGAATTACCATGTTGGTGCCAAAACAGTGTTATATCGATGCAGTGAGGGAGGGAACACAGGATCGAAGTCTAAAATGCATTTGAGCGTAGAAACAGCAAAAGTTTAGTAATTTAGGTACAAACTAATAATGTTGAAATTGTTAAGCGTTATAGCGACGTGCCTCTCTACTCGAGACATTATATAAACCCCCCTTCTCGTGTCTGCTCTTTCATTACGTAGACACTTTTGCCGGAGGATGCACCGTATATTACAACGAACCGAACGCATCATCGCTGTACAATTGCATCGATCGAGGGAGGTGCACTTCTCTCTCTCTCTCACCGTTGCCATAGAGTTTGAGTGTTTGATGTACTCTTGAGCTCAGGCTAGACGCCGATATAGGATAATCACAGTGCGTTAAATAAATATGTGAATATTAGTTTCCGACACACCAGAAGAAAAAAAAAAACCAAAAATCTTAAAATTTAAACAAAAAATTAAAATTTGAATACTAGTAAACATTTTTTTTTTTTTTTTCAAAATAAATATTTGAAAAATTGTGAAAATTGGTTTTTAACAGAGCAGAAAAAAAATGACCAAACGTGAAAAAATTCTTCTAAATGTGTAAATATTATTTTCTAATAAACGAGAAAAAAAAAAATGTAAAAAATAAATAAAATTCGTTTTTACGAATAAACTCGATTAAAAAAAAAAAAAAAAAAAAAAACAACAACAACATCAATAATCTATAGAATTGAGTGATTTGAAGTGGGGCAAAGTGGAATGAAGCTTTATCCGAATCAGGAAAACGTTCTGTAGCGCGGTGTTGATTGTCGATAGCAGGAAACGTCGCTTTCACGCCGAAATACGTGCTACGATGGAGGTGTCGGCACAAATCGAGAGAGAGAGAGAGAGTTTGGTGTGTT
The DNA here is from genome assembly GCA_964016905.1 of Perithous albicinctus. Classification (NCBI taxonomy): domain Eukaryota; kingdom Metazoa; phylum Arthropoda; class Insecta; order Hymenoptera; family Ichneumonidae; genus Perithous; species Perithous albicinctus. The sequence continues at coordinate 9,928,526 of OZ024703.1, forward strand.
GCATAGAATGACAAAATCGGGCCGAGCTCCAACATCAGCCTCTGCCCGGAGAGTCTCTGCCAGGTTGAGAGAAGCAAACCATCGAGGCAGGCTAACGCCCGCCAACGGAATTATTGCGCGCGCTCGCCCGCGAGACATTTGACAGCTCGTTAGCTCGTTTCGTAGGGATTGCCGAGCGGTGTCGATTTCCAACTGCTGGCTGTCAGATCCCACCAAACCCGCTCTCTCACTCTCTGGCATCCCTCGTCATTTCTCTGTTACTTTCTCTCTTCCTCTGCTTATGAGCCTCCAATTTTATCAATACAGTAGTCAGCATCCAAGAAATATTAGCCGGTAAATTGAATCTCCTAGAAAATAAATTAAAGTAGAACCTTTTGCACATTGCTTCCTTATTAGTTTCCACTACTTTACATGGTTACTTCTACGAGGAAGTATATATGAGGCCCTCGACCCTTCCAATCCGATCCATAATTTTTTAATACTATTCTGTATGTTCGAAATTACACATTTTATTTTTTTTTCGAATTTTTTTACGGAAACTTTTTTTTTCACGTATTTTTTAAATTTTTATTTATTTTTTATTTTATTTAATTTGAAGTTTTTCTTTTTCACTTTTTGTCCGTTATTTAATAGCTTCAAAAAAAAAAAAAATGGATTTCAAAAAACTACGCGAAAGTCTCTACTCACTTTGGGACAAAACTCAAAAATTTTTATATCTAATACAGGATTTTTGAAGAAGTTCTAAAATTGTTTAATTTGGGTAAAATATTTAATTACAAAGATTGGTGAAAAAAAAAAAATTCCATAAAAAAAAAATAATAATTTTATTCGTCAAATAATAATATATTTTAACCGAATCTAATATCTAATTGATATTTCATAACTGGTGTGTAAATAAAATTACGTGAATAATTTAAATTCTGTGATTTTCAAAGAGAAACTATCTTAAATCAGTAAATCTTTTGAAATAAAAAAAAACATTATCTAATTAATTTAATTTTTCATTTCTATAAATTTTCGAATATTTAAGTACTCAATATTTTGCTGAAATATTAAGTTTAATTTAAGTATAATTATTTACTAAAGTTGAACTATGGTTTAAAATTGTTTTAATTTTGTTTTTCGTCTCAAAATTTTTGGGTCAGCAGCAAAATACTGATTAAAATATATTTTTGTTTCTATAAATTTTAGTATATTGGTATTATTTGGTAAAATATTGAAATAGGAGGAAAAGGGCAAGGGCATGAAAATGCATTATTTATAATCGACCTCTTAAGGTGCCAATCATTGTAGAGTACAATCGAAAGCGTCCAGACCAGACGGCTTCACCAAGAGGAGACGAGACACGCTTGCCAATCGGCCCTCCCGTCCTGCCAGGCCCTACGCTCGACGGGATTCCCCGTGCACCCTCTCTGATCCCTCTGGCTGATGTGCTCCGCTAGTGCGCTCTCGCAAAAACCTCACTCTCTCTCTCTCTCTCTCTCTCGCGCACCCCGGTTTTGGCACATTGCCGAGGATTAATTATGGTCCCTGGGCGGAGTGATCTGCCGAGCCATCCGGTCACGATTCGTCCCCGCACCGTAACCACCGTGCCGCGGTGGTGTCAACGTGAACAGCACGAACCCGAACAAGAGTCACTTCACTTCATAAATCCACCTGAATTTTTGTTTTCAATCATTCAGTTGGAAAAAGCCGCTATCGGGCATTCAGCGTCAATTCAGCCACTTCTTTTCCCTATCCTCAGATAACTCTCAAAATTTAGTATTATTTTTTTTTTTCGGATTTTTAAATCTATTTTGGAAAATGTATTTTTTTTTTTAAATGTCGATATTCATGAAAGTTCTTTATTTGTTTAATTTTTTTTTTTGCAGGAAAAATGTTTATTTCTTTATTTTTTAATGCAATGAAATAATTTGTATTTTTTTCTGTAATTATGTTGTATCTTTTATTTATTATAATTTTTCCTTGGATGTTTTTTATTTCATTCAAAGAATGCATTTTTTTTTAAGTGAGCATAAAAAAAATATTCATAATTTAAGAATCATCTAAAAAATTAATTATATTTTATATAAAAATATTGTAAAATAGACGTCAGATTTCAGTCAATAATTAGGTAAATGATCTATAAAGATTTTTTAAAAATTCTGCACATAAAGAATTTTATAAAAAATCTTTAGTAAATTCGCTCGAGACTCATAAAAACATTTTTAAAAAACCTCTAAAATATAAAATAATTTAATCTACATATCTATCATTTTTTTTACAGGCAGGCGTTTTTTGTGGACTCAACGAAAGCTGAAGTGATGCAGATAACGCTTATCCTTCTTCAAATAAAAAATAGAAAGGTGATAAAGTATATTTGTGCGAGGGAACAACTGCAATTGAGGGCCCAAAAAAAAAAAGGCCCATGCACTGATTCGTCGTATCGTAAAAGTCCCAAAGACACGCTTCAGACAAACTGGGGGAGCGTGGAACGGAATCGCAGGTGCACTTCTTCGCGGGGCAGCTGCAATCACGACCGAACCATCTGCCGTGGTTTGAGATGCACCTTATACCACACCAACACACCTTATGTTAGGGCCCTCGACTTTGTATTTTCGTGCCTTCTTTCGTGTATATCTCATATAGCCCGAAGCCTCTCCGGCCAATTAGATCCTCACGAAACACGTGCCCCTAACGCTCCGCTTTTTATGACCCTCCGATTTTTTTCTCGATAGCCAAACTACGGAGCTTCCTTAGGCTCAGATGCTCCGATTTCGTAACAGCCCGATCTTGTTCTTTCGTTATTTTTTTAACGACAGCCGTCACTTTCAAGCTGTTCTTTTAATGCCGCAAAATTCTTCGGCTCTATTTGGAAGATTTTCTTGTTTTTCGTTCTATTGATTTTTCGATACATCGATTTTGTCGATTTTAATTTTTCAATTATTTAGATAATCTCAAAGATTTCTAAGAAAAACATAATTTTCGTTAATTTTTTGTTGTTCGGTTTTGGAATTTTTAATTATTGAAATAATGGTTTTGCATTAAATAATTTGATAATTTATTTTCTTTTCAATTTCGAAATTTCAAATTATTCAAATAATTGGAAAAAAAATTAATTACAAAATATCTCCAGAATTTTTGCACTACTATCAGTAGGATTAAAATGCTTGCATTATTTGATTGTTATTTTTCTTTCCTCTCAGCTGTTTAATAGATTCGTTGTAGCAATTATTCAGAGGCATGTTTATGGTAAATTCTCATGTATGAGAGAGAAAAGAGCTTACAGCTCGCTGAATATTCTACATTTAGAAGCATGGCTTGTTGAAAAGTGTTCATATAGCGAGCGTCTGTAAACAAGCGTAGACAATATGGATTTTTTAAAAATTTTTATTTGTTTTTTAAACTTTTCGACAGGATTGTCAACTTTGTGTTTGAATGATAATGTCTCGTCTTCGTCTTTGCTAGATATATTCGTATGTAATACAAAACTATGCATAAACCCTTTTTCATGCCTTTAACAAAATCCTTTCCAATTTTCAACAATTAATCATACAAAAATAGCATAAGTATTTTTCAATTTTTTTTTACGTGGAGATAAAAAAAATAATGTCGTTTTTTTATATTCCTATCTGAGAATTTTTCTACGCAATAACGAAGCCTTTACAAATAATTGTGCGGATGGAAGTTTAATTTAAGATTTTTTTGTCGATAAAAAAAAATATATTTAAAAGAAACTGCAATTTATTTTTATTGGCGCATATTGATTGTAATTGTTATTTTTAAAATAAATATGGACGATGATTTTGTGAAAACTATTCCATGCATTTCATATCAATAATTTATTTATTTTTTTTCGTTTTTAGTATAAAGAATTACCGGAAATATATTTTACGGGACAGTTGGGGCTATCTGTAATGTGCAGACCAAACCACAGCCCTAAAATCGTAAGAGAATGTGGAAAATTATGGTAGGGAACTGCCAAACCAACAGTCGGTAACTGTACCTACTGACGGTAAACGAACTCGTCAGATAAGAAAGAAATCTGCCAGTTTATCCCATGTATCGGTTGTCGATTTTACAGGACAGTCGGCGTCATGTGTAATGAGCAGACCGAACCACAACCCTAAAATCGTAAGAAAAAGTAGAAAATGATGGTAGGGAACTGCCGAATCAACGGTCGGTAACTGTGCCTACTGACGGTAAACGAAGTGGTAAGATAAAAAAGAAATCTGCCACAATTTATCTCATGTAACTGTTGTCGGTATTGTACCTGTTTTTGGTAACGCTTAATATTTTGAGGGAAGCATGTTTGTTCATTTTCACCTCCATATTGGTTGGCAAATTCATTTGAATTTTTGAATTTTTGAATTTTTGAATTTTTGGAAAATAGGATTCGGAATTTATCAGATGAATATTGATAAATAAATTAAATGCGCTTACCCTAATTATGCTCTAAGGATTGTTTTTCGGGACAGTGTTGAGTCGTCAATTATTATTAGACGAGTTTTGTTGGTCGGGCTCTCCGGTCAGATATGTCTAAGAATATTTTTTTTTTCTTTTTAAATTATTTCCAGTCATGTATTCGTAATCCATTCGTTATCTTCGACACATGTTTAGATACAAAACCTCTTAATTATTTAAATTATATACGTGAATAGATTTTCGTCGGTTTATCGATTCTTTTGGTTCTTAATGTTCATTTAACACGTTTCTCATTTTTCGCCACTTTTGGTCACTGAGCTTTTGTAATCGCTATATCATCCGCGAGTTCTTCATGTGCGATGTCGGTTTTTTTTTTTTTTTTTTTTTAATTATTTGAATATTTTAATATTTGAAATGAAAATCGTGTTGACCTCAGTACCTTCCGGAACGTCCATCTCTGCCTTTGTCCTCACGACCGCCGCCGCCGCCACCCTTACGACGTTCCTTGGATCGCGATCTCCTCTCCCGAGATCGCGAGCGTCGCTTGCGATCGCGACCGCGCGATTTTGAACGCGATCGCGATCTTCCGCCACCACCACCGCCACCACCGCCCCCGCCACCGCCGCTCTTGCCGCCCTTCTTGCGGCTGTATAAATAGCGACGAAGCTCACGGGAAATTGGTTTGAGGTGCATGAAATTGCAGAAACCAGAGCGTGTGCATTCTCTGCAAAAAAAAAAAAAAAAATACTTAGATAAAATTTCTTTGTTATCCCCCATTTTTTTTTTTTTTTTTTTTTTTTCAAAAAAATCGTTTCCACACATAATGCGCTAAGGAAATCGATTTTTTCATTTTGTTTAGGTATTAAAAAAAAAAAGTTTGCACGAACCCCATTTCGTACTGACGACAGCAGGCTTCCCTGAAATCGGTAACCGGTGATAATTCGGCATAAACGGGTCGTCCGCCGAACCAACGATTGTTGAGATCGTTGACCGCTTTTTCGGCGTCTTCCTCGCGACGAAATTTGATGTAAACATTGCCGACCAAATGATCGCCGAGATTGTCGCAAACATTCATCTCCTCGATTTCGCCGTACTTGTCCTCGCACTCGACGAAAACATCCTCGAAGAAATTGTCGTAATGCTCCTGCATCTCCTCGTCGGAAACATTAGCGACCACTACAGTGTATGAGAAAAGGTAATTAGACAAAAATCTATTTTTTTTTGGTTTTAGTTAATTTGATAGATCTTAAGAGCCCTCCGTGTGTACACTATATTTTTCTTTTTCGGGAACAGTCGGATTTTCAATGTTTTCTAGGCTTTCAAAAAATCGCAAAAAAATTACAGGGTACTCTCGGAGTGTCTGTTACATGGCTCAAGACTCTAAAGTTGATCAGAAGTTTTTTTAAGGAAGGTAGGCTCATAGGTGACTGTTCCTTTAAAGACGCAGTGTACACACGCAAAGTTAATATCACTTACAGTGAGAGCCATCAGCGCTCTTTGCCGAATTTTGCGGATTGACGTAAAGATTTTGGAGCAAACAGGTCTGAAAAAAAAGTTATTAATTTTATAAAAATGAAGTCTCACTTCGTCTGTATCTATCACTACTCTAATTTCCCATTTTATTCCGGAAAGAAAATTCTTTTCGCTGTTAAAAAAAAAATTGTCACCGAAAACTTTTACAGATAAACTGCTGGTACATTAGAATTTATCTGTTAAAAAAAAAATAACGTGTAACAAAATTTTCAATCTAATTTTGGAAAATCTTTCATCTTTGGAATCGGTAACGCAAAGTTGACAAGATAAAAGACAAAACTTTAAGGACATATTTAAAAAAAGTGAGGGCTGTAAATTCAAATGAACGCATTACGCAGAGTTGGTATCGTGTAAAGTCAAATATTGTGTAGAATTCATGCTGTGTAGAGTCAGTAGCGTAGAGTTGGATTCTCTAGTTTGGATAACGCCGAAGAGCAGTAAAATAATTTTTTTTTTTTCATCTCGTACAAAAAAAATAAATTTTTCAATAGTAATATTAAACTTCAACGATGTTTTAAAAAATATTTATTAACGTTTTTTGTAAAAAAAAAAAAAAAGAAAAAAAAAAACCAACCAGAATTTACGAAAGATTTATAACCTTCAAAATCGTAATTACGATTTTGAGGTTAGTTTGATTTATTGATTTCAAACTTACTTGACTGAAAGTCGGTTTATTGTGTATTCGTGAGCATCGATCGCCGTGTCGGCACGCGCCGATCTTGAAGTAAAACGAGCAGTTTACTCTGAAAACAAACAAAACATTGTTGATCGTCGCGAAAAAAAAAAAAAAAACCCCCACGAAGGAAGCTTTGGTTGCCAAGGACGAATACGCAGAATTACACGAAATACTTACTTGTCCTTTTCAGTACCGAATATAGAGGCCAAGTACTCCGCCATTTTTCGCTAATTTGCGAAATCTCTTCAGTTTTATTTTTCTATTAAAAACAACTGGGCATTAAATTCCGCGTCAGTTGCCGGAAAAAAAAGCCAGCAGAAACGAGACGCCGAAATGCCACGAAAATGTCGTACGATGCTTTTTTTTTTTTTGTTGTAACTTCCGGCTATCGAACACAGAGGGCGCAGTGTACGAATTTTGCAGCGCGCGCGTCGCTTTTTGACTTTAGCGCGGGAAATTTGAATTTTAAATATCCAAATTCGAACGTTATTTCAATTTGATAAATAATATAACGTTAAAATTAATCAATTAATTTTTTTTTAAATTATATTTATTTGAATTAAATTTTATTCGCATAAAAATTACGTTTTGAATCATAGTAACTCAATAAAACCTTATTTTTGTCGTTTTTTTAAGTAAAATATAAACTTTGAAATTGATATAGAAAAATTAATCATATTGATTATTAATATTCAAACTATTTATTTAAATTGATAATAAATAAATCAAAATAACTCAGTAATTAGATGAAAATCATTTGTCGAGATTCAAAATTCCCGCGTAAAAGTCTCGTTCTCTATCTCTCTCTCTCTCTCTCTCAAGTCTCGAGAAGCAAAGATATAAGATGACGCAAGAGATAGATGCCAAAACTAAAAAGGCTTGTGCAGGGAATTCCCGGTTTTCTTTGACACTCTTTACCTCTCCAACTGACGAAAGCCAGGGCAGCTATAACGTCAGTCTCAAAGCAAAGAGCTTCCCGCTACATTGTACGTTCTGCTTCACGTAAAAATATATCCTCTATCAAAATTTATCAAAAAAACCAGTCAAATCAGCGACAAAACTAAAACTTGAAAAAAAAAAAAAAAAAAAAAAAAAACATATTTCTAATAAATTCCCTATCGATTTTATTCTCTTTTTCACATAAAATTAACAAACTTTATTCAATTATTCTCAAATAATTTCTCACCGTAATTATCCATCATTTTTGTCTTTACTCTTAGACTTATATATATATATATGTACATTTAGTATATATATATATATATATATATATATATATATATATATATATATATATATATACAATAGTTGATGCCGACTCCTTCATCGCCCGGCATGTAACGTGATTCCGATTCCTTTGTGCGCAATCTAGAAGCGAGAACGTACACGCTCTTCTATTTTTCTCGCAGTTTCCGCTCTTTTCTTTCGCAAGAACAGCAACAAAAAAAAAAAAAAGTAAATAAACGACGCCAAGAAAAATCACGAGAATTCGGATCGTTGTCAGAGAAAAATAAAAAAATCAATCGTGAGGAACGAAAGCCAAGTTGAAAATTTAGGTAAGTAAAATATATTCATGATGAAATTCTCGTTTTTGGGCATCTTCTTTTACCCTCCAATTTTGCACATGGTTACCGAGGCTCGAAAAAATCAAATTTTATCGTAAGATCGCAAAATTTCGCATAACCTTCAAATTTATCAATGATATTTCTCTCCAGATTTATTAGTTTACTCATTGCTATTGTTATTATTGTTTATTTTACGCTAGCGCCCTTTTATACATTATCTGTTATTATTATTCATTATTTTTTATCCTTGTCCTGTTACTGTTATTATTATTATTAATTATTTTTTATGCTAGCGCCCTTTTATACATTCCTCATTGTTCAGTCCCTATTATTATTATTATGATTAATTAAATTTTATGTTAGCGCCCTTTTATACATTCCTTATCGTTCAGTCCCTATTATTATTATTATGATTAATTATTTTTTATGCTAGCGCCCTTTTATACATTCCTCATTGTTCAGTTACTATTATTATTATTGTGATTAATTATTTTTTATGTTAGCGCCCTTTTATACATTCCTCATTGTTCAGTTACTATTATTATTATTATGATTAATTATTTTTTATGTTAGCGCCCTTTTATACATTCCTTATCGTTCTGTTACTATTATTATTATTACTATTAATTATTTTTTATGCTAGCGCCCTTTCATACATTCCTCATTGTTTAGTCACTATTATTATTATTATTAATTAATTTGTAATGCTAGAGCCCTTTTATAAATTCCTCATTTTTCAGTTACTATTTTTATTATTATTATTGTCATTGGTTTTGAAAATTTAATTGGTGTTTATTTTATTTATAGCACTTTGTGTCTTTTTTTTGTTATTCTGCTTTTTTTGTTGATATTTCTGGTTATAAAACAATGTTTATTTTTCTTTTTAGTATGAACGATTCGTGGGATAGCGACGGGGAGTCTGGATCTCGGCCGATCGCCTCTCAGCAGTTCATCAACAGAGACCGAAATCGTAATTCCGGTAGCAATCAAGGGTGGGGACAGCGAGACGGTGATAGAAATAATTACCAAAAGTCGAGTTACGGCGACAATCAGAGAGGACAAAAGCGTGGAGGAGGAGGAGGAGGAGGACCGCGAGACGGAGGAAGGAGAGGAGACGATAGAAGCGACGACGGAAGACAAGAGGATGGCCTGATTATTCAGGTCGAACATTCCAAAGTTGGAAAACTCATTGGACGCGGCGGTTCAAAAATTAAGGAACTGCAGGACACCAGCGGAGCGAGAATAAATGTAAGCTTTCAGTAGTATCTTTTTCTTTAATCTTATTTTTTTAATCAAACTAAAAAAAAAAAAAAATTCTACGATTTTTCGTATCGAAAAATGTATTTTATTAATTTTATTTGGTTGCAACAATTATTTCTATAAAGTCATCATAATTTTATGTCACTGATACAAAAAAAAAAAAAAAAAATAGCAGCTTTCGTTTATTCCGAACGTAAATTTGAATCAAGAAAAAATTAGAATCGATATATTTTTTTTATTAGCCTGTGAAATTCTTCGTTTTGTATTTCCAAAACGATATAAATAAAATAAATCAACTGTGCGAAAAGTCTGCAGTGAATTTTTTAACGATAAATTCCGAATAAAATCCGCAGATCGACAAATCTTCCGGAAATGCAACAGCGTCTGTGACGCTCGTAGGCTCGGAGGAAGCGAAGATGAAAGCCAAAGAATTGATCGAGGAATTGATGAACGGCGACAGACAGCAACACGCCGAACAGCGCAACAAACAGGGTAGATTCGATCAGCACGATGATTTTCAGCAACAATATCAGCAGCATTCGGAATCGGGGCAGGGATTTTCCGATGGAAATTGGCAAAAAGATAGCGGCGGTGACGAGGAAGACGTCGTGATACACGTCGAGTATTCTAAAGTCGGAAAAATCATTGGGAGGGGCGGCTGCAAAATAAAAGAACTACAGGACAACAGTGGCGCTCGGATTAACGTGAGTCTTTTTTTTTAAATTTTTTTAAAGGGTTTTCGAATTCTCTGTGTTTTTTCAGCCCTCTCAGATATTTTTCCTAATTAGCCAGATTTTTACTAGCCGTGAATTTTTTACAAATTGAATTTTTTACAAGTTTTGAATTTTTATACAAATTGTTTCATAAAACAAAGTTTTTTTCTATATTTATTTTAATAAAAATAAAATTGAAAAAAAAATTCTAAAAATCATGTGTTGTATACAAAAAAAATTCTAGCTGCTGCCCATTGTAAAGTTATTAAAAAAAAAAATCCATTTTTTTTGTTGAAAAAAGGCCGAAAAAATAGAAGGAATCGTTGGCCCACTTCACCTCAGTCAACGAAATTAAAAAAAAAATGTTCCTCCTTTAAAATTGTGTATTTTTTATTCAATGACTAACATTGAATAAATTTTCGTAGATTGACAAAAATTCAGGCGGTGGAACGGCCACAGTTACTTTGGTGGGTTCTGGAGAATCGCAGAGAAGAGCCAGAGAGCTGATAGACGAATTAGTAAATGAAGATAGGCAATACGGCGGCGATCAACGTAACTACAAGCAAGGATATGAGCAACAAAATATGCAACAGTCTTATCCTGCTGAAGAGTCGCAAGAAGTTAATTGGCAGCAACAAAGAAATGGCAGAGGTAGAAACGATAGCGAACACGACGAGGAAATGGTGATTCAGGTTGATCAATCTAAATTGGGAAAATTGATTGGAAGAGGCGGTTGCAAAATTAAGGAACTTCAAGACAACAGCGGTGCTCGTATAAATGTAAGTTTTAAACAATTTTATCTTCGTTTCTAATACAATAAACGATTTTTTTTTATTTAATTTTCGTTTGCTTTTAGTGAAAAAAATCTAAATTTAAATACAAGATTTTTTTTTGATCCATTTATGAAACTATTAAATTTGATAATTTGTTCCCAGATCGACAAATCCGGTTACGGTCCAGCTTCCGTAACACTCGTGGGTACCGAAGAATCTCAGCTTCGCGCAAAAGAAATGATCGACGAATTGATGAGCGAAGATCGTCAATACGGTAACAATCAGCAGTCTCAAAAATCCTCAAATTTCGACGATCATCAACCAGCTCAAGAAAATTATAAAAATTCACAATCAAATCAGCACCACCAACCCGAGGAAATTGAGGAATTTACGGAAGTCGATTGGCAAAAAGCTAACGAGGAGCACGCGCGTTTTCAGCGTGAAAGATGGGCGCACTTGGGTCCAATGATCAAAGACTTTTACAACGAAGATCCGTCGGTGACGTCGATGAGCGACGAGCACGTGGCGCGTATTCGTCGACAAAACAATAACATCGAGTGTCGTCGTGTTTTCGAGAAGGAGGAAGGCCAAGAGGACAATTTTAAGGTACCGAATCCCGTGGAAACGTTCGAACAGGCGTTTCACGATTATCCCGATATTCTCGCGGAAATTCGTAAACAAGGCTTCGAAAAACCAAGTCCAATTCAGTGTCAAGCTTGGCCGATACTTTTGAGCGGCAAAGATTTGATCGGCATCGCGCAGACCGGCACTGGAAAGACTTTGGCGTTTTTATTGCCGGCTCTGATTCACATCGACGGACAACCAATACCGCGGGAACAGAGAGGCGGTCCTAATGTTCTTGTTATGGCGCCGACGAGAGAATTAGCGCTGCAGATTGAGAAAGAAGTCGCGAAATACACTTATCGCGGTATCAAAGCCGTTTGCGTTTATGGCGGCGGCAGTAGAAAAGAACAAATGGATATTTGTGGCAAGGGCGTGCAAATTGCAATCGCCACACCCGGAAGATTGAATGATCTTGTGCAAACGGGCATTTTGGATGTTAAATCCGTGACTTATTTGGTGCTCGACGAAGCTGATCGCATGTTGGACATGGGCTTTGAGCCGCAAATACGAAAAACGTTGCTTGATGTTAGACCCGATAGGCAAACGGTCATGACTAGGTAATTATAATTATTGTTGAAAGTTAACTTGAAGACTTTTTTTATTGATTGGTGATTTCTTTTTTTTTTTTTTTGTGATTTGCAGCGCAACTTGGCCTCAAGGCGTTAGAAGATTAGCTCAATCTTATATGAAAGATCCTATTCAGGTTTTTGTGGGTTCCTTGGATTTGGCGGCTGTGCATTCGGTACGTCAGACTATTAATTTGATCGACGACGAAGAAAAAACGCCGTTGGTAAGAAGAATTCTTAATTTTTTATTCAATGTATAATAACACTTTTTTTAAAAATAGATATTAATGTAAGTTCTAAGTTTCGAGGTGTTGCAATAATTCCAAAAATAATTGTGGTCAATCTTAACAAAATTTCGTTTCTGAAAGATTTTTTTTTTTTTTCTATTGCTACTTCCTTTTTTAACATTTTTAAATTATTTAAAAAATATCATAATGACGAAAATAGGTACACTGAATAGTCGAAAAGTATCAACAATTTCTACACCAAACAAATTCAAATCATCGTTTTATAAACGAAATAATCATTAAAAAAAAAAAAAACCCCAAAATAATTTCCTTCGAATCTCCTATCAATTTTTTTTCCCCTGCACAGCTCTACGATTTCTTCAGAAACATGGGCGAAAACGACAAAGCAATCGTCTTCTTCGGCAAGAAAAGTCGTGTCGACGATTTGGCAAGCGAATTGGCATTGCAAAATGTTATTTGCCAGAGTATTCACGGCGGGAGAGATCAATGCGATCGCGAGCAAGCACTCGCCGACATAAAAAACGGCTCTGTGAAGATTCTCCTTGCAACCGACGTGGCAAGCCGTGGCATCGACATCGAGGACATTACACACGTATTTAATTACGATTTTCCGCGGGATATCGAGGAATACGTTCATCGTGTTGGTCGCACAGGTCGAGCCGGTCGCACCGGCGAAAGTATCAGCCTAATGACGAGACAGGATTGGTCGCACGCTAAAAAATTGATCGAAATATTGGAGGAAGCCAGTCAGGAAATTCCAGCGGGTCTTTACAAAATGTCGGAGCGCTATGACGCGATGAAGGAGAAAAGGGCGCAGGAAAAAGAACGTGAACGCTTGGATTGCGGCGGTGGAGGCGGCGGAGGCGGAGGAGGCGGAAGAGATCGTTTTGGAGGTGGACGAGATCGTTACGGAGGCGGAGGAGATCGTTATGGAGGCGGAGGAGGAGGAGGAGGAGGACGTCGCGGTGGAAATCGAGGTGGAAATCGTTGGTAAAAAATAAAACCAAAATTCCTTTTCCACATTTTTTTTTTTTTTTTCCAAAAAAATATGCGATAGACTTTAAAAAAATATATATATATTCTCGCCAACGACTGAAACCTGCTGTCCGCAAAAGTTCCTCTTAGGCTGTGCCCACACGTAGGATTAAAAAAAAAATAACGATGTGCAAAATATCGGAAATGCGCAAATTTCACTTTTTAAACATAAACACTTTTTGCTTTATTTATTCTATCTTTTATTTAAATTATGAGGATTTTAAAAAATTAAACTCGAACGCATCTTTTTTATTTTAATTCGATATATCTTTGCAGTATGAAATTTGCAAGAAAATCTATTTAATATGAAATTATATAAAAAATAATTTAATAGTTTAATATTTTGAAAAAATTTAAACAAAGTGTTGGGAAATTTAATCGAAATTTTACGTATTTTTGTGTAAATTTTTTCAGCTTTGAAATTCGTTATTAAACAAATTAAAAACATGCATTTATGCAAGTCGGTTAAATATGAAATAATAAATTATAGGAAAAATAATTCAAAAAGTGTGTATTTAAAAATTAGTGAAATTTTGTCATTTCTGTGAATCGCGAGAATCTCATCGCGAGAATTCTATGCACAAGTTAAAATACTGATTTTTTTTTTTTTTTTTTTAATATTAATATATATTCAAAAGGAGGCAAGAAGTCGTTGCCTCGTTGTTGCCAATGTAAAAGTATCCCGTAGGATTCTAAACAGTATTGCAAAGATTTGTTTTTTTTTTCTTTTTTATAAACTATCAAAGTTTATTGATTTGTATTCGACTTATTTTTTTTTTTTTTATTTTTGTACGAAAATTACAAGACTGCTCGACTTTCATCCGAAAAGAAAAATTGCTGCCCATATTTAAGGCTGCGCTTTTTTTTCTTTAAACGCAAAGCATTATCGCAGAGGTGAAAATGACAATCGCATAAACGTACAAATTTGTATTTCATAAAAAGAAAAAAGTCCGAAAAGTATGGAAAAGATTTTCGAGGTTTTCTTAGTTGAATAAAATGTTCAATATTTTGTAGAAAAACGGACTCTTGAGGATAAGTCGTCGACCACTTGTCGGCTAAAAGTTGCTGTAGATATTCGTGCGAAATCTCAATTCAACTTTGTTTGTAATGTTGATTGGGAAGGATTAAAAAAATGCGCGTATGAAGAATAAATATATATTTTTCACACGGACGTATGTCTTTTTTTCATATAATATATAAAAAAAAAATAAAAAAAACTTAATTTACATTGTAGCGGCTAAAAAAAAACTTTATATTTTGCTAAGCTGCTTCTCAAAATTTTCATTACGTGGCACAAAAAAAAAAAAAATTCAAATTCGTAAATTTTGCAAAAATGTGGGTCGAATAATATTGCAAAGATTATTTTATTTATTATTATTTTTATTCACTAATTTTAATCCGGTAAAAATAAAAATTCCCTCCCATCAAATTTCTAATCTTTTTCCAAAATTGGTTTCTTCGATATAACCAAAAATGCAATTTAAACAAAAATTCGCGTCAATATAAATTTTAAACATTTAAAAAAAAATAATTTGGACGAGCAGTGTTTAACAAAAAATTAATGCGTTTTTTTAGTCGCCATAATTTTGTATTAATGTCACAAATTTTTGAAAATTCGTTTATCAAAATTTTGATAAAGATAAATAATACAATTTTAACGATAAGCTGCGTTAAATTATTTTCAATTATGCTCGAAGAGGTGAAGAGATTTTTGTATTTTTCTGTAACGTCAATTTTTGTAATCGAATATTTAAAAATTTGTGACATTCTAATCGTATATATATTAAAAAAAAATTGTACAGAGAGTCAATTGTACAATTTGGATCCTCGAGACGCGAACTACAAAATTTTTGGGGTATAAAAAAAACGTAATATCTTAATTAATATGGCGTTTTCGATCGATTCTCGAATTGTGTATTAAACGCGTTCGCATTTTTACACTGGTTTGGCTTTAAAAATGGCAAGCGCGCCAACACCTTTTTTTTTAAATCTCTCGCTCAACGTTTGGGACTTCTCGATCGGCATAAAATTAATAAAATAAATAACTAACATTTGTGAAATGATTAAAGATAGGTTTAAACAAAAGAAAAACGAGAGAAAAAAGGAGGATTAAATTATGATGAAAAAGTTCAACGATATCGATCGAGTGACTTTGGGGTGGGAATAAAAATTGATACAAAACATAGAAAATAGGAGAATGAACGATTTTTGTTAAGTGTAAACTTTGAAGTTTCGCGTCTTCGTGTATTTCTCCGCGAAGATCTTTCCAATTGGCGTTGGCATCGAGAAGGCGATGTCGTCGATTGACATTATGTAACCAAAATAATACGTCGCTCTGAAAGAAAAATATTGCGATATTTAAACAAAAGAAAAAAAAACAGCTGAGGTTTCTCAAATTACATCTTTTTTTCTATTTTTCAACAATTTTACTTCAATTTTTCGTTTGGGTTGTTTTTTTTTAAATTATTTTTAAAAAATCGGAGTTTTTAGCAAAGAAAAAAGATGTATTACATTTTTTATCGGCAAAAAATAAGTGATAAAAAAAAGATGAGTTACCTCACAGTGTCGAGAAGTTTGGTAGCAATGTGCTGCCTTCGATGACTCATTGCTATCCAAATAACATTTATGCCGCATTTGGCTGGGGTTTCTTCGTCCGAGCAACAATCCAGCTCAAGTAGCTCAGGTATCATTCGATGAGCGGTCTTTATATTCTCCGTAACGACCACACCGAGGATAGTTTTGTCTCTCACATAAAGATATATCTGTCATAAAAGGATTTTCGTAAATTTCATGAATTTTAAATAATTAACATGAATTTTATATTACTAAATTTGTAAATTTGATAAATGTACTTTTTTGTCACGGTAGTTCGATAATTCCATGTCCGCCAAGCCAAGATCCCTGTCTACAAAAGCCAGAACATCCTCGACTTTGCTCCAATATTGTTTCGAATCGCTGGGTTCGATTGCGATTATTCGACTGTTTGTGAAGGGATCAGTCATGATGACTCGTTCTTTTTTCCAGCCCTAAAATAATTTAAAAAAGGGGCAAATTTATTTAAAGAATGATCCAAACATTGTTTACTCTATAATCTTTTTTTTATCGCGTATTTACGTTAAATTTGAGGGTTTTATAGCTGTTGTGATAATTTAGATGAGCATTCTCGTCCTCGGGATCGCCGAGTTGATATACGATTCCGCATTCGCTGCACGTGGTGGCACCAAATCGTTTTTGGCCAGCATCGATCTGATATTGATCGTCGGCACCGCCGCAACCACCTTTCATAGACGTTTGCCAAGATCTCTTAATTCCTCGCGAATTTTTCTTTCCCGCGTTTTCCCTAAAATCGCATATTTATTGAAACATCATTCACACTAAAGTCGCATAAAACATATATCGTAGCCAGATATATGAAATTAGAAAAAAAATACAATTTGTATTTTTTCTCAAGGTGGAGTTTCATTTAGTTTGCTTGATTGTCTTCGTTGATTAGTAATATTAGATCGTTTAAACTCTTAAGACTATCACTAAGATAGTCTGAGAAAAAGTACTGTTCCGGATCGTATCCGTTACTCTTTCTGAGACTCTTCCCAGGATTGTTTGTAGTATTTTATACTATTAGTGGTCTGCAAATGGATTTATATATTTTTGTGACGTTAAGTGTATTCAGTCGCAGATTTTTCTGCGTCATCTCTTAAAAAAATTCCTCGAGAAACCAATAATTTATTATTAAATACTTCAGAAATAAATAAATAAAATTAATATTGAATTAAATGAAACTTACTCTGCCACAGTGGAGGAAAATCCTTTGGCAAACAGCGGAAAAAATTTCTTCTCTCCCGCGTTAGTTTCTTCAGAGCTTTCGCTAGATTCAGGGGAGCCTTCGATATCCATGCCACGTCGAATTCTGTTGCTTCCAGCATCCTTAATATTCATCACTGACGTCATATTGCTAAGTACGCTTTCCGGCGACATCATTCCATTGCTGCCGGGTGGTTTATTCGTGGATTTAATCGGCGATACTGCAGTCAAAGTGTCCATAGTATCGTAATCATCGTCAGCCCAATCGTCCTCGAGTACCTTAAGAATACCATCGACGCTTCTCTTCTGAATCGAAGTATCAAAACCAGGCTCGTCCACCGTCAAATCCGTCGCGTCAAACGAAATCTCCTCGAGTCTCGGTTTCTTCCTCGTATTTCTCGGCTGCGAATGTTTATCGTTAAGAGCAATTTTGCCATCGGAAACCTTCAATTTGATTTTATTGTTTACAGTAACAGTGGCGATATTTTGGGATTTTAGAGTTCTGTTGGTCTTAAAGAATCTTTTGTTTGGATCGGCGATTGGCGAAGGTGGTTTTTCAATTTTTCCAAATGAAAACGTCGCCAATTTAGACTTCGAATCATTAAGTTCCTTGTCGATTTTCTCAATTTCCGGACTCTCCGGTTGGCCCTTCATTTCCGGCGAACCTTTTTCATTCCCTTTTTTAAAAGCCTCGACTCTCGAAATATGACGCTTCGGCTTTGGTCTTTTAATTCCGTGTCTAACACCGGCATTCATATCAACATTTTTATGCCTCTTTGGAGCACGTCTGTGATAAGTATGATTGCTCATAAAAGAAGGAAGGCTATGTCGTTTTTTCAATAAATCCTTGTCTCTCCTATCAGGTCCCATTGATCGTCCTCTTTTTCCCGAGCTTTTGTAGAACGATTTTGCGCTCAGTTTAAACTCACACGTTGGCTTATCAATATTTTCCTTCTTCTCGCGAAACAGCGAGGCTCTCGCTTTTGGTATCGTTGAATTTTCGTCAATTTTTGGAAATTTCGTGCCCGACGACGCGAGCGTATCGTTCGCGTGTCTTTTAAGAATATTTTCCTTTCGCTCAGGCGACGAAGTCTCCTCATTCTCGAAAGGACAAAGTGACTTTCGTCGGTGAAGACGAGGTACGACAATTTGCTTTAAAACCGAGCCTAAAGGAGTTATAAGCGTTCTCTCAGGCTCCTCGTCCTTCTGCGGTGTCTCCTCGACTCTGTCGTTGTCGTCCCGATCGCTCGCATCTTTTTGCGGCGTTTCCGGTATAATATCCCCGAATAACAATGCTATTTCACGCTCCGGCGTTCCAATAAAAGTCTCGCCAATATCTCTTCTTCTCGGCGTGTGAGGAAGTGATTTTGGTGAACTTTCATGGATCTTTCGTTTTGGCGATGATCTCGCCGCTCTCGTCGACATTTTTAACGAACTGAAGGGCGATAGGGAACTAAAGGATTTATTTTTTAACAACGATGGTCTCAAACGATCCCACGTTTTGAGTTCCAAGCTTCGCGGCGATTTTTCTGGCGTCGTTAAGGGCGAAACGAATTGACGTCCTGGCGAACTATCGCAACTGTTCTCACTCTGATCTGTTATAGCCAATGGCGACATTGGACCGAGATCCGAATCCTCGCCCGACATTTCCGTCTCTTGGCTTACCCTGCTTCCTTGGCTGAAGAGATTACGCTTACTCGAACCGCTTCCAATGCCGAATAAACGCTTCGACACCGAGCGCGGTGTACACATCGAATCCCCATTTCCACTGTCGCCAGACAGCATCATTTTTGGTTTTTTGTCAGCAGATTACTGTCAATTTTGACAAACACACGAATTTTAGAAATTTTACTTATTTATCTTGCAGATTAGAATTTATTGGAAATTTTGAAAATATTTTTTTTTGTCAATTATCTTAAATGCTTGAAATTACATTTTTGGCTCTGATAGCAAAAGTTTGAGGCTTACAAATAGTGAAATTAAACAAAAAGAGGGGTTTTTTTTACTTTGATTGTGGATGAAAGTTTTCAAAAATTTGAAAACACTTTTGCATGTATAAATTGAATGGAGAAAAGTTTATAAAGTGGAAAGTGGTAGACAGAAAACTTTTGAGTGTCTGATATAAAACTTTGGTTGAAAATCAGAAATTGTTCGTTTTTTTTTCAGAGATTTGGTAAAAAAATGTTGTTTTTAAGTTAAACAATTACACTTCTATATGCGTGAAATTTAATTTCAACGAGGAGAAAAAGAAAGGCAAGACCTTTTCGTTGAAAAATCATAAGTGAGAGGAAAAAAAAATTCAGACTCAAATATAAGACACAATATTTTGGCCACAGAAATATTCAGTCTTGCAATAGTTAGTAAAAGAATTTTAGTTGAATTCTGGTTTCGAAAAAAAAATGTTTGATTTTTTTTTCATTTTATTTATTTTGTGAAAAAATTATGTATATTTGTTTTTAAGAAAAAAATTTCCTATAGTTTGAGTATTGGAATTTCCTACACTGAGAATTCACCCGAAAATTGAAAAAAAAAAAAAAAAAAAAAAAAAAAAAAAAAATCAGGAAATTTTTTTTTCTTAAAGTTACAAAAGAATTCAAATAATTTTTGGCCCACTCTCAAACTATGATGAAAATACTTGTTTTTAATTCTAGATTTTATGAAAAAAATTTCAAAAATTTAAACCTGTTCGAAATTCATTTTCACTCAAAAGTTATAGAAAAAAAAATTATTTTGTAGGGTAAAACAGTTGATAAAAATCCAAAAAAAAAATCTCATTTTTTGGACCAAAACATGCAAAAAAAAAAAAATTTGTAACTGAATCCGAGGGGATCAGGCCAATGACTAAGTGAGTCAACTTGGAATGCCCCATATATAGTAAATTTTATCCATTTTAGTTTCGTTTCAATAATTGCTATTTTATTTTGAGTATATTTTAGCTTTTTTCTTTTCTAATGATTTGCAATTTTATAGAAATTTGCATTTTCGTAATTTGTTCCAAATTTATTTCATCCGAATAACGACATTTTTTTTTACCACACAAATTTACAGTAAACTCGAGTGTGTCTGTGGAAATGCATACAGATCGGTTTTAAAAAAATTAATAACAAATGAGTAACAATAAAATAAAATATATAGTTCATATTTCACCTTTTTTTTTTTTTTTTTTTTTTTTCTAAAAAAGTTCCTCCAAAATGACGTAAATTATCGAACTATTTTTAAATTTCGAGATTTGCCAAAATTCCCTAAAAAAATCTCGTAGCATAATAATAATATTTCGGTAAAAAGAAAACAAAAACATACGTTAACAAAATTGATGCCACATTGCAATATTTTTCATATTTTTCGATATCACTAAATCGCGAAATTTCGCTTTATTATTATCATTATTCAGATATCGTATTTTTAAATCAGTGTTTTAATTAAAGAATGAAAAAAGAGAGAAAAAAAAAAAAAAAGCTTTCGATTACAAAGCAACGAATTTCTAACCAAAATATCACGCGTCGTCATCCGAATCGATGTGTTTCTAAGGTTAGAATTTCGGGTGTAAAGATTAATGTAGAGATTCTAAAAAAAAAAAGGTGCTTAAATACCTCGATAAATGTGATCAACTCTTGGAAAATTCGTCTGTTGAAACGATGTTGATAAAATAAAAAAAAGAAAACAGTCTTAGACGCACGTTACGTGTCGCGGAGTACGCAAATGGGTGCGCAAGTTTTGTAACGGCTGTTTTCCCTCCCGAAAACACGTCGGATGAGAATATTTCGCGGTTTACATGGCGCCACTTGTCACTCACAGTCTCGTGTCGTCATAGTAGCCTCAGCGACAAAGCTCATTGGCTGGAATTTCCATTGCGCGACAGCTGTGGCCAATCAGAGAAGCCCAAAGCTTCCGTCTTTTTTTTTTTTAACATCTTTTAAATGGAACGCAAGCGTGAGTTTACGCGCCAAATTTCGATAACTGCGCATGCGCGGAATCACTGCCATTTAAATTTGAAAAAAAAAAAAAAAACCTATTTTCAGGCATTTGCTGTCAGTTCGGACACTTAAAGAGCAAAAATTTCCAAAAAAATTCCAAAAGTGAAAGGAAATAATTCAGATAGGCACACGAAATTTGAAATTTTAGTCGTTTTTTTAAAAGAAGAATTCTTTTTTTTTTTAATACATAGTATATCTTTTTTTTTTTAAAGCTACTCAACGAATCCAAAATATTTATTTAAAAATCTTAACTACTTAAAAAAAAGCTTAAAATCGTCGAAAATTGGTGTAATTATTAAACGGTTCACAAAAAGGTCTTCTGAATTTTTAGAGCATTTTTTTTCGAGTCCTGAAAAAAAGATCGAAATATTCATTTTTTTTTTTTTTTTCTATAAGTACTGTTAATTAATACATTAAAATCCGTATAAAAAATTGAAAAAATCGTAATAATTATATTGGCAACAATAATAATTTCATCGTTATTTTATCATTTTTAGCAAGAATTTTATTTTCTTACATCAATATTAACAGTAATTAAATGGCGCAGTATACAAGAGAATTTTTTTTGCTGTTTTTGTTTCTCACCGTAAACATGGTATTTTTTTTTCCGTGTTGCCTTTGTGTATCGAACAATTATCGCCACACTACTTTGAATATATGTGGTTAAATCGCACTTGGTTTCTCTACGTCGTGATATTGCCACTCAAAAATCGAAGCGAGCGAGGCCTATAAAATAAAATTCGTGTTCTCGCGCGAGTAGATATGTGTGTGTGTGTGTGTAATAAAAATCGTAGGTTTTTCTAATTCAAGCTTTGATGTGATCGGCGAGTGAGCAACTCAGGCCAGTATTGTCAGGCTCAACGTTGAGCTCTTTTACAATTCCATCCTCGATCACCATTGAATAACGTTTGCTGCGTTTACCGCCAAGCACAGCAAGATCTACAGAAAGATCCAGAGCGTCTGTGAATGCACCCGCTGGATCGGCGAGCATTCTCACCTAAAAATCCAACAAATATTTCAAGATAATTATTTTTTTTTACCTTATTTTTTTCTTTTAAAATTTCAACTCTGATTTTACTGAATAGAGGGCAAAATTTTAGGCTTGAATAATTTTTTTTTTTCCTTTGTAGAGGAAGCTTCGTTTTCAGGTTTTTTTTTTTTTTTCATTATTTGGTTATTAAGTTGCTGCGTGTTTTAAATTTTTTATTGTGTAAAAAATAAGTGAACGATATAAGGTGACCATTTTTTTTTAAATAAGGAATTTTAAAGGAATGAAAAAGGTTTTGCTTATTTTTTAAGCAATTCTTTTTTTTTACTTTTTTCATTCCAATTCTAATTTTGAAAAACAGAGATCAAATTTAAATAATAGTTTGCTTCCTCTGTCCTTTGAGCATTTTTTCTCAATTTTTAGAAACGATTTTGATTTTAAAAAACACGGGTTGCTTCTGAAAATTCTCAAAATCTTGAGTTTTTGTTGTTGCATGGAATTAGTAGATGTTTTGCTTATTTTGTAATTAAGGAATGTGCGATTATTTTTTTTCACCTTTCCATCAGCACCCTGATCTTTTCCCCAAGCAGCCATAACAAAAGGATCATTAATGCTGACACAGTAAATTTCTGAGACACCCTTGGATTTCAGCTCATCTGCTTTCTGGACAAATCCAGGGAGATGAGTCTGAAAGAATAAATTAATTTGATCAAAAACAAACAAAAAAACCAACATAAATTTTTTACAAATTTCAATTTTAACCATTTTTTTTTTTTTCAACAGGCAGGCAAGATAGAATTTTTGCACATTGCTCTCTCATTAATGTCCATTTTTTTTCATATTACATTTGTCTCTACATTAGAAATTCAAAGATAATACAGAATAATTAGT
Organism: Perithous albicinctus; assembly: GCA_964016905.1. Classification (NCBI taxonomy): domain Eukaryota; kingdom Metazoa; phylum Arthropoda; class Insecta; order Hymenoptera; family Ichneumonidae; genus Perithous; species Perithous albicinctus. The sequence goes on from OZ024703.1 coordinate 9,951,577, forward strand.
TGCAACAATTTTTCTTTAAATACAACAAGAAATATTTCAAAAAAATAATAATAAAATTTTACCTTACACGAGAATATTCAAAAAAATGTCTAATGCACCATAATAAAAAAGTAGTTTGCAAAAAAATGGAAAATAACAAGGAGCAATGTTGTAATTGTTGGCACTGCAACAATGCAAAATCTCTGTAATTTTAGATTCTAGATATCGTGTTATGTTTTTTTTTTCAAACATAATTAAAAATCACAAGAACATATTCATTTACCATGGAGCATCCTGGTGTGAAAGCTCCGGGAACTGCAAGTACGATAATTTTCTTTCCTGCAGCCTCATCAGCAAGGTTGACCTTGGTGGCTGGTGTATTTTCAAAAAGGTCAACAGACGGAAGTTTGTCTCCAACCTGTGTACAAAAGAAAAAAAATTCTATACAACAGTATCTAAAATCTCGAATTCGCAAAAATAAAAAAATGTACTCTAACAAAAATCAAAAAATCTTAAGGTCAAAAAAGTAAAAAAAAAAAATATATATATCTTAAGGTCACAAAGATCGTAAAATTTCACAAAAATCGTAAAAGATCACGAAAAATCGTTGAATCTTAAGGTCACAAAAACAAAACAAAAAATCTTAAGGTCATTAAAATAATAAATTTTAAGGTCAACAAAAACGCTCAATTTTAAGGTCACTAAAATCACTAAAATTTTATGGTCAATAAAATCGCAAAATTTTAAGGTCAAAAATCGCAAAATTCTAAAATCACTAAACCGCAACATTTTAAGGTCGCAAAAATCGCAACATTTTAAGGTCGCAAAAATCGCAACATTTTAAGGTCACAAAAATCGCGAAATTTTAAGGTCACAAAAAATCGCAAAATTTTAAGGTCACAAAAATCACAAAATTTTAAGGTTACAGAAATCTCTAAATCTTAAGGTCAGAAAAATCGCAATTAAGGTCACAATAGTCGATATCGTAAGGTCAGAAAAATCGAATATCGTACGGTCACAAAAATCGAATATCGTAAGGTCACAAAAATAGTAAAATCTTAAGATCACCAAAATGAAATATCTTAAGGTCACAGAAGTCGTAAAATCTTGAGGTCAACAAAAATCGAAAAATCTTGATATAGAGGAAAAAAAAGCTTACAGCGATAACCATGTTTTTGGTTGATAGATGAATTCCACGAGCGAGACAAGTGAAGGCTGTTCGTCCGGCAGCGGAAATGGCGCGACTGGTTATTAGGCTCATCTGTCTTGCTTCGATCGAGACACTCGGTGAACCAAATTACGTATTATGCTTCGAGGTTTCTTCTTTCTTTTACGAAAATCTCCTTTTCTTATCGTTTGTCTCGCAGTGACAATCCAAAAAAGCCGGCGTCGTGACTCCTCCGCTCTCGCTGATTGCGCAACTTCTCTCGAGCATTACATAAAACTATTTATCGCCTCATTTGCTCTCCTTCTCTCGATCGAGGAAAAAAAAAGGGTATCTCGAAAACAGGGCTTTGTTATACGCTCGCTTTATTAACGTAGTACATTCGATACATCGTACATTCTTTATTGTTATCGACAGGATAATTTGAGTCGGTCGATAGTAGTTGCGCTAACGACTCTAGAAAGCATTGTCATTCATGATTATCTTATAATGTGCCGGTCTTGACACATTGACGTGTTTTTGTTTTGCACGCGTCGGAGAAGGAAAAACGATCGTTCGAAGGACAATTTTCAGAGACACAGGAAAGTGGCGCCATCGTGTTGCTTACTCGGTCGGTAACGAAAACTGTAATTCGATTTTTTTCTGGCATGGTTGACTTTTTTCGAAAAGTAGATAAAGCAGGGATAAAGCAGTTCGCTTTTCTTAGGTTTTTTTCCCTGGAATTGTGGACAATATTTGAGAAAACAGATAAACAGCTTTTGTTACCGACTGAGATTTCTTGTCACTGCTCTCGAGTGATAACAAAAACTGTAATCAACTTTTCTCACGAGCCTTGGCGTGTACGATAAAAAAAAAAGAAGTTTTTATCCAAAGCAGATAACATCCCGGAATTGCATGAAACTTTTATTCTGAGCCAACGAGCGGAAATCCGCAAAGAACGTTGATTACCGACTGATGATAAAAACACTTTTAAAAATATTTTTTAATTTTATCATCATTTACTATGAATAAAATTATTAACTAATCACAAATATTCATAATTTGTAAACGGTTATTCTTTTTTGTAACCGAAATAAATTCCTAGCCGTATCAATTCTTACGATAAATTATCACAAAAAGTTACGGTAAAAATACCGTATTCTTGAGGTCATTTTACCGAATCGGAAAATTTACGGTATCTTGATGACGCCGGTGCTGCTTCGAGCAGCGAAGCCGACAACTAACTTCTCCCGACAGCCCCAAAAAGTTGTGTTTGTAAACTAGCGAAAAAATCGTACTAAATTCGATGATTTTCATTATAAATAAGCGGAATAAACGTGAGTGATGGAGAGTGATGCCGAAAACGGTTTCAAGAGGAACGATATACTGTCGCAATCGTACGCGGAGTGTGTCGAGAGGTAAAATACGCATAAATATCTTTGATCATGTAGGTTATGTATCGGTAATATTTTCCATTTTTTCTTTTTCTCAATGGTTCCAGGATGCCGTTTTATTTTATTTAAGTCCCATGAATTAATTGCTAAAAAAAAAAAAGAAAGAAAAACCGACAATAATCTTCGAATAAAATAATACAAAAAAAAAAAAAAAAAAAAACAAAGAAAAAACATTAGCATGGGTTCTTTATTTTCGCACGGCAGGGTTGCCCAGCAGAAAAACGATGGCCAATTCAGTTTTGATCTGCCGAAGGAAGTTTTGGAAGAGCGAGAAAAAGTCTGGGGCAATTTTTTCGACAAGTATGCCGATGAGGTAAGACAAGAAAAAAAAAAGATGTTTTTTTTTTTTTTTTTACGTCTCAAAAGTGAGCGTCGGTCTCAAAGTGTAGTAACGTTATTTTCAAATTTGAATTTTGAACTTGAATTTTTGTTGCAATTAAGCTCACATTTGAGATTTACATAATATGGGGCAAGTCGTGTCAGAGCTTCGACCTCTCGGACTTGGTCCGTCATTTTTTTATATTATTGCTTCGACTCTAAAAAGCAAGAATGCTTTTTTTTCTTCTTCTAAATTTGACTTAGGATTTTTCTACACTAACATTTTTTTTTTAGACAAATTGAAAAATTCGAATAGATTCTCAAAAATTCTGTGGCAAGTACGCAAAATTTTGAGAATTTTTGTCTTTTTAGAGCTATTTTTGGGAAAGAAATTGAAAAAAATATGTAACGCAGGATTTTTGAGAATTTTTTCAAAATTTTCTGATGAAATTTTCTAGATTACATATTCAACATATTTACAATTTTATGTTTGAATATATTTTGACTTAAAAAAATACCTTTTTTTGTAAAGTAAACAAAAAAAAGTGTTTTTTTTTTAAGTCAAAGTAGCTTCTGACAATTTTTTTTTATTTGTTGATTATGCAATTTTTTGATATCGAAGAGACAATTTTGTGAAAATTACATTTTTTTTTGTTTGGCTAATTTTTTCAATTTTTTTTTTTTTTTCTGAAAAACGTTAAAAAGCACTCTGAGCACATTTTGGGTTTAGGTTTAAAAAATTGTATATTTGGCACAGGATTTTTGAGCATAGATTTCAAGCATTGCCATTGAAATTGTAACAATTTTAATTTTTTTAAAAATTAAATTATATACTAGCTGCTTTTAGATAAATTCTGTAAAATAAAAAATGCATTCATTTGGAATAGAGTTATAATTTTCAATATTTTTACTCAGTCTTTAATTTTAACTATAATCATCACAATTTATTATTTATAATTTAATTAATTCCTATAATTTGTAAGAAAAAAAAAAAAAAAAAAATTCAACATGAAAGTTTTGATGCTCCTAATCAGAATTGTAACGACCTATTATTTTTTTTATTTACTCTATTTACATATTTGTTTCACCATCAATATGATATCAATAATTTTTCTAGAATATCCTAGTAAAAAAATATAAAAATAATTTTTGAAAATTTCTCGTTTTGTTGAAATTTTGCAGAATATCACAAAAAATGAATAATTATTTATAAAACAGATAAACAATTATCCTAACAATATTATTATCTGAAACTTCAACAACTATCGAGAGCATCTAAAAAAAAATAGTAATATTTTTCTAAACTTAAATCAATTTCTATTTATTAATCGAATTAACAGCAGCTTAAAACAAGATAATAAAAACCCATTTTTCTTTTTTTTAGAAAAAAAAAACGTTCTCTGTTTTAATCCTCTCTGGAATTTGAAAAATCTTTTACGAATTTCAGGTTTCGGACGAAGTCGAGTTAGACATGAATACAATGAAGCCAGCAGCGGAGAATGAAGAAGACGAGGAGGAGGACGACGAGGAAGAGGACGAAGAGAAGGAATGTTACACGAAATGTCGCGCTCCATTACGTAAGCTACCTGCTTTAATACAATACTGGATAGACACTGGAAATCCTCCTTATCAGCTAGTCGGCGATGAGGATGCCACGGAAACCGGTTCCTCTCTGAGCGAGGGTGAACATTCGAGATCCGGTCATTCCGCGATTATCCGTGAAATCAGCGAGAATCACAAATCAAACACATCGCGCTGCAGTTCCGTAGACACAGCGGCTTACATTCTCTCCAATACAAATATTACAAAAAAATCCGAAACTATTGCAATAGTCGAGGGTGCGAAGAGTTTTAACGATGATTTCCTTAGCAAAACTTCGCCGCTTAAAGAACCATCAGCGGAAGTCGATATCACAAAAAATTCGACAATTCCTTCTTCCTCAAATCATAGCCGAAAATCGCCGGTGAAATTGTCACAAGCAACGAATTCATTGGCATCGAAAACAGCCGCGGAATATGAGAAATTTATGTCGACACCTGTAAAAACAAATTCCTCGTTTAACTTGAATTCCGAGCTCGAGAAAATCGCTTCGCCGAGTCAGCAGAGCGTTAAATTGTCGGAAATTCTTCCGGAAATTCAGCAATTCGATGAAATGCTTCAGCGAACAATTACTAAAAGTCCTCCTTTAACGCGCTTGTCTTTGGCGAAAAATCGCGAAAAGCCGAAAATCGGAAAATTGAACGAAACGATTTTGAGCGCTACGGAAAATTCGTCCGGTCGCAAAAGATTGCAGAATCGTCGAAAACTTTATACCGGCAGAGATTCACCGGTTGATCTTGTTGTGGAAAAAACTAATGGCGATTTTGTGCAAAATGTTCGTCACAGTTTGCATCCTGCATTGGAAACGACTGAAATTTCTCGGGATGACAAAGTAGCGCGTTTAACCGCTCGAGCGCGGAGAAGGAAGCGCAAAAGAGCCTCGAGAAATTTGGATGTTAACAGTCAGGATGGAAATACTTCGCAGGAGAGCGATCAAAAGATTGGCGAGGAAAATTTTAAAAGCGACGCTAGATATACCGATTTCTTTGAATCGCTCGGTTTGACTCCGAGCAAAATTGGCTCCGGCAAAATTCGCGTTAGAAAATCTTTGCCGAAACGCGCGAGAAAGATTCAGCGAGAAAATCCACCGAAAAAAGGTAAAGAAGCGCCGACCATCAACGATTCTACGGAAAGCTCTATGAAGGAATCCGCGGATACCGAAGACGCTCTTTCGCCTCCGGGAAAAAAGGCAAATTCGACGGATAAATCGGCGAAAAAAATTCTTGGCGATAAAATTCTTTGCGTTAGAGTACAAAGATTGTCCGACAAATTTTTGGCACCTTACGTGCGAAAAGTTGCGGTGGAATTTGAGAAAAACAAGGAATTCGTGACGAGCCAATCGAAGAGCTCTTCTGGCAGCTCTCCTGATAAGAAAAATCGCTCGAATTTGGGGAAAATTGAATTACTCACTACTTTGACGCACGATAGCGATTCCAGCACGATTCTTATATGCTCGTGCGATAATAACGCCGGGCAAAGCGATAGCGAGGCTTTTTTGTCGTCGAAAAATAAATCGAAAATACGAAGAATATCGATGAGAACGAGAGCCGCTAAATTAACGAATAAATCGACGGTAGAAGAGATCAATACAGTGAGCGAGAAATTACCTTTTGTGAAATTAGAAAAATTGAATATCGACACTATGAAAATTGCCGATAATTTGAGAAATGAGATTGATCAAAAAGATTCTGCATTTAGATTTGAAACTTCTCTCAGTCCTGTTAAAAGTGGAAAGAAAAATGATTTGTTTGCTTCTAATGAAAACGATGGCGCAACAATTGACAGACAAATTTTTGGGGAATCCAATAGAAATGGAAAATTGAGAGAAAAATCGATCGCGAAAAAATATCGTTTTAGTCTTGGAATTTCGATTTCTTCGGACGAGGATGAAGACAGTTTTGAGAAGATCATTTCGAAGATTGAAAATAAACGGGATTCGACGAAATTACGGGCGAATAATCGGGAGAAAAAAAGTAGCGATAAAGTCGAAAATTTGAGCAACGAAGACGACGGAAATGAAGCAGAAAAAAAGCAAAATCTTTATGTAATTGCGACGTCTTCGGACGAGGAAGTTACGAAACGACGAACGAGAAATTTCGTTTCTCGGAGTGACAAAAATCGACGAAAAAAAATGACAAAGACAATGTCGACTTTGGAGAATGTGGAGAAAATCGAAGTCGAAAATTGCGAGACCCACAAAAGTAACGAAACTCGAAGATCAACGAGACAAAAATTATCGGCAAATTCGGCAACGAAAAATCAAATTTCAACGACGAATTCTTGCGGAAAATCAAATAACAGGAAGAGTCTCTTTGAGAATTCGGAGGACAGCGATTTAAAGAATTCGGAAAATCGTCCGCCTTGGGAGAATCGTGATTTGAATTTTAAAGACGATAATTTGAATGCCCAAAGTGTTTTGGAAATTTTCGATAAATCGGCAAAAGCGAAAAATCAAAATAACAAGAAAATCGTGAGAAATTCGGCGAGATTTCAAACGTCTATTGATTCGGATTCCGACACGGAATTCGAGGGCCTCAGATTCGCGCTGAATGACAAATATGCTCGAAAAAACGAGGAATCGGTGGCAAAAATTGCGGCAATTAACGGAACTTGCGAAAAACAAATGGAAATCGAAAAGACCGAAAATACGCGAACTTCACCGCGTCGAAATTTCAAAAATTTGTCGAATAAAGAGCGAGAAATCGGCGAAAAAAATCGGCAAAAAAGAGAAAGAAATCTATTCGAAGAAACAAAATCTTTGGAAGCAAATATGGAAATCGAAGATTTTGTCAATAATGGAAATTTAACGGTCAACGATATTCCGGCAAACGAGACGAAAGATTCCAGCGGTAGAAAGAAAAAAACTAGATCGAAAAGGGAATTTCAAGAAGAACGTAAAATTCGTAAAAAATCAAATTCGAAAAACGATGATTCGCAGAATTCGCCGATTTCGAAGAAGAAGAAATTACGTAAAATCAAGATCCTTGGAAATCCGATGGATTGGGAGAGCGAGAGTGAAAATGATTCGAATCAGAATAAAATAATATCAACCAATCAGAAGCACGCTAGAGAAATTGAGATTTCGAGAAAAACCGAGAGTATCGAGCAACGGGAAAGGAACAATTTATTTGCCAGCAGTCCAAACGACACGGCCGAAGATTTTGATGCACTTTTCAGCGATGCTGCAAAAACACGTGGCGCTAAAAAGGCTGTTATTGATAAATTAAATTTTTCTTCGGCTAAGAAGTACAAAAATCTTAGCGTTGGACTGACGAATTTGTGCTTCAAAACGAAATTGCGGTCGGACACCGAAGACGATGGGGAATCGTAACGGAGGCACTGTAAAGTGAAGCTCTTCTATTTTCTTAGTATTTTTCACATGTTAAGTTTTCTCGATTTGTATTATGAAAATTAGGGTGTCTAAAAAAAAAAAATTTTTTTTGTAATCTGCGATAATATTAGACTTTCATGTTGGACCTCAGGCGTTATCAGTTAAAATTTGAGGGCCAAAAAAGATTATGCAGAGGTGACTCGACCGCTTTTTTTATTTCCCATTTGATTAACACATAAATTAATACAAGACTTAGCAAAGTAGTCGTCGACTCTCTCAGGGAAATATTTTTACAGGGATATCATTTTTTTTTTAAATGATAAAAATGATAAAAATGAAAAAAAATATTCGACCCCCTGTAAAATAATCCCCTAAGAATTTGATAAGTCTTGCATTTTTTTTACGTATTAATCAAATAGAAAATAAAAAATTCGGTTCACTCTACATTATTTTTTTCGCGCCTCAAATTTTAACTGACATCGTTTTTGAGGTCCAACATGACCGTTTCATATTACTGTGGATTAAAAAAAAAAACATTTTTTTAGTCACCCTAATGAAAATATTTGTTACTGATCAATTGCGGTTTCATTGGTTATTAAGGATATGCTAGGTTGGCAAATTTTAAAAAATGGATCCGTTCAAGTTAAGATGGTTCGAACACGTTCACAATAGTCAAGTCACAAATTAATTTATTTATATCCCGATATTTTTTTTTCGCCTTAAGTAAGAAAATGTGCTACTAATATTTGATGGATTTGCCAAAAAAAAAATACAAATTCATTAATTTTCAATGAGGTTTCGATGACCGTTTTCTCAATAATAATTCGCAATTATTGATCAATTTTAAATGTGTTTCAGCTCATTATGTTTCTCGAAAGATTCTCAGTAAATCTACCGTCCAAATATTTGACAATTTTTATCGTTTAAAACAACAACAAAATCATAAACAAATGACTATAATTATTAAACGATTAATATTATCAATTGCTTTGCAAAAATTGATTAAAAATCACGAATTTTTATTTAAAACGGTGAACAAAAATAGACCTTTTAGGAAATTAATGAAATTAAATATTTTTATAAATCTATCGCTATGAATATTTTTTTCTCAGTTTTCGATAAAAACATTGCAAAACATCGTAAAAATGATAAAAACTATTTAGCCCTGATTTGACTAGTGTGAAACGCCTCCTTAATTTTATATGACTAGGAGAATTCTCCAACGATCAAATGTCACAAATATGACAAAAAAATATTAATCAATTAGCAGTATATTGGCTTTGACAATCTTCGTTATTGTGTCTAAACGTATATTTATTTCGCTGAAGATTTTTCTACAATACCAAAGTTCGAGATGATACTGAAAAAATTATTCTTAAAAGAAAGAAACTTTTAATTACAATTGCACGAATCGAAATTCAATTTACTGCGATTTTGTTTTTAATTTGACTTCTTAGAAAATTAAAAAAAAAAAAATTAAAAATACGGTCAACTATTTATTTTATTAAAAGAAACGTAAAAAAAAATGCCAACAATTTAGTTCGTTTAATCTAATTGAAACTGAGATTTTGTAATTTAAAAAAATGGTCGTATTTTATGTTCCAGTATTTCTTTTTTACAGACTTTGGCTACTTTTGTTTTTAAATTAAAAGTAAATGTAAAAAAATGAAAAAAAAAAAAGATATGAAAAACTCTCGTTTTAAGAAAGCCTCATTTTTATTCTACTTCCTGTCAAATAATTGTCATAAAACTCAGGATTTCTCATCAAACCAAATTTAAAATTTAATATCGATTTTTGTATTAATTAAGAAAAAAGTTCTTTTTCTTTTTTTTTTGTCACTTAAAAATACGGTGATAAATTTTCGTAGTTAATTAAATATACAAATTAGACTCCAACAATCCTATAACTACATTAATCAAATATTATTTATCAGTAAAATAAAGTAATAGTAATTGTTTATTCGAAAAACAAAAAAAAAAAATATATATATATTAAGAAATGAGAGATCTAAAACAATAAATACGAGATACGTTGATTAAAACTTTGTTGCACAAAATTTGTACAAACGCCGCGTTCTTCCAGACTCTTTTACTGTACTATTATTTACCAATTAAATCTAACATAGACATTATATCGCAACAATAATTTATTAATAGTTGTACAGTTTTTAGATAGTAACAAAAAAAAAGTATATATATATATATTACATAATGTATTACGATTTAATTGAAAAGCATGGTTATATAAATATAAGAAACGATTGTATCATCTAGTGGCTGTGCCGACTACGTGATTTCGAGTGAGAAATAAATGATATGGCTGAGAAACATGGCCCTCAAGTGTAAATGTATTCCACGTGATTTCTCTGAACCCACTGCGTTTTATATCCTCGATTGGATTTGAATCCAGCCGACAATCACCGTAAAGCGCCGGCCAAATTCCAATTTTTGTGAGAAACTTTTGCGTCCAATGGACAAAAGCACTTTCCGTGTCTGGTACGTGTTCCATAAAGTAATACTTTCCATCCTGCATTTATCAATTCATTAATTTTTCGATTTATCGATGTATCGATTTATCGTTTTATCGATTTATTGTCTTATTGATTTGTCGATTTATCGATTTATTTTTTTAAAATGTGCAACATATTTTTTTTTTCATACCGGTGCGAGTACCCGATGAATCTCTCGAAGAGTTTCGCGAACCGAACTCGTCGAGCATAACGATCTCGTTGTTACAACTGCATCCACACAGCCAGTTGGTATACCTTTGAGTGAACTACCGTCGCCTATTATAAGACGCTCAAAGTACACGTGAGCAAATTGCCAAGAACGATCGCCACCGATCAGATAATCGCCCAATTTTGTATTCCAATCCACTCCGATTAAATGTGTGCCGTCCGGATAGAATTGAATATTTTCCCCTAAACACACATTTTCACAATAATTAATATTTTATTAATAATTTACTATAATTATCATAACAAATTTTTGGTTTAAATGAATTTTGCATGCAATATTTTGGTGTTATGACAAAACCTGTTTTGACACCAATTTCCAGGATTCTGATTTGATCCAACGAGCGCAATATTACGTCCTTAGATTCGATTGCTCTGAGTGACTCGAACAATCGAATTTTCTCATTTGCCGCAAGATCAGCGCAACCAGCCTCAAAATCAAGGAGATAAGAGCGAAATAATTTTTTTTTGTAACGACACCAGAAACTATACACGATCCATGCGAAGACGAAAAATCCTAGGATCATCAATCCGTAATACGTGACGATGTCACGCATCCACAAGTCAACCGTACTCATTGTAATTGACACTTAACATTTATAGATTTAACATTTTTTTACGAGTTAGATGGTTTTTTATAAAACGACAGACGAGACTGACATCGCTGATGTGACTAATGAAAATATCAGGCCTGAGATTGATCCTTGGACGTTAACCGGAGTAAGCATGTTTGACCAATAATAGTCATCGATAAGATAACACCTCTTTTTTTTTTTTTTTTTTTTTTTTGGTATTACAGCATAGTTGTCTCGAGGCGGTTTTATGTGTGTTAGTAAACGTCTTTTTGCGTTTTATGCTAATAAGTGTAAATACAAAATGTGATTGTGACGGTGAGCTTATTTATAGTATGTAATCAGTACTCTTGTGATGATCTCGGACAGCATAACACACACATATAATTTACAGCACACATTTTTTTTACATAAAATATGCGCTAACAAATTCGTTAGTCTGGACTTTTTTTTTTTAGCTAATTATGAACCTGAGCTCAAAATTCAGAAATTCAAAATGGCTGACCAAAATGCAAAAAATTACTTGATTGGGATGAAAATTTGTACTCGAAGGTTTTTGAGGTCGCTTATTATAAATTCAAGCCCAAAATTCAAAATGGCGGACGAAAATCCAAAATATTTGTTGATTTGAGTGGAATTCGGCACTCAGGACATTTTTAGGTCGCTGATTACGAATCTGAACTCAAAATTCAGAAATTCAAAATGGCGGATACAATATGGCGGACCTAAATGCAAAAAGTTACTTGATTTGGATGAAAATTTGTACTCGAAGGTTTTTGAGATCGCTTGTTATGAATTCAAGCCCAAAATTCAAAAATTCAAAATGGCGGACGTAAATGCAAAATGTTGGTTGATTTGAGTGAAATTCGGTACTCAGGACATTTTTAGGTCGCTGATTACGAATCTGAACTCAAAATTTAGAAATTCAAAATGGCGGATACAATATGGCGGACCTAAATGCAAAAAGTTGCTTGATTTCGATGAAAATTGGTACTCGAAAGTTTTTGAGGTCGCTTATTATGAATTCAAGCTTTTCTCGGGTCAGCTATAATTACTCGGAATAAAGATAGTAAAAAAAATACCATAAATTGGTTTTTTAATTATGCTATTTTTATTATTATTTAAAAAAGTTATAAGCTTTTATAATTTTTTTTTATTTGTTCAAAAAAATGATATATTTACACATCTTTTACACAAAAACAAAAAAATTTAAATAAAAAAATATAAAATTTCCATCTTATAGCCTCTCAAAATTCTTGAGAAATGAAATCCCCTTTTTGGTCCCACGAAGATTTCAAGCCCCTGATTATTTGATCAGAAATAATCGGAGTCTGCATTACAAAAAAAAAAAAATAAAAAAAAAAAATTGAAATTTCACTCTGCACAATGATACGTCGATGCTTCTCAAAAACAATGCTCCCACGTTTTCCAGGCTCGAGTGACAAAATAAAAAACAAAACAAAACAAAAAAAGCAATAAGAATAATAATAAAGGAGGAAAGGAGGTACAATGGGAGACCCAGGGAGAAACTAGACGTTCGATGACTTATAAATCGTTATGTATACAGAGTGGTGCACCATCAGGGCGCTAATTCATTGTCGAGATTTTTCAAGAGTGACCACAAACAACAGGGTCACCGATTACGCTCGACCGGGTGTAAGATCGGAGCGTCGAGTAATTCACAGCCACTCTTGATGTGTAGCGCTGTGGAATCGGCAAAAAGAAAAAGAAACGTGTGATCTGCAGCCATATTTCGCAAGTGGTATATATGGCCATACGATTTCGATTGGGAAGGAGGGTGGAGAGGGGGGGGGGGGATTTTACCGATCTGGAGGCGTTTTGTTTTCGACATCGGGGCGGAGAGGAGGTTGGCCGTTGTCCTCGTGACTCGCTGATTCGAAAAAATCGCTAATGAAACATGCGGCGAGAATCGCGACTCCGCTATATATGCTCTCTATATGGGCCATTTCATATCAAATCGGTGTATTTTATATATTTCTGTCTGAAAAATTCAGTTTACAAAAAAACGCTTGAAGTGTTTAGAATTTAAGAAAAATGAAATATTTATGTTTAAAAAATTTAATTTAATTAAATTAACTAAATAAATAAATAAATAAATAAATAAATAAATAAATTTATTTTACTTATTAAATTTAAAAAATAAATCGAATTTATAGAAGTAAAAAGATTTAATTCTTTAATCGTGAAAAATTTGTCAAAAATAGTGCAACAGATATAAAAATTATAATTGTGTATGGGCCATTTCATATCAAATCGTTACATTTTATTCATCAATGTCTAAAAAAAACTCAAATTTCTTTCATTAAATAAAATCTCATGTTTAATTATATAAAATTATACATAAAATTTTATTTTTTTTTTTTCACTAATTTTTTAAGTAGTCATAAAAAAAAGGATCTCTCTAAAATGATAAATTCACTCCAGGCATTTTTTGTTATTTAATAATAAAACTTCATTTCTTATCTATAAAATCTTAATTTTAAAACGAAAAAGCTTTTCAGTTGAACAGACAAAAATCTAGTCACGTCTGCACATCTCGAACCGTATAAAATGTCCAAAATGATTGGAGACTGACATCGAGATTCGCGATTATTTTTCTGCTGCACGATAAAAAAAGAATTGAAAAAAAAAAAAAAAAAAAAAAAATCTCGAGGACACGAGGACACGTTGATATATTACGTATCGTCGAGAATCGCTTAAATTGCTGAAAATTTTATTCCGGCCACTGGCTGAGTGAATATATAGTTTTTTTCTCTCTCTCTCTCTCTCTCTCTTTTTTACACTTACCGGGGCCAAGTGGATCATAAACGTTGGCACGCGTCGATGCATCGTCGTCACGTTTTCCGTCGTTCGTAAAGGCAAAATCATAAGCGATAGGAGACAACGAGAGGGACGACGTTGAACGCCTCCAGGCAACGTCTCTCTAGTCAGCAAATTTCAGTTTTCGTCATACACGTGATTCTGCACTATACAGTAATAGTGTTTTATATATACGTTAAAACGTCCATTGAATTCAATTCACACACATACATATATATATATATATATATATATATATACACAGAGGAAACGAATTCGCGACGAGAGTTGGATCCACGCGAAACTTTTCAAGTACCTCTTCTTTTGGATGGGCAGTAGGGGGAGGGGGTAGTTTTCAAAGCTTATTGCCGGTCACGAAGCAGAATACACGCCTATCTGTTCGATCTATGTTTCTCTTTCCTTTCCGGCTCTCTGCTCGGAGAATGAAAAATATTTAAATTTCATTCGGTTGTCTCGTAAACGGGAGATAAGAAATAAATCGTCGATCTTTGGCAAGCTTCGATCGTGTGTTATGCAGAATTCTTAACAGCTAGAAGAAAGAAATTTCTATTTAAATGAGAGTATATTAATCATGAAATTATGCATTTAAAGATATGAAAAATATTCAATTTTAAACTGACGATAAAAAAAATCTAAAAATTTTACAAAAAACAATATAGATTTACTATAGAGAATCAAGAGAATCAAGAAAATCAAGAGAATCAAGAGAACCAAGTAAATCAAGAAAATCAAGAGAATCAAGAAAATCCAGTAAATTAAGAGAATCAAGAGAATCAAGAAATTCAAGAAAATCCAGTAAATCAAGAGAATCAAGAAAATCCAGTAAATCAAGAGAATCAAGAAAATCAAGAAAATAAAAAATTCAAGAAATTCAAGAGAATAAAGAGAATTAAGAAAACAAGAAAATCAAGTAAATCAAGAGAATCAAGAAAATCAGGAAAATCAAGAAAATCAAGAGAATCAAGAGCATCAAGAGAATCAAGAGCATCAAGAAAATCAAGAAAATCAAGAATATCAAGAATATCAAAAAAGTCAATAAAATCGAGAAAATCAAGAGAAACAAGAGAAACGAAAAAATCAAGAAAATCAAAAGAAACAAGAAAATCAAGAAAATCAAGAAAATATACGTCCGAGCTGGACACTTTTTCTATACGACTCTTCTCGTCGTTTTTCACCATTTTGAGTATACTCAGATGTTATTTCTGAAAAAAAAAAAAATCGGATTACAAATTTTGAATTTCTTCAAAATTTGTAATGTCTGTAAACTGAATAGTTTTGAAATATTTTAAAATGTAATGAAGTATCTAAAAACCGCAATTTAAATTTTTTCAATTTAAACTTTTTTTTTTCTTTGGGATGAGAACGGTTTACGAAATGAGGTTTCGATAGCCTCATGTATACATAAATACATAAGAAATATCTGTAAGCTACATATAAAATTTAATATCTCGCGTGCAGGTATTTTACCGGTGCTCTCTCTCTCTCTGTCTCTGTCTCTCTTATCGTGACATATGTCACGCGTGTAACGTACACCAAATGAGTCGGTGTCGCGTGTCAAAGACACGTCACACGTTACTGAGCATCAGCAGCAGGAGAGCAGAAGGAACACCCTCGAAATTTGGAACCTGGGCTCGTTTGCAATTAGCTGAACTAAATGCTGCCACACTTTACATAATCGTTCCACTCTCTCTCTTCTATATTATCTATATATATATATATATATTATTAGTACTTATTTACTCGAGGAACTTATTCTTTTTCTCAAATTGCATGGATGAGTAAAAAAAAAAAAGCATAATGTCCAACCCTAACGACGAGAACATCTGGTGCATAGTTGACTATATATACACGAGTGATCCAAATTCATCAGACCTTCAACCCTCTTTTTTTTTTGTCTGTGACTTTTCGATCGGAATGATAAATACACCAAATTCGGGATGGAATCGTTTACGTAACTTAACTATTATGTGGCAGGTGCGAGGATTATTATTTACGCTTGGATTATTATAGATATTGACACGATAATTTGTCATTTTTTATTTGTCAATAATTCGGAGAAAAAAAATCATATATTATAGGAAAAAGCAATATTTTTGGGGGGGTTTTTTTTTTTTACTTCTAGTCTTAAAGTACTCAAATTTTAGTAAAATCAATGTTTTACTTGTAAAAAAATATTTAAAAAAAAATTAAATTTTTCTTATTTTAACACAAAAATTCTTTGTTGGGCGTTAAAAAAGAATCTTACTCATAACTGATTTAAAAAAAAAAAAATTCATTTATCAGGCAAAACTAATATTTTCAGTTTAATATATTAAAATTTAATATAATCGAAATCAATTTTTGAGGTACAAAAAATATTTGAAACATTTAAAAAAAATGAATTTTACGTGAAAAAATATTTGTTGTAAAATGGCTCCTTTTTTCAATACCATTAAATATTTATGGATTATTGTTGAATTTATTGAGACTACGTGAGGGTGTTAAAAAACAAAAAGAGTGCAGCACTCTCGAGAAGGTTTTTTTGAGTGTTCACCGTGTCGAAGAGCCCCCGCGATACACGAGGACGCCTGGACCGACGTCGTCGGTGCATTGTCTCTTCCATTGTTGGCGAATCGTAATCAATATTTTCACAATATGCCGCAGCATTGTCCGTGGCACGAGCGAGGCGTGAGAGTGCTTCAAGATCGTGCCGAAGGAATATATTGCTCGTCCCCGGTTGCTTCGTCTCTCTCTGTCCTCTTCCGCTTCTCTCGAATCCCTCTTCATTTTCTTCGTCTTTGGTACCGCGTCCCCTTTCGTCTCCACTCTGTATTAAGAGAAGGCTCCGGCCGAGGCCCTTCTTTTGCCCTCAAACTCTCTGCCTCTGCAAAACAATGAAGCTGTGAAGCCTTTCCCTCGACATGGTCTTCAAAAGATTTTTATTGCCTTAGGATAAATTCCGTCTCTCTACTCGCTCCGAATTCGTCAGCAAAATTCGAAATGATGCCAAATAAAAAATTACCGAGTAAAAAATAGGAAGAAAAATGAAAATTCTGTTCAAAATAGAATTATTGTGTCCAAAGATAAAGCAAATAGAAGCAAAAAAGAAATAGTAATGAAATAAGGTGAATTTTTTATTTTACGAAAATTTTTATGTCATTTTTGTGTTAAAATTTTTTTATTTTTTATTTAACATATTTTTAAAATGTAAATTCGATAAATTTACAGTATTTTTTGTGTCAATTTCAATTTAACGTAGGAAGATGTGTAAATTTTTAAAACTGCAATTTTACGTTAAAATATTTGTAAATTCGTTAAAATTTCACATTCTGCGTATTATTATTCAAATTTAATAGAAAAGTCCGTGGAAAATACGATAATTCTGTTAAACTAACACACTGAGATTTTTTTAAACTTAAAAATCTGACAGTCTGATTTTATACTTAAAAAAAATGTTACTCTGTTAATTGTTATTAAATTTTTTTATGCATCAATATTTTAAAAATGGTCTATAAAGTCAAATAAAATAAATATAATCTTCAAGGATTTAAAAAAATAGTCTTATTCAATAGCTAACTCATTTTTTCACAATTTTGATTTTATACATTTTTTTACATTTTTTAACCCTTAAATTCTACTCAATTAATTTTATAACCAAAAATTATATATAAAAAAAATGATATCCAAATAAAATAATTAAAATTTTCAACGACATTAAAAAGTAGTTTTGCTTAAGTTTCAAATCAGTCGAATTTTTTGACGTTTTTCTATTTTTTTAAATATATTTTTTGTAAAATTTTTCGTTTCCTTCATTAAAAAAAAATATGAAATAAATTTTTGAAACACTAGCAAAGATTTTTTTTCAGATGCAGCTACGATTTTTAAAAAGCTTTTGTCTCGTCTTTGGGTCTGGTTGTAAAGATAAAAACTAAGCCTTCAACGGAAACATATATTGAGGCCAAAAATTCCCATCATAAATACCACAAAAAAAAAAAGTGGCGTTTCGTAGCTTCAGCAGATTTCTAATTTTTTTCGTCACATTTTTGCCCTTTTGGTAATATTTCTTGGTGACCCACTGACACTCAATTGTTTTTTCGTTGTCACAAGTTCGTTCCATTTTAAGAAGAATAAGAAAAGACTGCTGAGGCTGAAGAAAAAAAAATTGTAGGGTTTTGCAGGAAGTCTGCAGGACATAGTTAGGTATTTCTTGGGTTTTTAGGACTGCAAAAAAAAATAGTATTATATAACAGCACAACCAGATTTTCTCTCGGCAGTGAATACCATTTTTGTCAAAACTCTTTGAAGAAAAAAAAGTGTCCTAGAAAAATATAATTTTACGACCAAACAGTCTCCTTGAGAACCCTGAAAATTACAGTCAAGTCTTGAAAAAAAAGGAGACTGAATGAGATAAAATTTTAGTGAAAACGTTTTGGAATTTTTAGATGAATTTTTATACTCTTAATTTTTTTTTATTTTAATATACAAATCCTATGAATTTTTAAAAATATTTATACAAAATAAAAATTCATATACAATGCATAATTAATAATAAAAAAAAATGTCTGAAAAATATAAATAAATATTTTTGATACTTTTTAACGCTGCTGTGAATCTTACAACATTTTTATTCAATTTGAAAATCATAATCTTTAATTTAAAATTAATAAACGACAAATTAAATTTTTGAATCCTAAAATTAATAAAAAAATTAATTAACAATTCAGCTACTGTAACATATCTTTAAAATACTGCAGTAAATTAAACTTTGATTTATATCGTCTAATTTAATTTTTGATAACCATTAACTGTAATCTGAATATTTTTATTTTGATTTAAAAAATATATATAAAATTCACAAATTATATACACAAAATAAAAATTCATATACAATGCATTGGAAACTTAATAATCGGGTCTTGACTTCAATATTTGTGAATAATAAAATATTTAAAAAATATTTTGATATTCAATTAATTTTATTGTGGTCAATATTTGAATTAAAAAATAACTTTTTGAAAATTTATTAATCGCAGCATAAATTTAGAATTACATTGTTTTAATGTACACAAAACTTTTAATTAAAACATTAAAATAGACATTTTTAAAAATAATATTAGTAAAAATTTGCAATTTTTTTTTTTTTTTTGTACATTTTGTCAGCTGCAGTAAAATTGCGAAAGGATTGAATAATTTTTCGGTGCCAAAAAGAGAGATCCCAACAGCGGATATCCGGAAGAATTGACAAGGTCCATGTAATGTCGTTTTGTAATTCTCGTGCCTTTTAACAGTGCGCAAGTGCGGTAAATCACTGTCGCGCGCGAGAAAAGTGAAAGAAGTTGTTCCTTTGGTCTCCTCTCGTCTGCTATATAGTCAAATAGCAGCATCCCTGCAGACTCTCCCGGCTCTTTCCCTACGACTTTACCAGCGTAATTGTTTTATGACCGTGTCGTAAACCTGAGAATTCACCCTCGGCTGCATGTTGGGACAGAGGCGAATTTCCGTTTCGAGAAACGGTAACGCTTCGACCTGCTCCTTTAGTACCAGCGAAAACTGCACACGCCTCTTTCTGAGGAAGTAAACCGATTTTCTATTTTTTTTTTTTTTAATCTACATTTATTTATTTAAAAAAATTATTGCCCTTACCTATTTTTATTTTTTTGTAATTGAGGGAAAATTAAATATACTGGGAATTTGATTATTAAAACTCCATTTTTGTGTATTAAAAAAAGTGTTGGGTTTTTAATTTTTTTTAAACGTAATAAAAGTCAGTTTTTTTCATTTTTTTTATTATCATATTTTCTGATTTTTTTTTTAATTGAGAAAAAATTAAATTCGCCAGGATTTAAATTAATAAAAGTCTAACTTTATTTATTTAAAAAAAATAATAATAATAATCGCGTTTTCTATTTATTTTAATTGGGAGAAAATGGAATTTGATCGAATTTTGGATATTAAAAGATTTTACCTTCATTTATTTTAAAAAAATAAATAAATAATTGGGGAAAAATTAGAACTCACTCAAATTTGGTTATTAAAAGTGTTAATCTTAATTTATTAAAATTTAAAAAAATATTTTTAATTGAGGGTAAATAAATAAAGCTACTAGGATTTCGATTATTAAATGTTTTTTTTTATCGTGTTCTGCGAAACGTGAAAAATTGAAAAAGACTTCTGGACTGTAGCGACGAAGAGGAAGACGAAGGGAAGAAGAGAATGAAGATGAAGGTTTTGGGTTTGAGGAGAATGGCGCGAGGAGCGAGCTTCTCCACGGGGGTTTCTTCCTAAAATGCGTAACACTGCCACTTAGTACCCTCCGCCATGGTGCATTGTTTGCCAAATAGTGTCAGGTTCCCCGTTACAAGACGCAACGATTCTGCCTCGAAAGATCTTTCGAGGAAGAAAAGAAAATGAAACATGTTTTTTTTTTTTTTTTTTTTTTTTTTTTAGCAATGAGCAATTTTTTTCAGACTATAAATAATTTCAAACTATTTATTTGCAGTTCATATTAATTTTATTTAATTAATATTAAAACTAATGATTTTTCTTCATAAAACGAATTAATTATTCGATATAATTTCTCGTCACAAATTTAATGACGGAGAAAATTATCAGTAGAAGCAAAAAAAAAAGATTTTAAAGAAAAAGACAAATAACAACTGTAACCAATTTTTTTTGTAAATGGTGTTTACAGAAAAAATTTATTTTCACTGTCTCAACATTTTCGTAAGTTGAAACAGTGACAAAATGAAAATCGCCTTAAATCTGAACTTCTGTATCCAATTCGGATAAAAAGTATTTCGTTTGTGTACAAAATTTCTGCTTTCCAGCAAAATTAGTGCGTTAGTTTAGTAACGTTAATTTGAATTAAAAAATTCAAAGCATCGTTGTTTTTTTAGCCGCTAGATGGCCACGTCGTAATACCGTTCTCACAAGTGTACCAGTCAAGCCAATAAAGCTCCCAACATTTTTTCGTCAATTGAGCTCATTGTAAGGACAATAACTAGAAGCTTCAGAATAGCAACATGTAGAAAGAAAATAGTTATTTTACCTATTTTCAAAAGTAGAAACATGTAATTCTGCCATTAATTTCAGGGTCGAGGGATTTGTAGATTTTTTCCGCCAGGGAGACCTAAAAAAAAATGATCT
This sequence comes from Perithous albicinctus, assembly GCA_964016905.1. Taxonomy (NCBI): domain Eukaryota; kingdom Metazoa; phylum Arthropoda; class Insecta; order Hymenoptera; family Ichneumonidae; genus Perithous; species Perithous albicinctus. The sequence goes on from OZ024703.1 coordinate 9,972,675, forward strand.
TTTGCATATAACTTTAAATGTTTGGAAGCTTATAAAATGCCTAATTGTCTCAAATAAGTATTAATTTAACCAACAAAAAGTCTGATTCTGAAGAATACAACAAATTCAGTGGACGTTACGAGCGCTGACCAATCACGGACTTAGCATTCCGTTCGATCGAGTTATATCGAAACAATGTAAAGAAATGCTGAATCCCTGATTGGCCAACGCAAAGCGACGTCTCATAAACGTTCGTGGCTTTCGTCAGCATCAGAATTCCACTCCAGATCTTTTTGTGAACGTCCATTGAACACTTTATACATATCAAATAGTTGCTTAAGAATTGTTTAGACCAACAAAATTACGTAAAGCGACACAATTCGTGACTTTGAATCCCCGCCAATAAACCCATCACAGCCTTCGTTCACCAGCGTCCTTCGATGATATATTTGACCCTTTAAGCCCGTAAAATTGCCAAAATTCAGTAACACAACTCTCTCAACGTATTTCCATAGCAGAGCCCTCTGAAGTTAGCAACAACAACAACAACAACGACACACGCACAGCGAGAAACAAGAATTTTGGTCGCGTGACCTCCGCTTTGGCTTTACGACTTTTCCCAGAGCGTTTAACGACATCTACAGAATAAACTGAAATGCGTTATTCGTCCTCTCGTAAACGGAGTCTACTGCAATATTCGGCCAGGAGAGAGAGAGAGAGAATATTTCGTGAAAGGAGATCGTCCGAGAGCCTTAAACATATTATATAGCAGTGCAACAAAATGCGTCGCGTGGTGTTTATGGTCGTCAGTGTTTCTCGAGATATATCGAAAAAGGATGCCAACAGCCAAGGCCCTCCAAAGGCAAAATGGCGACAAGCAAACGCGCCTCAAGACGGAGAAAGATAATTGGAGAGTGACGTTTGTGGAAAAAGGAAAACTGACGAAATATGGTCATCGGGGTGGACTCGCGCGCCAACCATAAAATAATAAACGCATTAAGTACTTTGCACAAACGAGAACCGTCAACAAGTCATAACCTATCACAATGAGTGTCGCACGAGGCCTTGTATACCTCTCACTCTTGTTGTTATTATTGTTATTATTATTATTATTATTATTATTACTTAGAGGCCTATAAGCGTGCTGCTTGTACGTAAGGACAAAATATATCGCTGCGTAAAGTCAGAAAAGTTTGACGAGGGGTTATTGTGCTAAACGCTGATTTACAGCTATGGCGCGCGTTTAAAAGTCAAAAAGAAGAGGAGGATGAAGAAGAAGAAGAAGAAGAAGAAGAAGGATGACTTTACTTTAGTTTGACGTTGTTAGCAACGCAAATGTAAACGCGCGACGGAATTGCGACCCGCTGGCACGCGAGGACAAGCAGACGATAAACGCTGTTTCCTTGGAGCTTTAAATCTGTATACTTTTGACTGTAGTTGCGACTAATATTTCTTTTTTTTTTTTTTTTCCAGAGTCGAGGTCTTCTCGAAGAAGCCTCATCATATTTCTGTGTTTGGGTACTTAGAGTCGTTATAGTACATTTGACATGATCTTTATGATTGCGCAAGAAGAGGGAGAAGGGGGTACTTTGCTCTCGAGACTGCCACGTGCTTATGGGAGGGGGGGGGGGGGGCTTATGGGGACTTAGAAAAATTAACCCCTGGAAGAGGAACTTCATATAGGAAATTGGAAAAATCAGGTCCTTAAAGGGGAGCCCTTATGGGGGACTTAGAAAAATCAGGCCCTTGAAGGGGAGTTTCATAAGAACTTGGAAAAATCAGGCTCTGGAAGGAGGCCTTATGGGGGACTTAGAAAAATCAGGCCCTTGAAGGGGAGTTTCATAAGAACTTGGAAAAATCAGGCTCTGGAAGGAGGCCTTATGAGGGACTTTAGAAAAAATCAGGTCCTTAAAAAATTTCTATCTCCCCCAAACAACGTCTATACAAAAAAAAAAACATTCCCCACATATTCTACGACTCAAAACTAAATATTCCAATATACCCAGAACTCATAATCTACCCTTACATCCACATTTCCAGCAGAAAATATTAGTAAACTTCTCGCAGCTAATGTATAGCACCATTGGCACCCAAAGTCCTTTCAAAATTTACTACGCCGAAGAAAAATATAATAACCAGAGGCAAGCCCAATTTTTTTTCCTCCAAAAAAGAAGAAAAAAAAACGAAACATTTCGACAGACGCGTGAGCTATATGAGTTTCCATCGATGCATTACGACGTTACACCCGCCCACTGGACTTTGCGCTTTTAAGCTAAAACGCGGTTTCTTTGACTTTTCAGATTTTCACAAGAAACGCCGCCAGTGCATCGATGATGTTCCCGCGTGTACCAACAGAGCGGAAAAAGGCATAATTTCGAACACTGATGCCCAATACTGTCCACGAATATATATATATATATACTATATTCAGTAAAGTGTGGGCATAGGCCAGATGCCACTAATTTCGCTGATTTGCCGTGACGAGCGTAGAAATGTACCAAGAAAATCCGGCAGTGTGCCTTTTTTTTTTTTTTTGGCCCCCTCAAACTCCAGTCGTTGGACGAAACGCATAAGCGGCATTAAGAGAGCCTCTAACAGAATGGAGACGCGCAGGAGTCGTCCCAACTGCAGTGAGCATAGAAGCCTCCTCTGAAAGCTAGAGTAAGACCGCCGTGGAGCCGTGTCAAATTTTGACTTCGCATTCAGACGTGATTCGTCACTCGCTGCGGGGGTGGCACCGGCCGATAATCTATTTATTGCGTGGATAATCGCTCACTCGACGACTCTATTCTTGCACGCGCTTTTGCATTTTGCATTATTTCTCATCAAGGCTTTTGGCATTAGGCTTTTCGAAGAGAGATGAGATGAAGAAGAGGTCTTGGGAAGACTCGATGACAGCTGTATCACTACCTGTGCTGCCGATTTTGAGTAATAGATTGTACGTCAGCGTAGATTTTTTTTGGTTTTTTGGGAATGTATTTATCTTTCGATTTTTTTATTGCATATTTTAGCTATTAGAAATTTCTGAAAAAAAACATCGTTTATTTTTTTAAGCCAACACTATGGCTCGCACGAAAAAAAATCATAAGAACATCAAATTTTGGATTTTCCAAGATTCTAGACATTTCAACGAGCCAAATGCGAGAATTTCAAATAAACCGGAAATGACGTTTCGGAGGGGAAAAAAGTGACGACTTTGTTTAATTGAGAAATAGGATAAAATGAAATCTGAGAATTTTACAAAAAATGTTGGTGGAAAGTACGCTGAAAATCCAAAATTTCATGTTCTTATGATTTTTTTTTTGCGAGCCGTAGTATCGCCGTTAAAAAAATAAACAATCATTATTTTCAGCGATTTTTTAATCGCTTGGCGTCGTCACTTGCGAGAAAGTTATTGCCATGTGGCCATCTAGCGGCGGATTTCCAAACTCCAAAAATTCGCAATTTTATTTATTGTAGAAATAGCGTACAGAATAGTAGAAATTTTATTCGCCCAAGATAAAAAAATTCTTCGATGCATTGATATTTCAATTTCATAGCTTTTCATATTCTTTCGAATTTTCATAAGCACGAAAACTTCATTCAATTCAATTACAACAAATCTCACAAGCTTTTTCCTAAGGATCCTGATGATGGTCATGAAAAAAAAAAACTCAAAACCAGTCACAAACATGTTCCAAGTCGTTCAAAGTCGAAACACGATGATTTCGAAAAAGCAAATCAGCATGGAAAATCGTTATAACGAAGTAATCGTTACTGTCATTAGCTGCTGCAAGCCAAAACGTAACCAAAGACTCAATAATCCCTCCGTGACTCTTCAAATTATTGAAGAATATTCCCTCGACGACGACAATTTGCATTCTCTCATTTCCACCCGTTTGCTTTTTGCTCAGCCTAACTGAGGTCGCTCCCCCCCTCCTCCCTCCCCAAGCCCTTGTGTCTTCGGTTGAACGTGATTGGTTCTCATGTGGGGCGTGTCCGGGACTTTTGCTTTTGTATATACCGAAGCAAAATGCCACCCTGCGTATATTCAACAGAATCCGGTACACCAAACACGAACCAAACGAGATTAATGCATTTTAGACAGTTGGAAACAATGTTGGGGAGGCGAGTTGTGGTTGGATATAACCTACGATGGTGTGTGGCCCTCTGAAAGTTTTTCAAGATTATTCCCAAGAGTCCAATATACACTTTGGTGAAAAGCAATATGCAACTGCTTCTTGTCATGGTGAAAAATCCTAGGAAGACAAGCAAACAAGATACAAGAACGAGGATCATCATTCTGCTATTTCCACAACAAGTCCGTAGGCGGATCTACCTTTTGTCGTGGGACGCTAATGATTTCGACTTTCAGCCAGTTTCTCCATAGTTGTCGCCATCCAAAATCCCAAATGACTCTCCAAAGTTGAATCTTTGGTTCATCCTGCAGTGCAATGATTAGAGGCTCTTTCGTCTTGTCATCGTATAACGAAAAATACGTCTTGTTCGAAGTTTTGGATTTTGGTTGAAATTGAAAATTTATGGATTACTTATTGAATGGATGAAAATTTTGTAGGATTTTTGTCGGTCAAAGAAAGTAGATTTAAAAATTTAAAAATCCTCTGCCTCTTTTAAAATATGTCAGAAAAAATTAATATTCCATTTTTCTTGCCAGAAAAATATCTCATAAATTGGAATTTCGAGGCGAAAATGAAGACATCTGTAAGACGTTGAGAATTCAAGTGACGAGGATATGCCACCCTGAACGCACAGCAGCTAGAAAAGCCAGGGAATGGGCTGAATCTCTTTGGCATCAGCAGCTTCGCGGTATAATCTTGGGTTTCGAATATACTGTTGCAGTTAAGTGTATACAGAGGTGTTCTGCCTCGCATATACCTGCTCGTTGTGGATGCCAGAGTAGAGAACTCTCGGCGAAATAACGTCGGCAGCGTCCGATGGCAGCTGTCCTCTGATTGAATTATCTAGTTTCCAATTCGTCGCGGAGATTTCGTTCGAAAGCGGTGTCCGCGTCGAAAAGTCATGATGGCTAAATGTTGAAAAACATGCCAGAACGAAAAGGGAAGGAATTGAGGCGGATGAAGAGAGAGAAAAAGAGAGAAAAAAAGAGGCATCACACACGCGTGTGGCACGTTTGGACTAATCGGGGAGGCTCGTTGGGCGACGGACGATTATTTCCGGCTTTTCATTTTTTTCTTACTTGCCTATTTTGAAATTTTTATACTCTGCTGCATCAATACAAGTACACAAATTTTTGTTTAGTTTGTTTCTCTGTACTGCAGGTTTTCCATAAAAATGTTCATAGACTGAAAAATGTTTCCAGCTGAAAAAATGTCTGTTGAATATTCGAAAAAGCTTCCATTAAGAAAACTTGTTTTTCGTTTTTTTTTTCATGAAGACGTACTTCGTTGAGTCGCCATTCGTCTTGCAGTCTTCTGGATTCATCTAGGAAGTTATATTTCCTTTCTTGAATACTGCAAAGAGCATCTTGTGGGTGCGCTGAATGCGTACAAAACACATCGTGGAACATAACCAGCAGGAGCAATAATGTTTCCTGAGGAGGCGAGCCAGACGTTGGAAAAGTTTCCGAGTGAGAGACACGAAAAAGCTTCGAAAGGAAGATGAAAACCAAAGTGAGAGAAAGATAGAAAAATACATGAATAACGACTACCTAAGCGCACCAAAGAGAGAGATGACTGAGAGTGACACGCGTGACGATCCGATAATACCCACGTCGTAAAACACTAATGCCCGATCATGAGAAGAACTCTCCTCGCTCCGTCAAGACTACATTGTACTCATTGTGAACGACTCGGACTCCGTGGCTAATTCGCTTGTACCGCCACGAGGTCTCTCCGCTCGTTCGTTTTCCGCATCATCTCTCTTTTCTCATCCTGTCGGTTTCAACGCACTTTTATATCCTATGCGTACACACGCTTCGGGTACCGGTCAATCGAAATATGTCCAGGGAGAGATGTTTATTACAGCAAATACAAGAGGCGAAAAGAGGGATTCTGGTATTGGACGGAAATATGGGAATGTCCGAAATTTGGGGAACACTGGATTGGATACGTGGACGGATGTGGTCAGTTTCCTGGGCTGGGAGAGAAGGAATAAGATGAAGGAATCCTTCAAGGATTTGATCATAAAATTGGAATTGTTTTTGATAGATTTGTCTCGGAGTTTGAATTTATTGATCATTTGCTATTGATTTGGGGAGGAGGGAACGCAGTTCATTTTGTAGTGAATTTATTTTGAGGTGATTGGTGAATATTTTAGGGATATTTTTTTTTACGACGACGACACTCTGAAGAACTTTTGGAAATACTTTTCCACAATTTGAAAAATGGGCTATTTTCGGTACACTGAAAAAAAAAAAAATGGGACTTCGTCGAAGTATGAAAAATCGTGATTCATATTTTTTTCTCAAAATGGCTCCTATTTTCTCAGACATCAAAAAAAAACTTTCAAAACCGTAATTTTGAAATTCAAAAAAACTTTATTTCCAAAAAAACAAGACTTTAAGAATTTATGGAATAGTTTCGAAAAAAGAAATCGTCTTCATTTCTCATCGAAATAAAAAAAAAGTACTAATAATTTTCACCAGAGAAAATATCCAACTTTTGGCGTTACTTAAATATTATTTACAAAAAAAAAAATCATGAACTGCATATAAGATGCAGCAGGTGCTTTCCATTCCATTTCTTAATCCAGTGCCTAAATGCCATAAATCCGACACAGCAGTCTCAAATCTTGTGTAGGTTCGTGTTGAATAAAGAAAAAAAAAAAAAAAAAAAAAAAAAAAAAATGTGGAACGGGTTTAAGCACACACAATCCGTAACGACACCTCAAAGAAATCTCGGGAGTTCTAGACCATTACCAGAGGTCTCACCTTCCGTCCCGGAAATTCTTACGCTTCGCGGTCTGTTTGACGACGCCGCGCCCCGGGCAAGCACACGCGCTCTCAATGGGCTTCTGTGTGTGCTTATATATACGCTGCTCTGCGTTTATGCAGCCTGTATAGCTCTCTCGATGGGGGTGGTTTTAGTAGCGAGAGTGCGGCGAGAGAACGAGTTTTTATGACGTTAACACGCGTGGTGCCCGAGGTCGATCTATTTAAGGGTGTTAGAGAACGTCAGGTATATAACTAGCATCTATACTTTTTATAAATTTATATTTTTTCGAAAAATTCGAAGAAAAAAAAAAATGGAATTCCTAATTTATTGATATTTTTTTTAGCAATTTCTAGTTTTGGAAATCAACCGAAAGTTGATATTTCAGAGAATTTTCTAATTTTTAAAAATTATTTTTTAATTTTTAAGATTAAAATTTGAAATTAAAGAAAATTTAATAAAAAATAAACATGATCAGCTTTATTGTAGCAGTAATTTTGTAAAAATGATATTTCAACGAATTAAAATTTTTTTTTAATTATTTTTTAGTTTTGAAAATTAAAAAAAAGGTTTTAATACAAATTTTGTTTTTAAAAAACGTGATCAGCTTCGTCGTAGCAGTAGCTTTGTAAAAATAATATTTTAGAGAATTTTTAAATTTTGACTATTTAAATTTGGAAATAAAACAAAAATTTAATAAAAATTTTATTTAAAAAAAATAAATGTGCAAATTTCTATTTTGCATATTGCTTTCTCATTGTTTTTTTTTTTTAATAAAATTTTTATTAATTTTTTTTTTTTAATTTAAAAAATTTGAAAATAAAAAAAATATATATATATGGAACCTTATACAGGCAATGCAACGTTACACGTTCCATAATAGTATAATATGGGTACTATGCCAGGCACCACATAGCCATTTATTATTGCCTCTCTATCGTTTCCTCTATTTTTCTGTATGCGCCCCGTTTCACAATGCCTGGCATTGACAAAATTTGCTTCACACACGACACCGCGTACCGCGACGCTCCGCCCACGAGATCGAACTACAGAGGAACCAAAACGTGCCGACGCCGACGAGGCTGCTGCTGCTGCTGCTGGGAGCAGCAGCAGCAGCAGCTCCTGACGCCTCTGTTAGAGTTCTCATTCCCAAGCCGCAAGGAAAAGCTTGTGCACCAACCCCCTCGTCTCGACACGGCTAAGTCTCTCACATGAGAAAAATACGAGAAAATGGTTCGCTCCATGGAAGTTGGATGAATATGTTGCCTTCGACAGGATCCGGGCTTCCACAATATATTTATTTACGTTTTAATGTTTGTTTACTAGCGACGCTTAAATGCGTGAGAAGAAAAATATTTTTTTCGACGAGATCGTGTGGCAACGAAAATTAGGAAGTTTGGTTTTGTGTTTTGAATTTTTAAAAAGCTGTTATTGAAAAAAATGAAGCATAGATATTTTTTGTTTAATTAATTTAAATGAAATTAGTTGGGTGTTCGAAAATGAAATTACAAATTTTTACGAATTTTTTAAAAATAAAATAAAAAATTAACATTCACGTTCATATTTAAAATATAATTAATGAAAATAAAATTAGTTGGGTGTTCGTGAATGAAATTACAATTTTTTAGCAATTTTTTGGTTGTACTTTTTTTTTAAACTAAAACTTATAAGAAATTATATTTTTTTTAGTAAAGCAAAAAATTTAATTCCGTTTCTTAAAAATGCATTAAAAATGCGAGGAGGATTAACTCCTTTTTTTTTTTTTTTCTAAGCCGACATTTTTTTTTCTAATTTTAACCCTCTGTAACACTTTTGAAACTCGAGTAAGCATAGCAAAGTGCACCAGCAGCCAGACTTGTTGTAAGCACAAGATCATCAGCGACTCATTATCAGCTTGTTAGGTGAAAGTTATCGGTGGCTGTTGTATCCAGTAGCCAAAAAATGCTTTTTTTCTCTCTCTCTCTCTCTCTCTCTCTCATTTGTCTCAGAAGACCCGCTCGGATAAGTGAGTTATAAAGCCGCACAGCACGTTGAAATATACTCATAGGGTGGCCTTGGTTTGTCGGCACTTTCATCTGTTCCGACATCTCTCGTTGCTTTCTGCCAAACCAGACACGCTTTCTTCGCCAGTATATACATATACACTTCTCGGGACGAACCCACATTGGATTCATCTTCCCACCCACCATTAGTTTACGGTCCTTTTCCCTCGTTTGGAAAATTTATCATAATACACATACAAGACATTCCTCACAAAGTGGGCCGTTCCTGTTTCCAATTCTCTACAAAAAAAAAAAGAATTTTCTTGTGAGTGGATTAGAGCATCTCGAATAAGTACAAATTATTTCAGATTTTTCAATCCTATATTTCGCCCAAAATTATATATCGATTTTTGTGCTTTTTTTTTCGAGTGAAATAATAGTACTTTATGACACGCGGTGCGAGAAGTAGGCACTTCTCGCACTAGTGCGATAAAGTTGTATACGAAACTCGTGCGAGAAACTTTTTCTCAACTCGCGTGATTGCAACACTCGTCAGGAAAAGTTTGATCGCACTAGTATCGTAATATAATATTATGCCACGCAGTGCGAGAAGAGCCTACTTCTCGCACTAGTGCGATAATGGTATATTACGATACAAGTGCGATAAAACTTTTTCTTGACGAGTGTCAGTTTGCAGCACGAGTCCTTAGGCGAGTGTTGCAATCACACGAGACGATAAAATAGTTTCTCGCACGAGTTTCCTATACAACTTTATCGCACCGCGTGGCATAAAGCAATTTTTCCGTTCACCTTACTCATTATATCCAAAATCCTTATCACTCAACCTGCGCACTGTGGACCTTATCTGTTCGACCACTGGTACATTTTGCCTCAGCCACTTATAATAAATAAGGGGCATCAATGAAACTGCTCGTTTCCCAGTTCATTGTTGTGGCTCTGTGTTATACACGTGTCCGTGTGGTTACGAAAAGTTTACAACCATTGAGCTTGTACACAGCGAAGGGAGCTAAAATCTCGTGCCTATAATCCATCCCAGTGAAGTGAAGTAAGAGGGCCAAGAGTGGTGGATGAGGCTGAAGCTTCTATGTATGTACATGATGCTCTTGATGGCGGCGAGGCAAAACGATTATGAGAGAAAAACCGGGACACACGATACACTAAATCATTTTTACACGCACGGCCACAGGCTACAAAACTAGACAACATGGACTCTCTCTCCCTCTCTCTCTCTCTCTCTCTACCTAACTGTATTCCTGTATTTCGATACAATATGTCCGATCTAGCGGAAGGGGATGATCGCTGGCTCTCCCTTCAACAATATCGCCAACGGGATTCCCTCGTTTTTCCACTATACATATATATATAGATGAAGCTGTCTATGCCTATATATATATTTATGTATACAGACGTTCATCTCAGACGGTTTCCGTGAGCGGTAAACACGTTCTATTGGCAAAAGTAATGATCGGCCCATCGTATCCATTGATTTGTGGCTCCATTAGTTCTGGGCTCGTCGTCGAAGCTTTTCGCACTCGCCGCCGCCACACCGACACGGTTTTTCACACCTGGCATTCAGTCAACCGGGTGTCTATTGCCAGCTCAACGAATATCATCCAACACACACACACACACACACTCGATAAATCTGCATTACACATCACTTTTACTCATCTCGTCGCGGTATTTTTTTATTTTTTCAATGCTGAAAGGGAAAAGAAAAATCTTGATGATGACATCGGATGTTTTGATAATGATGTGGAGTGGTTTGAAAAAATATCGTCGATGTAATTTCAATTGTTCAATTTTTAAATTCTTTTTTGCTTTGGATTTCTTATTAATTTAAAGTTATAATTGAGATTTAATTTTTTTTTTTAAATTGTTATGTGCAAAAGTGACGATTTAATCGAAATACGAAAATTGTGGATTGGAGACAATTTTTAGTTTTGAGAATTTTCGCTTTTTTTTTAAATACAGATTTTTATAAGTTTAAAGTTTTAGTGTAAGTTTAAAATATATTTTTTTTAAATCATTACGCGACATTCATAAAATATAATTTATATAAAATACCTCGAATTTTCATAAAGTATTTAAACGTAAAAAAAAAAATACCTTTTAAGACATTTTTTTTTCAATAAAGAATTTTTAAATTCTATACGTAATTCGCAAAAACAGAGCCAAGAAAAAATGAAATAAATCAGTTCACGAGATTTACGATTGTAATTAATAAAAAAAATGTTAGCCCTGCAAAAAAAAAAAAAATATAGATTCGGTTTCCCGGGCTTCCTCAAAGCGTTAATCAATAACGAGAGTCACCTGAGATTCGGACGTGTTGCTGGTTAAATAGAGGGCAAGGATGCGGTGAGTGAGGTGACAAGTAGAAAGAAAAAAAAAGAATCGAAAGCCAAAGGAATAGAATTGAAAATCGGGTGAGTGGTGAGCGAGCACGCAGGAAGAATAATTCAAGAGAGTTCGAAAGGTGCGAGATATGCGATGGTTGTATGAAGAACGACGAGCGTTTGAGAGTTCGGTGCCGCTCTCGCAATAGAAGATACAATTCTCTCCAGGATAATGTCTTGGGGTCCTTCGTCACCGCTGCCGGTTGACAAATGGGAAGCAATTCTTGCCGAATGTCTCCTGTGATCTCTGTCAGAGCCGAATATAGAGCCAAGACACGACGAACGTCGGTGCACATTTTTCAGTTTGAGTGTTTGTAGCAATGTTTGTGAGCGTTTGTGTTTGTGTTTGCAAATGTCTGAGTGTTTGTATCAATTTTTTCGAGCGTGTGAATGTTTCTGACCATTTGTATTAGTTTTCGTGAGCATCTGTGAGTGTTCATATTAGATTGTGTCACCTTGTGAATGTTTGTATTAATTTTTGTGAGCGTAAGAATGTTTGTATCAATGTTCGTGTGTTTGGACTCAATGATTCCGAGCGAATAAGTTGGCGCATACGCTCTGTTAACCGCACACTTCACAAAAATCTCTCTTTTTTTCTAGGTACACCATTGACAAAAATCTTCGTCATCCTCTTGGTCCCTTCACCGACGATTCACAAACACTTTTTTTGGACACATCGAGGCCTCTCTAACGTTGTCACTATTAGCCCCGCTGTGGCCTCTCGCCACCACGATGCCTTATACATGGCTTTATTGCCTCGGGGCAACATAGAGGAGAAGCATTGGTGATGCCGCGCCGCTCTTTTGCCCAATGATCACACTGTGTCCATACCATTATACTACCGGAGAAACGGCGGCGTTGCAACCACGCTGACAACACGCCAAAGGCAACAAGAGGGATTCCCATCCGACGAGCCACACACTCGGTGATTAATGACTAAGGTCCTGAATTGAAACCCAGCGATGGCAACGAACGAAATAGCCGACGTTGGCATTTTTATTTCTCGTGAACAAGACCTGCGTTTGCCAGTTCTTGGTGGACGTAGTGAGGCAAAAAGAAAAAAACGCAACTCGGCTGAAATACATTCGTCACTCGAATCCATCGCTGAAAAGCGTTGTATGTAACCTTCCTCTTTTCCAGAGCTCTCTTTTCACCGGTTCTGCCTCGTTTCGTTGCCGCTTTTGTCGACGTGTTGTCACCAATTGTCGTTTGCTCTCGGCTCTGGTACCTAACTTGCGCCCCACGAGTTTACACACAACAGGGTGACGTGTGCAGTTTATATGCCGATTCCATTGTCGGTATTATACTACATCTATGTTCTGTTGGATCTCTTACTCTCTTGGCACACGTTTTCCAAGCCCGCTTGAGCTCTTCATTCTCTCAACTGGCCGTTTTGTCGGCGTTGATTCTGCGGTTTAGGGGGGAGGGCGATGTGGAAAGCCTTTGGCAGTGATTGGTACTTTGAGGAATTGACGAATACAAGGATTTAGTTGGGATTCTGTGGCTCTTTTTCGTTCAATGTGGGCTCAATGGTTCATCGATAGCTGGCCAATTTATGACGATGAGACACGATTTGCACTGTTTGCTCTGGTTGGTCTTCAGGTTTTCAGGCTGAGACAACAATTTTCGTTGGATCTTCGTTTCTCGTGATCTCTTGTTTTCATCCAATTTTTCGAATTACCACAATTTGATTCGTCGACTGCGTAAGCCTTTGGGGAGGAACAAGATGATTTTGAGGAAAAATGTCATTTACAATTGATGATCCCATAAAATGAGACTCAACATTTGATAGGAACTAAATGATGATCCGTTGGAATTCAGGCTTTGACGACGTTGTCATCCTAACTGAAAATGAACCTCGGACACGTTTGGTTCCTTCTTTTTTTTTTTTTTTTTTACAGGATGCGTCACGCGATTCTTGTAGGACTAATTTACAGGATTGAAGTATGTTAGGAAATGCGAGCACGATGGGTGTTGAATGACCAACGAAATTGAGACATTGATGGTTACATTGCTGCTCTCGAGTTTCTCGTCTTATTGTGACACCACAATTGCAAAGCCCTGTGTATACTTTATTGTTTGCTTGTTTGTCAGCACTCACCCGCTTTTCTCAGCACATCCTAATGCAATCTGTTCCCCAGTATTCCCATAGGTCGAATCGATTTACATCCTGGAAACTCGGGGGCTTCGTCCAATTTATGGACACTTCTCTGATTCCAATCTGTGTGCTGCCTTCTGTTGTCCTAACAACTTCATATAACGATGTTCCAGCTAAAATGGAGAAGCATGGATGAGGCAAAACACGTCAAGTCCGCGAATTTATTCAGGGTGTTGGTCACGAAGAAACAACGTAGGAATTTTTTAAACTTTTTTTATTGCATATTTCAGGTACTTAAAAATTTCGGAAAATAATGATTGTTTATTTTTTAACGCCAATACTACGGCTCGCACAAAAAAATCATAAGAACATCAAATTTTGGATTTTCAACGTACTTTCCAACAACATTTTTTGTCAAATTCTCCGATTTTATTTTATGCTATTTTTCAATTTAACAAAGCCGCCACTTTTTTAAAACTAAGAAATAAGAAAAAAAAATTGGCAACTTTATTTAATTGAAAAATAGCATAAAATAAAATCGGAGAATTTGACAAAAAATGTTGTTGGAAAGTACACTGAAAATTCAAAATTTCATGTTGTGATGATTTTTTTTTTTTGCGAGCCGTAGTATTGACGTTAAAAAATAAATAATGATTATTTTCAGCGATTTTCAATGGCTGGAATATGCAATTAAAAAATGTGAAAAAATTATATAAAATCAATAAAATCAAAAAAAAACTTTTGGAACAATTGTTTTAAAAAAATGGAAAATTAGCTGTTTATTAAAAATCGAAGCAAATCAAATTAAAAAAAAAAAAAACACAGTTTGTGAAGAAAATTAATTCATTTTAAAGTACTAAATTCGTAAATTCGTAAACTCGACTCCTGAATGAAATGCTCAAGTTCAACTATTGTAAATTGAGCCTGAATCACATAAGAACCTGAGGAGGTCTTCGAGTGGATCGAAGGGTCCATGAAAAAAAAAAAAAAAAAAAAAAATACTCATCCGTAAAGAGCCTCGATAATCTTGGGTGAGGATAATCTGTGTTGAATGGCGCAACGCTGGCGAATATTAAGGCGAGAATGCTCCACTTATCGACAGAATGGCGTCAGCCTGAAAGCCCTGAAACCTCCATCCAAATGCATTGTGATGATCGCCTCTACCGCTGGCGTCAAATTGTGCGAGTAAAGTCTGCAAAAGAATTACCGGAGCAGGCCGTGTTTAACGCGGATTTTGCCTCGCTTGCGGTTTCTCGAGACATTTGAGACCTCCAGAGTTGTGAACACGAGAGTCTCGTTATTTTCAACCACTTAAATCGTGTTTTTCTCCATTTTAGCGAAAAAAAAAAATGTACACGACTCTACGTTGATGCATGTCGATGGAAAAAAAATGGAATTTGAAAATCAGTCACGTGTGAAATAAGCTTAGTTAAATGGTAATTAAATCGGTTGGAAAAATTTTTGAAAACATTATTTATTCGATGAATAATTTTCTTTTATTTTTTTTTTTTTGCGATGGTAAAAAAAGGAGATGTTTAAAAATCTTTAATTTCACTGCCTTTGGTAAAGGAGGTATTAAAATAGAGGACACATTTAGGAAAGACTAAAAAATATATTTAAAAATAATTACTTGTTGAATAAATAAATGAAAAAATAATAAATTCATGTTTTTAGAATTTTAAACGACAAAACCAGGCTCAAAGATTTGCAATAAAATTCTGATAAAGGAATAATTTTTCTTTAATCCTTAAAAATATAATTTGTTCGAGGAATTCCTTTTTGCGAAATCACAATTTTCAAGAGTTTTGAAAAGCATTGGAATATAATTTTGCTGCCTGTGACAAAGAATTCAATATATTCGATCACCCCATTAAAATATAAAAAACATATTTAATAAAAAATCTTTTATTTTTTTTTTTTAAATTCAGAATCACAATTTTAAATCCCAAAATCAGACTTCAAAGAATTACAACATAATTCAACCCGTTAAAAAAAAGGTACCAAATAAATTTTGTTTAAAAACCTCAAAAAAAGTAACTCACTCGAAAAATAATTTTTTTTTAAATATCAAAAAGAGTCTTAAAATTTTTAATAAAATTTCACTGGTTTATATTCACGTTTATTCAACAAGATTAAATATTTGAAAACATTGGGGCGTTTTGTATAAGCACTCGGAGAGGAAAATAACACAGTTTACCAAAAGCCTGATGTAGAGTTTTTCTTCCCGCGGTGTGACGTAGATGTCACGATCAGATAGGAGTGTTACTTTGCTCTCATGCCATACATATATACACGAGTAATACGATATCTTCGTCGCTACCGTTGGCATCCCATAAACCCCGAGAAATTTCAATGGAAGGAAAACGATGCAAACCTGAACCAGCAAAAGCAACATCTCTGTATATATATATATATATATATATATATGCGATCCCTATTTTTCGTTCCCTTCAGACCCATCGCACTATATATGTAACCGTTGTATTTGCTCAATTTACAGTTACGTAATTCCATAATGAAGGGCTCGCGCGCGCTCTTTTTTTTTTTTTTTTTTTTTTGTTAAGAGATTTTTGCAAACACTGGCAGTCTGCTGTATCACAATGGGATCTTATGTATATATATATATATATATATATATATATGCTGGCCAGGCAAAACCCGGGAGATTTAGCGATCGAGCGATTTTACACAATGGACCACTCTTAGAGATTGTTGCGTTATATATATATGCGCTATTATAAGTGTAACGCCGAGTGCGCCTCTAAAATCGTCTTTTCATCAACCACCACGGGGTGTCGTGTTTCACAGTTTTTTCAAAATTGTATATAAACACTGGAATATTATAAATGTAGACAGTAAATACTAAATTGAAATTTGTGTGCGCGATAATATTTAAAAAAATAATAATTCAGGGTAATAATAATTGCAATAATGAATCCGGTAATTTTAGATCAATTTTTAGGATCTCCACGGATTTTTTTTTTAAGTAAAAAATTTCTTATTCTATCATTTTTATTTATTTTTTTGTCATGTATGTAGATATATTTTTTTTAAAGCAGAGTGCAAGATTTGGAAATAACGAATCCGTTAATTTGACATCAAAATTTTCTGAAATTTCACGGATTTATTTGTCAAGGAGATTTATTTTCTATTTATTGTAAACTGCTTTTTTATTTTTTTTTTTAACTCACTTCTGATTCAGCATTTTTTGATTTTATAGAATTTTTAAAAAATTTTAATTTTAGTGCCAAATTTCGAAGTAACGAATTGATCTGTTAAGGAAATTTATTTTTTTTTGTTTTTCAAAAAGTTACTTTTGTCTTAATTTAATTTAATTTAATTTTATTATATTTATTTATGTATTTTATTTATTTTATTATTATTATTATTACTATTATTATTATTATTTAATCAGAGTGCCAAATTGCAAGATAACGAATTTTTCTGATAAGGGATTATATTTTCTATGTAAATTATTGACAGAAGCTATTTTTTTAATTAAAAAAAAAGTTACTTCTGATTTATTGCTTTTTTATCATTTTTTTTTTAAATCAGAGTTCCAAATGTCAATTCCAATTATTTTTGGCGTTAAAATGACTGTTTTGTCAGTAACAGCACAAAAGAAAGGTGTGGATACTTATTTTTGTTGTCCTAAAAAAAACCCTCGTTTTAATGAGAGACAAAAACAAGAAATCTTTTTGTTAGATCTTCAAAAACGAGCTCGTACAATTTTTCTCTAAATGGATCTCGGCTCTAGTGGGTACGTAACTATGCGTAAAATGCACTCACTGATGCGCATCCATTGTTTCGTATCTCATTGTTCGATTGGCAGCAACGTTTTGTACCAATAGAGCCTAAAATAACACCTGAAACATCAGCAGAAAGGTGCTTCTGTAGAAAAAAAAAGAGCAATTTCCTTAAATATTCGGATGATTAAACTCTCGATTTTTGTAACGAGAATTTTCCTCTCTCAAAATCCTAATTCTCCTCATCAAGAATTTTTAGCTCACAAAAATCGCAAAATATTTGCCAAGAAATGAAACAGATTTTACATATTTTTAGATAATGAGATTAGTATATATATATATATTTTTTTTAAAAGTAAATTTTGTTCAGTGATTCTAAAATATAGAATCAAAAAAAAAAACTTAGGAAAGAGACACAAAAATTATTTTTATTAAATAAATAATATAAATGACTTTTATTTTCACGAATTGAAAAATTTATCGAAGCTAATGAAAATATTTATTTATTAAATTCGATTAAAAAAATGGCCACTTTAACGTAATTTTAATTTCATCAAATTAAATCTTGAATTATCCACAAAATCGATGCACTTGAAAAAAAAAAATGTTTAAATAATTCTCATACAAATGAATAAAATTTTATTACGAATTCCAACTTTAATTGTAAAAATGCTAACTTAACTGAAATTAAAAAAAAAAAAATTTAATCTACAGATTCATCGAAAGCAAAAAAAAATGTGGGACAGAAATGAAAAGAAAATAAGTTGACGGACACTTGAACGAGAATTTCGATGATTTTGTGACGTCACGAAAAAAGGACCCTCAGAGAGTTACGGTGGAACAATCAGAGGTCTGATGATGACAAACGTCTCGTAATCCGATACTTGGCCATATGCTGTATCTACGAACAGAAACAACCCCTGCTTTTCTGTACTATGTATAAAGTGTAGTATATATATATATATACTAAAGTACATGTATATTTCACAGACAGACAAATTTAGAAGAAAGGTAGCGAGCGAAAATAACGAGACGAAACAACATCATCGAACGACAAGGGATGTATCACTGTACGAATTTCTAGTTTGCTCTCTTTATTCACTCGAGACTGACTTGATTTTTTTTTTTTTTTAATTTCTGAATTAAAGTCACTGTTTTGTCAAATTTATTTTCTAAACATTGAAAATCATGATAAAATTGTTTTCTTAATTTAATAAAAAGGTGATCATTTTTTATTAATTTTTATCTTAAATAAAATTTGAAAATTAATAATTTCTTAAACATTTT
Organism: Perithous albicinctus; assembly: GCA_964016905.1. Lineage (NCBI taxonomy): Eukaryota > Metazoa > Arthropoda > Insecta > Hymenoptera > Ichneumonidae > Perithous > Perithous albicinctus. Next base: position 9,991,074 of record OZ024703.1, read on the forward strand.
AAACAAAAGTACAATAATTGTCGTCATTTTTTATTATTGAAGAGATAAAAATGTCTACAAGAAAAAATTATCATTTTATTTAAAAATATATTAATCTTTATTTTGAATTTTAAAAAATATTCATAATTAAAAAAAAAATTAACCCTGAATATGAATATTACCATATATATATATTTTTTAAACCACCGAAATTTATTTATTAATTTATTAAAATATATGTTTATGATGAAAATATTGAAAAAGGCGAAGCGAAAGAGTGAAAAGAGAAAAGGTGAAAGAGGCGCATATTGCTACACGAGAAAAGTGCATCTGAAACGCGAAACGAAAGGATTTTTCAGTGTTCTCGTTAGAGGCGGCAGATGCTGGAAGCAAGAAGATCGTTTCCCGACGTCCAAAGGCACGTGAACAAACACGAAATATAGTAGCGTGACTCGTGCGCTGCGCAAACCGAGAACCAAAAGTTTCAGGCTCAGAAATTGTGATTGACATTTTGTACATATACAAAAATAAAAGTGGCAAGGATAGCAATGAAAAAACAAGTCAAGGGCACATTGTTGGGAATTAGTATCGAAAGATCATCCGGACCACAACTGTCGTGTCACGAAACACTCTCTTAAGCTCGGTCATTTTTTTTTAACTTGTCACGAAACCCTAAAAATGCGGTAATATTACCGTAAAATTAATAGCAAAGGGGTAACGTGACCGTTTAAAAAAATGAATTTCCGTTTTTGCGAATTCATAAAATAATATGATTTTAGTTTATTAAATGTCAATAGAGCAGAAAAAAGTTGGAAAAATATTAGCAAAAATGGTAACTTTACGATGGGAAGAAACTAGAAATTTTTTGCAGATTTTTTCAATGTATATATATTTTATGCCACGCGGGGCGAGAAGTGCCTACTTCTCGCACGAGTGCGAGAAGTAGGCATTTCTCGCACTCGTAAAATAATAGTACATTACGATACGAGTGCGATCAAATTTTTTCTGACGAGTGTTGCAGTCACACGATTTGAGAAAAAGTTTCTCGCACGAGTTTCGTGCACAACTTTATCGCACTAGTGCGAGAAGTGGTTACTTCTCTCACCGCGTGGCATAATAGTATATTACGACACGAGTGCGATAAAACTTTTACAGACGAGTGTTGCAATCACACGAATTAAAAAAAAGTTTCTCGCACGAGTTTCGCACACAACTTTATTTCACGAGTGCGAGAAGTGGGCACGTCCTTTTTGTTAAATGACGTCACACAACATATCAAGGACTCAAAGAAAAATTGCCGGTCATTTTACAACACTGCGTTTACCGCAATGGCAAGTTTATTTAATATTCGTATAAAAACAGATGTAAAAATGATAATTTCCGCTATATGCGGGTTCAAGAATGAGATTAGTCGTGAGCAAAATTCAAAACGACGTGTGTGTGTGTGTGTGTGTGTGTGTGTGTGTGTGTGTGTGTGTCAGGAAATATTGTTGAACGAGACGTCGTAGAACACCACAGCTTTAATACCAACAGTAGCCACATGTGGGGCTTGAAGTTTATCTTTTTGGGCGTTCAACTTACCGTTCCCAGCTATTAAAATAAACAGACTATTATCCCGGAGTTTCGGCTCTTAATAGTGTTGTACCGAGAGGAGCCTTCGTGTAGAGGTATAGAGGGCTTACCGCTCGACCGGAGAACGCAAAATCCGCACAGCACGCGGATTATCCCGCAGTAGAACAACAAGAAAAAGGGGGCAGCGATAAAACAAGCGAGAGGCGTGCCGCGACTCGCTTCGATTCCTTCGGATGCCTTTGGGCTAACTAGACAAGTAAAGCGCCATCAAGCGCAGCATCCTTTGTCGAGTCATTCACTTTTTCGTTTTCAACTCGGCCTGTGTTTTGGCAATAGCAGCGTTACTACAAAATTCGAGTCTACACATCAACGGTTCGACTCTACACAACAGCAATTCTACACATGCCTCAAATCTACACAATGTCAGACTCTAGAAAACGGCAATTCTACACAATGCTCGACTCTACACAACTCCATGTTTGACTCTACACATGCCCCAACTCTACACAGCAGCAATTCTACACATGCCCCAATTCTACGCAATAGAAATTCTACGCATGGCCCAACTCTACACAACGTTCGACTCTACACATGCCCCAACTCTACAGAATGTTCGACTCTACACAACAGCAATTCTGTACATGCTCCAAATCTACACAACAGCAATTCTACATAATGATCGACTCTACACAACAGCAATTCTACACATGTCCCAACTCTACATAATTTCATTTCTGCCGAAGCACAAATTCAACACGACAAAAGTCTGCATGAAAAAACTCTACACCGGCAAAATTCTATAAAGTCGATAAAAATATATAAAAATAGTAAAAAAATTTAAAAAAAACAACAAAAATAAGGGAAGTTACAGAATTGTCTCACTTAATAATAAAGTTGTAAAAAAAAGCCTAACGTTAGCATTTGGAGGCTCGTGGTTTATAAATCCAAGTGGCAATCGATAAATCAATGTATACCAGTTGCGAAAGGGCCTGCCCATCGTCCCGCCAGTGACGTCTTATTTGAGAGAAAGAGAGAGAGAAAGAGAGAGATGAGAGAAGAAAAAAAAGAATCTTTTTGGTACCTGGAAAGTTGGTAACGCGATACGGGTTCGATCGCTCTAAATCAAATCGATCATTACGCGTAATCAAGCGAGTAACCGGTTAAAAGCTCGAGAGGCACACACAAGCCACTTCCTCGAGTCCATTTCACCTTTTTTCTTTTTTTTTTTTTTTTTCTTTACCTGCCAGGAAGTCTCGTAAAACGAAGTAAAACCCACCAGGATGCACAGCTGCGTCGTTGCTTCGACAAAAATTTTCTCCCGCGAATTACAGAATGATTTCTTCTTTTTTTTGGTCTCTTTTTCACGAAAATTCGAAACGCTTTTAACCCCAATTTTGTAAACCATTGATATATGTATTGGCTATACCTGTGCGACGATATAGTAACCCTACTTTCATTGGATGATAATAGGTTCACAGAGGGCATCCAATGAATACTCCACCTTCCACATATATTTTATAATCGCAGGTACACCGACCGATTTTTAGGGACTTCTGACCTGAGAAAAGGGAAAAACGTTTTTTTTTTAAACCTATTATTGACTGTCGTTGTTTCCCCCTTTTTGGGGCTTTTTTTTTATATCAAATTCGTTTTTGGGATGGAAGGGTTGAGTTGGATGTACTTTATCGCTCGTTAGAAATTGATTCATGACTTGGGATTTTTAATATCCGATTTTTTTGCCACCGTTTGGTAAATTACAGAAGTCTTCTTACATTTTTATTTTTTTTAGTAAAATATGTATGGAGTATCACAGCAAACGTCTCCAACTCTATCCAGGCAAAACTCCCGACGTTAAAATTCTACACCAGCGATACTCTTCACAGAAAATACTCTATATAGAGTTAGAGGTAGGATTCTGTACAGTTGGGATATGTGCAGAATTATCGTTGTGTAGAATTGGGACATTTGCAGAATTATTGTTGTGTAGAGTTGGGGCATGTGTAAAATTATTGTTGTGTAGAGTTGGGACATCTGCAGAATTATTGTTGTGTAGAGTTCGGACATGGGCAGAATTATAATTCTGTAGAGTTGGGACATGTGCAGAATTATTGTTGTGTAGAGTTGGAACATCTACAGAATTATTGTTGTCCACAGTTGATGGTGTAGAATCGGCGATTTCTAGAGTTCGGGCATGTGTAGAATTAGTGGTGTAGAGTCGGATTCTGTAGAAACGCTGTATTGTCGCAAAAAGTCAAACCGGAAAGGTAAAAAAATAGATCAGGATACCTGTATGAAGCAGAATGAGGTATAAGGACGACTCTATAAGGAGGAATGGACAGAAATAATTTCGCACGTTGGGGTAGCCGTTAGAACCACCTCATACGTATATATGTATATATATATATATATATATATTTAGCTGCAACTTCTACCTTCCAGCACTTGATACGTTTTCCCTTGGCAATAAATTCGGAGGCATTAACACGCCTTGGCGAGGGGCGTTCTTCGTGCATACGACGATATTCTCTCTCATCGTTCTTCTCCTGCTTTGCTATATACAATCCAGCTACCTCGACAACGAAAATCATAAATACCACACACGAGATTCGAGAATCATATTTACGACTTTGGGAAAGGTTATTTCTCGCATCGATATCGTGCACAACTTACGTATCACTGCGTATTGTCGAAGGGGTTGAAATTTGAGGAATTCTACGGAGAACAAAAAGTAAGAACAAGGGTAGATTTTTCTATCCTTTTTCTCTTAGAATCGTGTGAGCACGAAATTAAGGGAATATTTTTCGTCGGTTCAGCGTCACGATTTTTCTTTTTTTCAATCTTTTTTTAAACCAAATATTCGAGATTTTTACCAAAAAAGTTTGTTTATCGAAAAATGCAAACGTATCAGTTTTTTTTTACAATAAAAAATATTTTTTAAAATAAGAAAGGAGCGAAAAAAAATTGGAAAAAGAACAACACAACGTAAAATTCAATTTTGCGATTTTATTCTATTCATATAAAATGATAATTATAATGATTTGCATAATAACAATAATCCGCAAATTAATATTCAACCAATTTCGTATAAATAAATAATTTAAAAAATTAATACTATCAAACAAATCACGAATTCGTGAAAAAAGTAGTGCGTTTAAAATCTCTTTTGGCTAAAAAAAAAAGAAAAAAAAAATGATTAATGATGAGCGAAACTCTAGGGACGCTACGTGGGGCGAGAGCCTGGTTGCCGTTTTTGTGTGCGACTAAACGGGCAGGACAACTCCTCCGACTTCACAGATTTCTTTTTCTCTCCTAAATGAAAAATACTATCGTTTAACTCTCGCGGGAAAATATTGTCCAGTGGGCGAAATTTTTGAGCTCGCGCCTTCTCCCGCACCTCCCATCGGTTCATCCCACGGGATAACCCCGGAGCCGTTTTCAGAGCCTTGCCTTCAAGATTCTGACCACCGTTTCTAATAGAAACGACCTGCTGGCTTTTATGTTTCATTATAAAATCGTCATCACTCCCACTTTTTTTTTTCGCGACAAGAGATGAAAAAAGAAAAAAAATTCGTGCTCAGAAAATCGTGAGGGAGGAATTTCTTTTTGTGCCTACGAAGACCAGAAGTCTTGGGATAACGTTTTGGGAGAGGCGGTTTTTCTCCTATGGCTCGAGCCATTTGCCACAAAAACTCTTTTCCATTGACATTGTCACGAGATTTTAGCGTGAAAACGACTTTTAGACTGTTGTCGTTGTAATTTAATAATGCGTATCCGCTAGTTTTTTTCACAACGACAGTGATCGAGAGTGATGTATCGTCTTAGATCCTAGAAGACATAGCTTTGACTGAAAATAGTCGGAATTGAGACGCGAGCCACGCGCTATCGTCACGTATAATTTTTTATATATATTTTTTTTTAAATATTATGATTTTTGTTGATGCTAGATTTATTCAATTACTTCAAATTTGGCGTAAAAAATTGTAAGAATTTTGATTTTTATTTTGAAATGTTTGGTTATTTTATACTCGATCAATTGTAAAATCAGAAATAATAATAATATTAATTTTTTTAAATTAATAATAACATTGTTAGAAAAAATATTACATTTAATTGTCGGAATAAAGAATTAAAATTAACAATTTATCAATATTACGAATTCGTCATTTTTAAATTTGTTACATTTAAACGCAAAAAACGTATTTTTTTAATTTTCTAAAATATAATTATTTACTATTAATTTGAATAATTACTTAAAATTTAATTCCTCAGAAACTCATCTAAATTGTAGAAAAAAGTGGCCTTCATTTTTTTTTTAACATTTCTATAATTTTCATAAATAATGAAAATTTTTTTATCGCAATTAAAAACAAAAAATGATAAATATTACGAATTTGGAATGAAAGCTCAAAAAAAAAACTAATGCTTACGTCAATAATGTATACAAAATGTCTTTAGAATGTCTGAAAAAATATTCATAGACTCGAAATAACCTCAGTTACGATTATTCGTCGCCCCTGTACCAATTTTCAGATAATCCTTCTAACCTACTCCAGAAAATTCGTCGTAGACAAATTCCAACAAATCCTTCAACAAGTTACAAATCCGATCACAAGAATACCAATCGCAATTCACCCGAAAGCAGCTACGAATTTTTATCCCCGATATTTTACGAGTCTCTCAATAATACTGTCAAAAATCCAACAATACACTCACCCACACACACTCACAGTCATTGTCATGCATCTCTTGACTTGCATAGAATATCCAGATTTCATTGACCAAACAAATCCTCAATGGCAAAGCAAGCAGAAAAATCAGCCACGAATGACAAGGATCCGAAGAGTCACATTTTTACAGCCTCCAAATAGGAAGGCAAGAAAATTCATGTCCAGCAAGTAGCAAAAGAAGAGGCAGCAAAGTGGAGAACAAGCCTTCTTAATCCACTTTTCGAAATCTGCATTGAACCCCCAAAAATGCCTCCTCGAATGTAAAAGCTTGGAAAAATTTTCGGCCATTCCCACTCGAGCAAATTTCACGAAACTTTTTCTTCGACAATAATGGCAACAAATACGATGGTAGCAAATGGGAGGAAAATCTGTCCAGAGGAGATTGAAATAAAACGCGAAAGAGTGTGCGTGTCTTGTTTGATCCTTTCATTTGGTTTCACTCTCAATTTCGTCTTTTTCCTTCTGACTTCTCGTCTCCGTTTAACTCGTTTATCCAAAAATTTTCCAAGTGAGCCATCGATCATCGAGGCTGATTGTTCAGTGTGACACAAGCATGAGCGGTGTTTTGGCATCTGCACCGTAGGCGGGTTGTGAGAATCAATGGACACCCGCGAATCGGAGGTTGTACAGTGTCCAAAAGAGATCAGACGAAAGTCAATGCCCATGTCCTACAAGCGAACAGCCCACTTGTGCTCCACCTTTTTGAAGGAGCCCATTATATGCTTGAAGGGATTTTAAACGTCTGGGTTAACACCTTCGATTGTCTACAGTGCTTTTCGAATTTTTCATTCTTCACCGTTGAACTCCTGTTACCCAGTGACGTTTGACGCCAGGCTTGTGGTTTACAGCCAATGCGAGTTGATGGATCAGCGATCGAAATTTTCGTCTCTGAATGCGTTCAAGACGTGGACGCCTTTGGGAATTTATTGCCCAGGGAAAACACGCTTGGATCTTGGAAATTGTGGATGAAGGTTTGAAGATTTTCACGTTAATACTTAATGTTGAAATTTAGAAAAAAAAAATAAGAACAAAGTAGAACGTAGTGCCCTCATTATTCTCCATTTTCCACAAACTTCGAACATCAAACGATCTTGAGATCGAGCTTCGAACTTCAGAAGATCAAAATTGACATCAAACTTCGAATTTCCGATGATCTTGAAGTCGCACTTGAGATGATATTCCTACTAAACTTCGATCTTCAGATGGTTTTCAGTTTGAACTTCAGATTGTTTTGAGATCAAACTTCGAACTTCAGATGAACTTGAGATAAAACTTCGAACTTCAGACGATCTTGACCTGAAATTTGGAATATCAGATGATTTTTAATTCGAACTTCGAACTTCAGATGATCTTGACCACAAACTTTGAACTTCAGATGATCTTGACATCAAACTTCAGATGATTTTGAGATCAAACTTAAGATGATTTTGAGATCTTCAGACGATCTTTCCATAAAACTTGCAACTTTGGACGATCTCGAGATGAAACTTCGAACTTCAGATGATCTTAAGATAGAACTTAAGCTTAATTTTACTCCCGAATTTCGACACCAAAAGACCACAGAAACAGTGGTAAGCTTCACGTTGAAAATTGGTAAACCAAAAGTTCAACGACGAACAGCAGCAGCAGCAGCAGGTGCGATCGAAAAAAAGGCAGCGTGTGCTCCCTGCCCTCAACTTCACAATAGACTTCTCCCACCACAAGATTCCACTCCACCTTTACAAATGAAAAACAATTAATGCCTGACGAAGTAACAACTGTGCTCGCGCGGACTTTTGAAATAATGATCCTCGCTGTGGCAGCAGGCGAGCCAGAGATAGGCCGCTCTTGGTCGCCTATTAATTACGAATCGGCGCGAGCCGAGAACGATGTTGCGTGTTGATCTTTCAAGTTCAAACACCAAGAGCCGCAATGTACCGATCCACGCCATACATTTTTCTATCGAACGTTTTTCTTTTTTTTCGTTTTCGTCAATTAACTCGACTAATGATCCGAGAAGGTGTGAAACGCGTCTTTCACACTTCTCCTTAATTGTAATTAGATGCTGTCAGTTTACTTACACAATAGTTTGTGATTATTGAAGTCGGTGAAAAATCGTCCGCTCAAGAGCATTTGGAAAGCCGAGCGACAAAATGACAAAAATAGAATTACCGTTTGATTTTTTGTAGCGAATAAAAAATGACGAAAATTTGGGGGAAAAAATTCGGGTACCTTGTTGCGCTTAATTAATTGAAGAAAAAATGTGAAAGATCTATTTCACACATCTCTTAAATTGTGATTATAGACTCTCTCTCTATTTTCAACCAGGAGTGTTTGGAAAATGGAGCGAAACGATGACAAATAGGATTATAAAATGCTCTTTTTTTTTTTTATAATCCTTCAAACTTGAAGAACTCTTGAAGACATGAATCAAATTCGTATTCTGACGAATCTTCTCTTGAGGAGTGTGAATGAGAATGAAAAACGGGTTTTGTGTTTCATCCACAAAGGTCTTAAAGGCAAAATTCCGACTACCGTTAAAGCCTCAACGATGAACTGTCTCACGTCTTGAACCAGGCTGTAAAAATTCGAGATTCGTGATTTTACGTTTCACGTGTAGCAGTGTAAGAGAGAGAGAGAGAGAGGGAGAGAGAGCTTTGAATTCGACGAAAATTTTATTTTCTGTTTGACAGCCACGAGGATATTATCCGATGTTATAATCCTGGCTTGGATGACAATATTTTTAATTCCGGGGCAGAGTGTAACAGGATCAGCGAGAAACACCACGAGTAATGTTATACCAAAAGGAGATCTACGAAAAGCAACTAAGGTGTGCAAGAGAGGCTAATCTATCTTTGTGTCGGTTTTTCTCTGGTTTCTCACTCGCGCGGCAGGGTTAGCCAGCACATCATCGACACGGGTTAAGTTTTAATCTCCTTAAGTTTTAGGCTTTCGCTTCTTTTGCTCTTCTGCCTCTTTGCTATGCGGATAAGCCATTTTGTTTCATCTTGCTCTTGAGAATATATACGTTCGTGTGATGATTCTTAAAGGAGAGGCTCTTCAAACTGTGCAGTCAGATATCATTCGAGGGCCAAGATTTCGAAAATTATTTGTACACATTTTCCAAAGTAAATTTGTAATAAAGCAGATGGAATCAATTTCATGGACTTCTACAAAAATCCAAGTCACACATAATCCTGCCTAATTCATCATTTCATCCAAAAACCTATCGTCTGCCATAAAAAAAATTGAAACGCCAGAAAATCCCACCGAGTTGCTTGCACAAAAAAAAAATTAATGTAATGAAGATTGAGAAAACCTCCAAACAAGAAACTCGACACATTGACACAGCGTTTGAAATCTTCATCGTCATGAGTGAAATTAAGAAAGCTCTCGAAAGAAGTAGACTGTGTAAGCAAAAAGAAGGATATGGTATATACGTGGTATCTCACAATGGGTGTTGTATATTAGAAGGCACACCGAGAGGGTGTTACCTCTTTTCGTTTTGATTGACAGACAGACAGCATAGAATTATCTTGCCCTTCTCTTCCTTCTCGCTTTCCTCATTAATTACACACGGCGGTTAGTAACACATTCTCTGTTTCTATATATCCGACTCTCTGCTCTCTTTCTCGTCACGGACAATCATTTTGTTGGAAATTCAATAACAAAAAAAAAAGAACCTGCGTCCAGGAAACTCTGTTAAAGTTCAGTCGTGTCATTCCTTTTTTTCTCTCCATCTCTTTGCAACCAACGAATTAAAAATGCGGTATATATATATATACCGCCTCTCAATTTCACTCAACGCGTATATTACTTGACACGCGTATCCGTTCCACATGTTGTTTTCTCGACGCCCTGACGCTCCTTATTTTTTTTTTTTTTTTCAAACCACCAAACACTCGTCTTTCGTCCCTGTCCAATTTTTTGTCTTGCTTCCTGATTCTGGCAACAATCGCCCACCGAGGCTTTACGGTCACCAGGTGAATGAGTTTTATATTGGTATTAAACGGAGGAGTTGAAATTACGAGGTCCTCTCTGAGAAGCATATTATATTTGCAGTTTACGGATGAGAAACGTCAAAAACTATGAACGCGTGACCATCATCAAAGACCTAACGAATTTAATGGTGACGCTTCGAAGCGCCAGGTATTAAATATCGGTCGACAAAATATATCTGCGACAGGCAATGATGAGTGGTTTTAGATTTCTGCATCTGCAGTTATGACACTTTGGACAATGATAAACAGGAAACCATAATTCTGAGACGATCATTTCCAAGACACTTTTTTCCCCAGTTTCGATGAGCTAAATGTGGATTTTTTTGAAATTTTTGGATGCTTTTTTAATGCATCTCTTAATTAATTAATACTTTGGTCCGCTGGAGCTTCTAGACTGTTGCTTGGAGAAAAAAATAGTAAAATATTGAAAGCATCATGTAGAATGAGTCGCAGGAGTCGCGGGGGCGAAGCCCCCCCGGTGGCATCTGTGGGGCGAAGCCCCTCCGATGACTTCCGTGGGGCGAACCTCCTCCTGTGGTGTCTGTGGAACGAAGCCCTCATTTGGGGGTCTATGGGGCGAAGCCCCCTCCCTGGTCGGGACTGTGGGGCGAAGCCCCCAAATTCAAAACGGATTGGAATTTTATTTTACCAACTATTTATGTCCTTTTCCGTAAAACTAGAAACTTATTTCTATACATTTCCCTAATTTTATAAATTGTATCCCATTTTAAATTATGAAATTTCTTAACAGCCAGTAATTCCCTTAAAAATGTTGATTTTAGTTTACATGTTCAATCTGCTTTTTTGGGACCTGCAAATCCGTAAGCAAAAGTCCGTCTTGATTTCACCCCTTCAATTTTCTCTTTCACCTCACCCCAGTCCCTTGACTCTGTTCCTTCATCCAAAATGCTTCCCCGAAAGGTTCAAAAGTCTCGTCGTCGAGAAACACAACACACACATCTTTTCCATCGAAGGGAAACATCAAATGCGATCAGGCAACCGGAAGTGATGAACGGTCTTCCAGGCTAAAAAAATGAGGAAACATTACCAGCGTAGCTTGAAACACGTACTGCAATAGAATAAAAAAAGAAAAAAAGAAAAACCTGTCTCGTAAACCATGATACAACAATGTGATCAACACTGCGAATAATGCGTCGAGCTGAAAAAAAAAAGAAAACAATCTCAGGAAAAAAGAAAGAAGAGATAACGAGAGTGAAATTTTTTTATTATAGCTGAACCCTCATAAAGTGTATCAAGGTACATATTTTAAGGAAACAGTTTTGCTTTCCCTTCCAATTCAACATCCACACACACACACACACACACACACACACACACTTATATTTATTTCTATATATAATTTTTTTTTTCACCCTTTCTTTTTTTTTCTTTAGGATGAACTCTGTCGCTTCTGCTTGCTGGTGTTATTCTAATAAATTTTTATTTCCGCACGAATTGCTTTGGTTGAGGTTCCTTCACTCGTGTAAATTGGAAAGTTTACGAGTTTGGGTTTAACGAAAACGTTTTTTTACGATTTGTTTTCGTTGTCTCTCCGAAGGTTGAGCCAGGGATTGATATTATGTTGGCGGTAATAAAGTAAGCCTTGTATGAGGACACGTCGACACGCTCTTTTTGGATGAGGCAAAAAAATCGACGTCACGAGACTTTTCGTGTGTGACTCTGTATTCTATGATTTCATTTTTTTTTTTTTAGCAGCACCTGACGCCAGTCGTCAAGCATCATTCGAGCTTTTGAAACGTGCCACAGATTTTTGTAAATTCCTGTGGACTCATTTTTTTTTTTTTTTTTTTCTTCTGTTTCGACGTTGAGTCTCTCTCATGATCGGACAATTAGTCACGTTCGAAAAATATTTAGATGCCCCCAAATACTGGGATATATACTTTTTCTTGGCTTGATGAAGATGCGACGGAAATAGATATTTGTGGGTTGGACTTTCTTGACTTAAGTGAGTTGACTTTAAAGTGGGTGTTGTTGATTGTTTATCAAGATTTTTGAGAAAATCATTGTTTTTAATAATTAAAATTAAATTGCATCTTTTTTTGCGAATTCCAAATAAATCGATGATCCTTTTTTAATGTAAGAAATTCCATGAAATGTCGATTAAATAAATTTACAAAATGTGTCAATAAATAAATTCAGTAACTTTTAATAGTTTATTTATAAATTACTAACAATTTTATAGATAAGTCAATTAATTAATTTTACAAAATAATCATCAAATTTCATACTGTCCTAGTTTTTTTTTGTAAATTTTACAATTTAAAAAATTAAAAATTTGCGAAAAAAAAAATGTTCATGTCAGACGATTTTTAAAATATCCTAAAAAATCGGGGGAAAAAAATAACAATTACAAGGTTGCTTAAAATAGATTGAAAAATCGGAGAAAAATTCTAAAAATGACGTGTTTTTTTGTTATTGAAAAAAAAAATCCAAAAAAATAAAACAAAAGAAATCACCTGCCCTCTTCGGCTCGGTTACCAAAAATGTTTATTTTCAAAAAAAAAAAAAAAAAAAAAAAAAACGCTTCTTCAAAACATTTTCAGATTTCTTAAATATGTCCATGACAAGATAATTCTCAAAATTAAATATTCGAGTCGAAAAAAAAAAAAAGAAAAAAGATGGAAAATATAAATCAATTGCTGGTTGAGATTGCCCGGGACGATTTTGAAAAGCCATGTGCGCGTCGTTCCGGCACTCACCGAGCGAAGGGAGAGAAAAAAAAAAACCCCCCTTGTGTATAAAGCCGCACGTGCGGCGGAGTCCACTCTCGTGCCGGTGTGTGGCGAGTGCAAAAGGGACCCGCGGCTCCTTCAACGTACCATGTAATCCAAAACGTTGTGTGTGCCCTATCGTCTCGTTATCTACTTCATAGCAGAAGCACTGGTGACGCTCGGAATCACGATAACGTCGATACATCGAGAGTGTACTTTTTATAGCACTATATATATATATATGCTCTACTGGTGCGGTCTCCGCCGGGAACAAAAGTACCAAAGTTGGAGTACTTTACGCTCAATCTGTTGAGTTTTTAATCATTTTTGCTTCATCATAGAGGAAGCTTTGTTTTGATGAAAAAAAAAAAAAAAAAAAAAAAAAAAATTCCCAACAGAAGAAATAAGACGATTCTCTTTCTCCGCTTCGTTTGACACTTTTAAGTTTGTTCAAAATTTCGAATCAAATTTCCATTCATCGAAGATCATCCATCGGTGGTGGATTATTCTAATGGTTCTCGAATTGAGGGGTCAAAAAAGATATTCTGGACATTGGTCATTTTTCAGTCTGAGAATAAAATGCAGTATTATCGATCGCAATCTTTACTTCACTAGTTGGATCACCGTTGTAGCTTTACAATGGTACAAATAAAAGAAAGAAAGAAGGAAAGAAAGAAAGAAAAAGAAATTGTAACAAAACACTAAAATGTACGTCATCCGTTTGCCCTTCGCTGCCATCAGTTTCTTTCATGATGTTTCGTTGCAATAATACAAAATCGTGAGAAAACAGAGATCTTACGTAAATCCAACTAACCGGTCATTGTCCTCGCATTACAATAATCATTCAATGTATTTATATACGATCTCTCTGCTCTGTCTCACAAGAACATACAATGAAGCGAAAAAGAAAGAAAAAAAAATACCGATTTCCGAAAGAAAAATGTGAGTTTTTCGCGATAATGTCGCTCGCTCGATTTCCCTGCAAACTGAGAGAGGCTCTCAGAGAGGCCAAAATCTTAGGTATAGCTCTGAGTATGATCGGATCTTGCGATACCAACGAAAAATTGCAGGTATAATACGATGTAACATAATGGAAACATAAGCCAAAATTCATTCAGTCCCTGAGGATGCTCCTTTTTTTTTTGCTTTCTCATAGACGAACCTTTGTTTTCGTGAAAATGTGTTTTTTTTTTTCATGTTTTTCATTTCAGGACACTCAGAATGGTGGAAAACATTGAGAAAATTGATTTAGAAAAAATGTCTGCATGTGTGTACAGATTTCTTGTTAGTACGATAATGGCGTAAAATTTTCATGTTTCTACTTCAAATTTGGTATCACCGTTAAAAATTTTATGAAATTTACAACATCTTTCATGAATTTCGGTTCTAATCATAAGCATTTGAAATTGGAAAAATGCTTAAAGTGACCAGTACCGGTATATCTACTCTAAAGAACCTGAGGAACCTGAAGAACCTGAAGAACTTGAGGAACTTGAAGAACCTGAGGAACCTAAAGAACCTGAAGAACCTGATGAACCTGAGGAATCTGAAGAACCTGAGGAACCTGAGGAACCTGAAGAGCCTGAAGAACCTGAAGAACCAAGGCTGAGGTTCTTTTCCGACTACCTTCGAGACTTTATTCTTCTCAGTTACGAAATATATATAATTTCAAATCCATTTTATGAATTTGAAATTATAATTGGAAAATGCTTAAAATTACCAGAGCTGGTATATCCACTCTAAAGAACCTGAGGAACCTGAAGAATCTGAAGAACCTGAAGAATCTGAAGAACCTGAAGAATCTGAAGAACCTGAAGAATCTGAGGAACCTGAAGAATCTGAGGAACCTGAAGAACCTGTTGAATCTGAGGAACCTGATGAACTCGATGAACCTGAGGAACCTGGTGAATCTGAAGAACCTGAGGAACCTGAGGATCCTGATGAATCTGAAGAACCTGAGGAACCTGAAGAACCTGAAGAACCAAGGTTTTTATTTCCGATAGTTTTTTGCGCCTGCCTTCGAAATGATATTCTTCTCAGTTACGAAATATACAAGTTGAAATGTATTTTATGAATTTTCGTCCGAATCACGAGCATTTGAAATTGGTGAAAATGCTTGAAGTGACCAAAATCCGTGTACGGGATTAAAAAATCTTACTGCTGTTAAGATTTTTGTAACCAATTTAATTTTGTAACCAATTGCCTTGTGTTGATCTGCTGTGCTTGCAGCAGCATGCGGCAGTTCACGATATACCATTATCATAATATCCAATGGTCATCCGGCAAATTCTCGTCGGTTCCATCGGAATTATAAAGCTCGTGATGCACCAGTCCGCGGGGGGGGGGGGGGGGGGGGCTGTTAAGCCGTCGACCCATAATAGGAGGGGAGGGGGGGCTTGGCGTACTCTTGGTTACCTTGTGTGCAGCGGGGCAAAAAGAAGGACAACGGGTAATAATATATTGTCATTGGGTAACGTCTTGATGCCGCGCGCGTTCACGGCTGTATAATATATTAACGCGTGCGCGCACGCGCTTCACGATACTCACGCTCACACTTTTTTCGAACCAACACCTTTTTATTTCAACACTCTCACTCTTTCTCTCTCGTTCTCTCTCTTTCTCTTTCTCTTATAGCGTCTCGGAAGGTTTTACATGGGAGAGAGGAATCGAGTTCGCACTCTCGCGTTCGCAGAGAGCTCTCGTGCAAACGATAATGCCCCTCGTAAGTCAAAATGATGTATATGCTCGTTCGCGCTCCACTCGTAAGGCCCATCTCTGACTCTTATTCCCTGTCCCCACTCCGCCCAACTGCTCCTTTTATAGGCCCCGTGCGGGCACCCTGTACTACACGGTATGCTACACTATATTACAATATAGTATGCAGAATAGATATTCTTCTGGATATAGGGATCAATGCACTGAGATATAACTATTATTTATTTGGAGCCAGCTGATTATAACTTATTGAGTCAACTCTGAAGTAAGAATACCAAAATTTTTGCTACGGATTTTTAAGTAAATTACTCATTGTTTTTTTTTTTTTTTTTGCATTTCCCATTTTAGCTGTGATTAGAAATTAAAGAAATTCCTGATTTAAAAAAAAAAAATCAATTTTAGCTACTATCAGAAATTACATAATTTTTTTAAAATTTCTTCACATTTCTAATTTTAGTTAAAATTGAGAATTAAATAATTGGTATCTATTGACGTACTAAAAAAAAAAAAAAGACGAAACGCTTTTTGAAATCACGCGAAATATTGGTCACCCACTTTTCATGGGATGTGTCTCTTACATTTATTCTCGCACGAAAATCTTGCACATATATATATTTATTTAAATTTCTTTGGTGCCACTACAAAAAAAAAAAAAATCTTTTTATCCACCGACATATAATATAGATGTTAGAGTCACACACCGTATAGACATGTCAATTCGTAGCTCCCCCCACTTTTTTACTCACACACACACACACACATATATATATATATATTAGGGGCTGACATTCGGTCATGGGCTTTTTCTCGTGCACCCCATTCTCGAATGACCGAATTATTTACTGTGTACCTCCGCATGTAGCGATAGGTGTGTGCCCTATAGTCGTAGTACCCACCGTGAAACCGCCCCGCCTAAACAGTGCGTTAACCGGTGATTTACGACGTACGCGGTGTGCTACCGTTCAACCCGTCATCGTCATTCGTTCATGTCGTTCTCCATACGACGAGACTAACCCTTTCTCGTAAATCGAGAAAGAGAAAGAGAGAGAGAGATGAAGAGCTTCGCGACAAACTATAGTCTATATATATATATTATACATATATCTAAAGGCTGTTTTGAGGATACTAAGTTTAAAAATAGTATATACACATTTTTTTATAAATAAAAATAAGAGAAAGAGAACCTAAATGAACCTAAAAACCCTATCGGTTTTTAAGGTAGGCTAGGTTAGTTTAGGTTAATTTAGGTTAGGTTAGGTTAGGTTAGGTTCTCTTCTTTTTATATATAAAAAAATATATATAGGATCCTAATGAACCTGAAAAGAACCTAAGGAACCTAAAAAGCCTTAAGATAGGATTTTTGAGATCCTATTAGTAGTTTAAACCCAATGATAGGATCTTAAAAATCTATAGGTTCTTTAGGTTCTTTTAGTTTAGGTTAGATTCTCTTCTATATATCTATATATATATATGTATATATACCAGCAATAGCCAGTGAAGCAACCCTTTATTATTTATAATGCAATGTACGCTCCAGATCTAGTTATAAGCCCATTGTCGACACCCCTGATGCTTATCCATCACACATGCTCTCGCTTATTAAACTTCTACCCGCTCTCCTTCCGCTCTCTCGATCGCACATAATATAGCACCGTTCATGGCTGAGGCCACTTCCGGGCTCATATATATATATAGTATATAAGCCTTCGTTTAGCTATATATATTCCCTACAAATTGATGTATAGGATCGAATTTCTTTGAATAATCCTTTCAATCCTTATTTCGTCGTCCGCACTCCACCATTATGGCAAGTGTAAACAAAAGACACTTGATCGCATTAGTTATATGAATACGACGGGGAATTATACGTAGGATTAAATAAAAACATTTTTTTTTGAAGATTATTAAGGCTCTTGTGAAAATAATTAGTGTCTGATAATTTTGGGAATATTTTTTAAATGTAATTTAACTTAATTTTCAAATTAATTTATTTTCATTTAATTTTCGGATTGGTTGTCTGAAATGTTTTGAAAATTCTTGTTTTCATTTTTTTTTTTTTAATTAAAAAACGAAACGACAGAATTTATTTTATTTTAAACAAAAATTTTTTCTTTCTTTCAAAATCCTAAACTGAGGCAGCAGGAAAAAAATTTGAGCAAAAAGATTCAACACATTTTTGGCACAGCATTATTTTTGCTCCCCTTTTGAGTTTTCCAAGTCCAGCCTACTTTTTTTTTCTATGCCAACCAGAAGCGAAGGGAGCTCCGAGCCTCAATTCTTACCGTTGCCATACGTGCGTTTTATGCGTAGATCTCAGATACGAGATAAGATATTATCGCAGGCGAAGACGCACCAACCAGTTTTTTTTTTTTTTTAATTTTATTGTCACTAACGCGCGCGCGCTCTATTTTGCTCCATCTGTGGGCGTGGCTTGAAAGGAGCTTCTAAAACGCAGCTAAAGAGCGCGTTGTACAGAGCAGTGCATTACTTTCCTTTTATCCGGTTTAACTGGTTTTCCATTTAAACGATTGAGCCGCGACGAGCGTGTGTGTTGTCGAGAGAATTTTACGAGGTGGAAAAATCGTTTTGCATTACACACGCTCTCCACTCTTCGTGTCTATTTATTATTACGCCTCATTTGTCCTCAACACACTTCAGTTGAATCTTCTTTTTTATCTTTTTGTCTTTTTACAAATTATATTACAAATTTTTACTAATTTACACATGACTACAATTTGTTCATTTTTGCTTTATCACAGAAGAGAAGCTTTATCATTTTTTGTTCTTTTTTTTCACATGTCAGTTAAAGCAGGAAAGAGCAGTCGCTTTGATTTGAAATTCAATACCAAAACTATATTTTGTACGGAGAAGACAGACAAACAAATTTCATTGCGATCCGCAGTTTCGTTCAATAGTTATCGCGTTTCCAGACAAGACAGACACAGACTAACAGACGGACAGATAGGACCAACGCATCGATTTACGTAAAAATTTCACAGTCAAATGTTTCGCTAGTCAGGAAGATTATTTTTGACAAAACCTGAAGTTCGTATGTTAATTTTGTACGCTGATTGGGATGAAAAATTGGTCATCGCGTGTTAGGTTAATATTACATTAATATTATAGTGACCGCGTAGACTCGTTTGATAGTAACCATGAATTGTAGATAAACCGATTCCACTAAATATCACTTTTCCACGATGACGTTGTCCACTCGTTCCCAGCACATACAGCGATAATACAGTCTAGGTATTTATAATCGGTAATTTCAAAGTGGAGCCATTAAATTACCGTTCTCTAACACGTAAATTCATACCACTCTACGCTTATTTATTTATCGTAATCATCGAGGTTTCGATTAAGTCTTATCTATCTGTATATTCCTATTTCCATATAAATATGGGTAATAAAGTTTGCGCACATTAGATCGTCATTACCGGATAATTAACTATCTCATGTGCATTGATATTGAGACACAAGTATTTATTTAAGGATGATTAAAAATACGATAGCAAAAATAAAATATCGATTAAAGTAAATGGAATTCGTGAAATTGGAAAAATAAATTAACAGATTTTTAACCAGCACTTCAATGTGTAATACTTTTTTTAATTGCTACATTTTGTTAAATTAGTTTTTGAAAAATATACAACATTTAATTAACTCATAATTGATTGATAAAAACTATTTACATTTAGCACAATAATTAATATAACAAAATTCACATAATTGAACTGCTGATATTGAATTGGAAAATTGAATTAAATTTAGCTACTAAAATTGAAAGAATTTTATAATTAGTCAAAAAATACATTTTTTTTTAGTTTTACAATAATTGAATTAGCAATATTTATTCAGTAAAAATCAAACAAATATAGTCATTACAAATAATTTTTTTTGTTGATTAGTAAAAATTAGAAAAAAAATGTAAAAAAAACTTTCAATATTTACATATTTTATATATTTACATAATTACGATTGTTCAAATCGTGAATTAAATTTTTATTTTCTTTTTTTAAATTTATTTATTTTTAATTTTTAAATTTTTATTTTATTTTTTTAATCTTAAGTAAACAATGACGAAAAATTAGCTACTAAAATTGAGAAAAAAATTAAGAATTCCTAAAAATTCTAAAATACATCTTTCTTCTTGTCTATTATTTAAATTTTGCGCTATAAAAATTTAATTATAAATAATTACTAAAAAAAAGTAAAAAACAAAATAGCATTTATTAATTTAATTTGAAATTAAATAAAATTTTAATTAATCATCGAAATAAAAACAATAAAAATTAGTGAAAAAAAAAAAAAAAAAATACAAAAAAAAATATTTATTTTTTCTTTAAAATTCATTTTACCGTCATTCGAAACAGCTGCATAGAAATTTCACATCACCTTAATAAGATTTTTTTCATAAAATATCCAAATATTTGCACGACCATAAATAAAAAAAAAAAAGGGACCTCGTATTTCGTGCCAGACAGTCCTGGTTTTGTCCCCGAAATTTAGACTCTGAAAAATCATGTTGCGACTCACGTAAGTTTCACGCGGGAGTTTTTGAATGAATAAAAAAGCGTGTTTAATGCGAATCAAAGTGGCAAAAGAGACGGAATATCGTGAATTTACGATTTCATTGCTGGAATTATGCGCTTTTCTCTCTCTTTCTCCTCATTCGTCGTGTACGATATCCTGCGATATCATTAACACCTTAACGTTTCAACATAGCATTCGTCTTGCTTTTGAGAAGCCGCGGCTAATCCGCGCGGTCGCGTTTTAAGCGGGACAGCCACGCGAGCCGACATATTTATGGCTTGTTTTTAAATATTAAATGATACAAAGGGCGCCGCTGAAAGATTGTGCTGCATATCGAAAGCAGGGAGGCACACACCAACGATTCGTTTCTCTTTCTCTTTTACACCTTTTCCTTCATTCTCTCTTTCTCTCTTTTGCCTCTTTTGCCTTCCTACTTATTTCTTTACGCACCTCGAAGCGCGTCGGAGATAAACGTGGAGATTGAGACGTTATAATATTAGTTATCCTCTGGTGTATAAACCGGTGAAGCCGACGATCCTTCGGATGCACACACCACGAAGAGAGGATCCGACAGAGAAGGAGCATTGGAATTTTCAACGATTGAGAAAAAGAGAGAGAGAGAGAGAGGGAGAGAGAGGCTGTGAAAACGAGCTGCACGACGAAAAGACATGAACATTAGAGCTCGAAACGTGTGGAAGCGTGACGAATCTGAAATGCGAATTTATGAGCCACTACACGCACACAAAAAAGGAGAAAAAAGGGAATAAAGTGTATTTGTTAGAAGAGGGCTTTTCCGATTTAGATACAATGCTAACTAATCCGATGGGATTAGTATTGAATATTTAACATAAATATATACCTATCTAAATTTTTGGTGGAGAAATTTATTAATTTATTAATTTATTAATTTATTAATTTATTAATTTATTAATTTATTAATTTATTAATTTATTAATTTATTAATTTATTAATTTATTAATTTATTAATTTATTAATTTATTAATTTATTAATTTATTAATTTATTAATTTATTAATTTATTAATTTATTAATTTATTAATTTATTAATTTATTAATTTATTAATTTATCAATTTATCAATTTATTAATAAAAATAAACAAATTAATTATTGTGACGAATAATTTTAAAAATAATCAGTGCAAACCAAAATGAAAATAATCGAAAAAATAAAAAAAAGACTGAATTTTAAACTAATCAATATATTCCACAATAGGAACACACGACAACAAGTATATGTAATAATACTTTTGTTCCTTGTATATTGAGCGAAATAATTTATTGTTATGAAATGCACGAAATGTCAGCAATACTTAATAATTAATAGGTAGATCTAGAGACACAGCGGAGGAGCGTGTCGAATATACCATGCCTGATGTCAATTCGCACATTTATATATATATGTATGCACATGTACTCGATAGGGTATACACATCAAGTACGTTGTGTACGTTTCATCCAAGCGAATTTAATAATTAATTGGCTATTGATAGTCGTGTAAACGACGAATGCTCGTTCGCACAGTATATACTTAGGAGAGTATACGGTCGAGAAGCATGCAGAGGAAAAGGGAGACAGAGAAAGAGTGACCAGTGGTCACGCTGCTGCTGTCCATAGCCGATGCTATGACCACGGGTAGGTCAGGGCAGGTGGACAAGCTCCCAGCACATCGGTCGAAACTTGGTGCTCCAAGCATTCATGTACAGTGGAATCTCACTTAGCTTACATTATTTAAAAAAATATTTTAAGCATACGTCGTTAATAATTATTTTTAAAAATAGCCTGCAAAGGCTTTTTTATTTTAGTTTTTAATAATTATAATTTTTGAAAAGCCTGCAAATGCTTTTTTATTATTTTAATTTTTAATTTTTAATAGTAATCATTTTTAAAAAGTCTGCAAAGGCTTTTTTTATTTTTTATTTTAATTTTAAATAACAATTATTTTCATTTTTAATGATAATAATTTTTTTAATTATCAAGTCCAGGATGAAAATCACTATTCTAAAAAAATCATTGAATGAATTCTTACACAGTCTTATTTTTATTGGAAATAATGTTTTTTTTTCATGAATATTAAATTTAAAATCATTTTATCGAAAAATTTAAATTTTATATCAGAAATAATTTTTGTTCCATAAATATTAAATTTAAAATCATTTTATTGGAAAATTTTGAATTTTTATCAGAAATATTTTTTTTTAAATTATTTTATTGAAAATTTTTAATTCTTGTAAAATTTGTAAATTGTAAAACAAAAAGAAACACTGATCTTTTTTTTTCTTCAAAATCCCAAAATTCTGTATGAATTTTGAAATTCCGAAATGTAGATCAATTTTAAACACTTTTTTAAAAAGATTTCATGTTTAATATTTTTTAAGTATCCTTCTCAAAGCAACACATTTTTTTCTAGATTTTTTTTTTTTCAAAATCCAAACATTTCCTATGAGTTTGGAAAATCCAAAATATAAATCAATCTAAAACACTTTGTTGAAATTTCTTGTTCAATATTTTTCATTTTTCATGCACCAACAGAATAAAGCACAGTTATTTTCGAAATTTCTCTTCGAAATTTTTCAAAATTTTGTTCAAATTTCGAAATTCCAAAACGCAGTTCAATTCGAAACACATTATTGAAGGCAAGTCCGACAATTTGAAAAATTAATACCAAAATTCAAAATTTAGAAAAAAAGAAACAAAAATTCCAGATTATTCTAATACTGAAATAATTAATTTATTTCATATCTATTTTTTTTTTCACCCCCCTTAAAAACTCCCCTCAAATAGATTTTTTTCTCCCCGTAAGGCTTGACATATTTTGCGAGTAAATTTATTTTACATTTCAAAGTTAGGTGAAATTTAACTGTATACAGGATCCGGGGCGTTAAACGCCTCCCTCTTGCACGAAACCGCGAGTACACCTACAGTGTATAACGATCCCCAGTAGATATACTCCTAGAATCGAAAGAGAAATAACGCCCTAAACGCTCGGTATATATATATATATATATATATATATATATATACCGCACATACACCGACGAGTAAGACCCTCGGTAATGACAGTTTCGAAACAATAGCCGTTGTTGTACAGTCGAATACCACGAACAAAACGCAACTTTACTCCTCTTTATAGCATAAAGAGTCCACAACTCGATTCTCCACAAACACTCTCACAAAAAGTCTGGCATGAAAAAAAAAAAAAAAAAAAAAAAGAAAAAAAAAAGAAATACTTGTACAAGGCTTCACGTTCAATTGGTATTGCAAGTAAAACTCTTGGTAGGAGGTACCAGACACGTGTTTCGCTCCCAGGAAAAAGGTGGCAACCGGATAGACAATTTTTGTCGCCAAGACTTTTCATAAATGATCACGTTGAATGGATACCAACCGTTTAACTTAACTACCAGTTTAACGTCAGACTAGTTAGTGAATTTTTTAAGCCAAGTTAGTTGGGGTGAACACTTTGTTTTCAAGAGGGGACGATCAAAAGTGTGTGTATTCCAGTTTTCACCACTGAAAAGATATTTGTTCATGTCGGAGGGTCAATTATCGACAGTACAATTGATGACTCAAAGGTAATTACGTATTTTCACTTTGATCTCTAAATATTTTCGTTCAGGCTTCATAAATATGATTTATTTCATTGAATTCCACTGAAAATATGCATCAAAAATAGTGTGTCTTTTATGATTCAAAATTTTATTCAAAATTGAACAAAGCCTGGAAAAAAAAAAAAATTCGAAATTACAGCTTTCTTCTCATCGGATCGAAATTTTTTTTTTCATGACAGGACTTGGATTGATTAAAAAATTCGACGAAAAATCTAATTCAGTGTCGACGAACTGCTCCGAAATTTCAAGAATTAATTTTTCGCCACAATCTTGAATCCCTCTAATCGTGCTTCTCGCAAAATCATCCACGCCGGATTATTTTGATTCCCAGTAACGAAAATGCGTTTAAACAGAAGCAGCATTACCCAGTAGGATAGATCCTATTAGTGGATATACCTCAGCCTCGGCAATCCTGTTCCACGGATATTTATGGCATCGGTTTCGTCGCGTCCTCGAGCCTAAAGCCAAACGAATAAGATTCAACTGTCGAGAGCTTAGAGAGATTATAACAGTTAACCCTTTCATAATCCCATTCATAAAACCTGCATTCAAAATCTCAATTTCTGTGGCTCTGATCATCGTATCGAATCAACTTCATTCCTTCGCGTACGCTCGCAATCGTCGAAGCTGCATCGAGTAAAAAACTTTCCAATCACAAAACAACATTCATTTTTGCAAAAAAGAGATGATCAGTTTTGGCTTCGTCATAGAGGAAGCTTTGCCTTCATGAAAAATCACGAGAAAGCTTTGTTCCAAAGTTTTAATAAAAATCTGATAGTTTCAGATTATTTGCAAACATTGGATCATGAGAAGCAGAACTGAAATTGGATGTCCTTTAATTCCCACGTAACATTAAATGATTACAAGTCAAATTGACATCTCGTTAACAATGAAAAGTGGATAAACTGAATCTAGTCAAAACGAGGTGACCCTTTTCTGCTTTTATAAACGACACCTCTCAAGTTTTCACCGCAGCCGTCATTGTCTCCCAAGCCCGAAACCATTTTTTCCATAACGAAACGTCATTCGAGACGGCTCTCTCACTGTCACCCCACAAGAGAGAGCGAGAGAGAGAGAGAGAGAAAGTAGTGAGTGAGAAAAGAAGAGAAAGTGAGATATTGAGGGTTGCGGACATTCATGGCCTAATTTTGTGAATGCGACCGATGTTATTGTAACTAAGCCCTTATTGGAGCACTTTTGACTTCACGGTTGTACCATCTGCCATCTCCTCTTCATCGTCACCTTCGAACTCGGCTTGCATGCCAATCGTATGAGCACATACGCACAACAATACAAAGCAGAGAAACGTGTCGCATCACACAGACACACGGATACACAGAAAACATGACAATATGCGAATACATTGAAGCAGATATGCCCAACACTCCCCTAGGAATCGAAATATAATCGTGATGTCTTTATGTTGCCTCTGCAACTTACTATGGGGACAGTCACTTTTACTCTCACACTCACAAACACTTTTACTCACACTCACGCAAACATTTTTACTCTCACTCGCACAAACACTTTTACTCACACTCCCGCAGACATTTTCATTCTCATTAGCAGAAACATTAACTCACACTCATATACACTTTTACACTCCCTCGCACGAACACTTTTTTCTCTCACTCGCCCAAACACTTTTACTCACACACACGTTTACACTCACTCGCAAAAACACTTTTACTGTTACACTCACTCACACAAACACCATTTTTACTCTCACCCAAACACTTTTACTCTCACTCACAGCAACACTTTAACCCTCACTCACACAAACATTTTTACTCTCACCCAAACAGATTGACTCACAACCACAAATCCAACACATGATAAAGAAACAACGGGCAACATAACAGAGCGTTAGATAGGTGTTAGTTTGTTAGTCGGCTGTTGGTCCCGTGTGCCCTCGACTGATTTAATGTTTCAGCATATACGAGAACCCTCGCCCCTCGTCTCGTATGTGCAAAAGTTTCAGTGGGCCGTCCGGGATCCCCGCACGGTTACGTTAAGAGTTACCCTTAGGGCATGCTGGAATATGGGTAGAGAGCTACCATATACACAAGGGCAAAAAGGGAGCGAGAGAGAGAGAGAAACGAACCACCGAGAGCAACATTGTGTTCCAGTTACATATTTATCGTGTAACAAATAGGCGTTCGGTGTTATGATATCGTACTACGGGGAGAGAGGGACACGTACCCTACCAAGGGACTGGTTCATCGTTTTTGCTTTAGAAGGGCCAGAGGGGAGGGGGCAACTTTGAGATGCCTCCGGGCTGTGACGTTTCTATGCTTCTCTTTTGCTCTCGTTTTATCCATGCATTTGGATACCTAAACGAATTTTAGTTTACTTTCACAGGCGGACCAGATGTTACATAATTCATAATTTCAATTCGTTAAAAATGTAACTTTTTTCTCTCAGCTCTGTATTAATCATTAATACAGATTCGCCGAATTATTGTCTCTGTTTTTGGTTTATAATTCTTATCAAAATTGAATCTAAGGATTGTGTATTTTTTTTTCTACCGAATAAGATTCTTTTTGGCAAAATTGTTTTTGCTCAAAATTCGATTCAGCCTCGTTTTATTTACATTGGAAATTTCCTAAGCTACGAATGAAAACGAGCCAAAAAGAAAAAGGGTTCAATAATATCTATGAAAAAAAAAATACATCCTCATCTCTTATTTTTCAATATTTTTCGTCTTTAGCCATCGCGTTTTGAAATTCGCAAAAAAAAATGTTTGTGCTTCGACGTGTTTTCTTTTCAAGTGACGGCAGGTGAACATTTTTCGGGGTCTTCCTTCCGGACGGACGAGAGTCCAAAAATTGTGGTCCCTTCATTTTGTCTCACCGTATAATCGAATCCTCGAAAATATGACGGAAATATAATTGAAACCCCGAGGCAACCGGTGAGGAAAATATTTTTGTGGTCCCTTCAAGAGCATAGAGACGTCATGGTGAAAGTCCACTTGTGTGGGAAGCAACTTATAAATGTACGAGAAAAGCTGCGGATATCTCTATTTAAGTCGGACAACAATGCTGAGGCACCGGGGCTCTCATTTTATTCTTGCAAAAAAAAAAAATAAAAAGAAATATAGAGTAGCCAGGAAAACTATTTTGTCCCTCGTTGATCATAAGAATGAGTCTGGGTTGTGTGGAAAAAGTGAGAGGAAGTAGGAAGCTAATGTAGAGTTGGAGCACCCCTAACAGTGGATCCTTCATTGATCCCTAGGATTACATTGTCACCGGGATGTTTATTATATTTCTAGAATAGCCCGGACAAATCGCTTATAATAAGATTCCTCAGAGCACACAACAGGATTTTCGTGAATTGGCTTTCTAACCAATGAAAAGGGTTAGTCACCGAACCTGGACAGCTTTCACATTTTGCTCTGGTTTGACAGACCAATCCGTTTGTTTTTTTTTCCAACATATTTCTGGATGGATGCATCATTTGGTTCTCCACGTGAGGTTGATTTTTCCACTTGTCCATGTTCAATAAAACTCATTTTTGGTTCCTCATAGAGGAAGCTTTTTTCTTATGAAAATTTCTTTTTTCGAGATTTTCATGTCAGTTTACTCAGAATGGTCCAAAACTCAGCCAAATGTCTTAAAAGCAAGAAAGGCAATCGTCTGCCACATATTGTGAAGGTACTTTTGAAGACCAGAGATCACCGAAGGATAAGTCTCAAGCGGTTGCAAGATTCTTGCCTTTTGCTGAGGATTATTTTCTTCGCAGCTTCTTGTCTTCATTCTCAACGCAATATGTGATGTAAGATGACGAAAAAAAAGGGGTTTCAAAAGATTTGTCGGCTTTGCGGAAAACCGCAGAATGAAAGAGTGTGCGAGAGTGCGTAGAGGAGTTGCCATGTTCAGAGGCACTTTCGTTGATCTCGTTCCTTTACCGTCGGAGCGTGCAGACCGCGTTTTAGGTAACTGCTTTTGAGGATTTATCGGATCGTCCTGAGTTTACTATAGCTACTCTACTTGTGTACTATAGCGCTCTGTGAATATCAAGCTCTGTGTGTGTCATTCGACGCGCGCGGAATCTCTACTCTATATTGCTTAAAAGCTGTAACGCAGCCTTTCACGAGATTTTAACGGACAATGAACGCGAGAATAAGAGCCATTATAACGTCCCATTGGTGCGCTGGTCGGCTCGCCACCAACGCGTGATCGCCGCGCCGCGCGTGAGCAAAGGGCGCAAAACTGAGTGGGAAAAGGTGTAAGCCCTTTGTTAACGCACTTGGGCGGTGACACGCATGTGACCAAGACACTTGATACAGAAAAAAAGCGGCTCCGAGATTTCGGGGTGTTACAATGCAGCGACAGGAATGAAAAGAAATACAGTAGCTGAGATATTGGGACAATTTTTAGTTGAAGAAATGAGAAAGAAAGTAGAATGGTGGTATTGACGAATTTATTGACACTTTGGAATATGTTGACTCATTTAGTGTTGGTAGTAACACTTTTTTTAGGTTTGAAATTCACGGAAATGAGTGTGTAAAAATTGTTCGGCTTCCACTTCAAGATTTTAAATCTATTTATGTCTGGAATGAGTGTATGAAAATTAATAATTTATTGGCAATTAGTGCAGAATTATGGCAGGAATGGAACCCTTAAAAATCGAAGAATTTTATTTAACGGTTTTCAAGTAAAATGAGTTTTGAATTTTTGAGGTTATGAGGCAAATTGACATCAGCTGTTGAACATCCGCCATTAATTTTTAATACTTTATAATTCCAGCTGATGAATTTTCGATTCATTAAAAAATCGATGATTTACAAATAAAAAATGATAAACATTTTTATCCAAAATTTGAGACGTAAAAAAAAAATCACAGAAATGTTCTCGAGTACCTAAAGCCATAAAATTCTTTTACATTCCCAGCACAAATCTAGTCGAGCAATTTCCCACAAATCTACTTATTAGTTCATCAGCCCGAAAGATAATTCAAGTACACGTGGCAATAAAACGTCGCTGCCATAAAATTACAGTCGAATTCACCGTTGGATTTCCATAGAGCCATAGCGATACATACGGTATTTCACCTCTCCTCCTCAAGATCCAAGCATCAAGCAATGCATGTGATTTAATCAAAGACTCAATTACTTCCGCGTTGCCACCTTAGAGAGGAATAACGCTTCGTTTAATTTGACGCAATGCTTTGGCCATAGCCAACGGTATAAAAAAAAAAGAAAGCTACTGGCTTTATGGTTATATTGGTGGAAAGAATAAGTAAGTTTCACGGGAGTCGCGTTTTCGAGTGGCGGGATCAAGGGAGATCTCACGGGTTGAATTTCATTCGAGTACTCCAAAGAACCCAGACCCTTCTTCCCAGCTATTCCAAAACTCTCCCTTCTGGCTGTCCTACAACCGTATATGGGGCATTTCATATCGATTCGAACTGTCCTTAGGGACGCCCTCTTGGCTGCTCGAGACCAGCCTAATAAGATTATCGTCCTGCAATTGCGAGCAATTACTTCGAGTCCCTTCTCAATCCGAGTCACTCATTGTCGATACTTTAATTTTTTTTATCCTTTTTTCTTTTTCGTTCTTTCAAAATATTTTACAGATTTATATTTCCAACATTTTTGAAAAAAAAAAAAAAAAAAAATTTTGTTTAAAAAAATAAAAACTAAGAATGGAAAAGTATATGGGGCCTTCCAGGCTAAATCGACAGACTACTTGCATTTTTTTTTTTTGCAATTAAAAATAAATTGTTTGCAATATTTTTAAACATGTTTTTCTCATTTTTGTTTGTCTTAAAAATAATAATGATAAATTATATTGTGGAGGATCAGGGAGCTAGGAAATTGGCGTGGAATACCCTGTGTATTAATAATTTATAGTCAATTATACTTTTTATTCACGAGGGTATTTTTTCAGAGAATTATTGGGATACAGGACGAGTTTAATAATACGGAATAAATGACGACGAGTGACAGATGTGTATTCGAGACTTTTTTTTATTATTAAGATATATCAGGATGACAGAGATTGTTGTATGCTGTCACATTGATCTCGTCAAAAAATCGTCTCTTCTTTCTCAATTTTTTTTTTTTTTTTAGTACCTATGTGTACCCTTCGGGATCGACTCTTCGTCAATCTTCGAATTGGCGATGATGACGTGACGACAATTGCATGAATGGGAAGACACTTATTCCCTTTCGAGACAAGTGAAGCACGGTTAAAAGATTGATGGACACTTAAACGACATTGAATTGAATTTATAACTAAATTTAAAAAAATATTTATTGAACAGCTTAAAGCCTTAAAAAATTAGCGCAATTAAAAAAAAATCGGCAATTTATATTTAAAATGTTAATTATTAATATTGTTATTATTATTATAAAAATATTTTAATCCTCGCTAAACGTGATAAACATTTTTTTTAAATTTGCTTCTTTGCTTTGCATTTTTTTACTCATAAAAAATAATAACAATTGTGAAAAGAGAGATTTTTTTTAAATACAATTTTTGATGTTTTTTGTTTGAATGAAAGTCCTTCGATTTGTAGCTTTGATCGAAGACAAGATCAAAGAACTCGAATTTTCGTTAAAATTATTTTTCAAAAATGTTCTAAAACACATGAAAAATTGAAAAGCGATACAATTTTCGTTCCACGTCACAATGTCATCGGAATTCGAGAAAAAGCGATGTAACGCGATGAAGCAACAGTACAAATCTTGAATAGAAACGTGTATCTTTTGACTCGTTAAAGGATTACAATTTTCCACTTGACTCACTATGGACGAAATGAGTCTAAGGAGTGAAAAATAAAGAAAAATAGGAAAAGTAGGAGGATGCAAAAAGGAGATTGAGTGGGTGGAGTAAAAGTGTCTTGATTTTCTAAACACCATCGCCGTCATCACGGTGGCTTACGATTACGCCAGTAGTAAGAAATTCTCAATGTTTGCAAGGTATTTTCACTTGACGGTTGGATTCATCGCACATGGGTTGTACACCAAACAGAAGCCACAGAGGCCAATCGTATTACAAGCCTTAGTCCTTGTCACGGAAAAACCGCAAGCAATAATTTACGACTTGTCAAAGTGCGGTCATGGTGGGTGAATTTAAAACGATGGTATTAGTAGTTGGATCGTTGTATAGAATTTTTCCAAGCAACTGTCGAGAGTTCTACTTGGTAGTAGACTTAACTGTGACCACACAAATAAGTATAGTTGGCCATTAACGCTGAAGCCATACACCAGTTCGGAAGGGTCACGCTGATTTAGCTCGATTGACTATAAAGGATTAACGAGCGTTACTCGGCTGCGTTCAACTGCCACGAAAACTTTCAGCTGTATGGTCAGGATTCACCAAAAACAGTGCGGCTTTTTCGATGGATTTTAATATATTTTTCCTTGACACTGACCGCATGACATTTTGTCATCTTCGTTTTAGCAAACAAACGGTGACTCTTCTAAACCGCAGAGAGATTTATAACTCTGGTATATTGTTTATTGCCAATGGAGTCTCTTCACTTTGGTGGTTTATTTTGTCGTGATATGAGTTTTGGATGAGCAGATAATCTTAGGTGAAAATTGAAGAGCATCGATTATGGTAAACGTGATGAAGTTGGTTGTTATTTTTCGTATCGTATTGTACTTTTATGCCACGAGTGCGAGAAGTGTCTATTATTTCACAAGTGCGAGAAGTAGCCACTTCTCGCACTTGTGAAATAAAGTTGTATACGAAACTCGCGCGAGAAACTTTTTCTCAACTCGTGCGATTTTAAAACTCGTCAGAAAGAGTTTGATCGCACTAGTATCGTAATGTACTATTATGCCACGCTGTGCGAGAAGTGGCTACTTCTCGCACTCGTGAAATAAAGTTGTACACGAAACTCGTGCGAGAAACTTTTGTACATTTACAAAATTTGTCAAACTAACTTTACATTTGCATCTAAGGTTTAATTTTCAAAATGAAAATTCGAGACAAATTGGTCAGAAAGTTTCCTTTAACAGGTGACACATCTGTGAGTGAAATAACAAATTCAAGCATACTGTTGGACAGAATTTTCATTCTTGAAACAGCCTGTCCCTTCGTCAACATTTAATCCAGACGGTTAGCAAAATATATTTACAAATAACTGTATAATAACAGGGGCTTCCGTGTTTTCCCGGTAGCGACGAGGAAAAGTGTCGTGATTTATGGTGTTTACATCGGTAATCCTCTTAATGAGGGAATCATCCCCATCGAGCATATCGCAGACACGAAAGGGCGTCGTGGAAGAAAGAATAACGTAGAAGAAACGAGGAAACGAAAAACGAGAGGAAGAAAAGGACAAGACAAGGATCGATACAAAAATAAGAGAAACACACACACATATATATATATATGTGTAAGCTGAAGTAAGAGGGAAATAAATATGCGTTGGTAAAAGTTGGAATAAGGGAAGTTGAACAAGAAGGAAAGATCCTTTCTCGAAGGAAAAGGAACGAGAGAGGCAACGCAGGGCGGAGCACCGTTGCGGTTGCATAGATTAGCGCCTGCGCGTACAACACTCATTAGCGGATTTATTACCCATTTTCCCGCTAAAACCCCACAGTACGGTATTTGCTGGCACGACACGCCCACGCTTCGCTCCCTCAAAGCACTCAAAGCACCTACCCAACTATAATAAATATACTGCGTATTCCCTTATTTGTCTACTGGCTGTACAAAGGTTTGTTGCTCCAGCTATTTATTAATAACAAAATTCGTTTGAAAAATTTTTGTACAAATTAGAGAATTATCGGTTTTATCGAAAATTATTTTATTTTTTTTTTAAATGTTTGGCTAACTTTGTTGCGTTGGAATTGAATGCCAAAGAATTAAAAAAAAAAATTCTTTCGCTTCAATAATTTCAAATTTACTATTAAAATGCTGCAACTATAATTTTAAATAGAATATTTTTTAAATATTTTCCAGAAAATAATTTATTTTGAAATATTCAATAATAATAATTCCCCAACGCTTTTTCTTTAATTTTCTTTTTCATTGAAAAGAGCAGATTTTTTCATGAAATATGTATGGATTTTTGGAGCGGGACACAAAATTTCGCATTAGTTTTATGTAGTTTTTATTTATACGAAATAATAAATTAAAAAAAAATTTAATCAACCTACAACAAATATGAAAATCCTCAAAATGAACGTAGAAATTTATAAATTAATTTTTTAAATAATTTACAAATTGAATTTAAAAAAGAATAGAAAGAAAAAAAATGTGATACAAGTGACCCCGGAATCCTTTAATGGGCGCTGAAAAAATGACTTAGGATTTTGTTTATACGATGATTTTATTTCGCACGCAATTTTTTCTGGAGCCGCTAGATTTTGTTTGGTTACAGCGCATGAGAACAGCAGTGACACGCCACGGTACTAAAATACACACTCTTTGCAGAGCGTCGAGGCACCTTGAGAGAGGCATTCTCTCTCTCTTTCTCGCGATGATGCGCAAACGATGCGCGCCGCGACTCGATACGACGGGAGGCAAAACGTGGGACGTGCATTTTCAACGGTGCGGAGTCTCTTCGAGCCCAACCCAGACCGGATATGAATACCTGGGTGCGCCGCCCACGTCAATCGAGAGCGACGAATCAGCCGCGGATCTGCTGGTAGAGGTGCACGAATCCGGTGTCGCGATTCCACCAGAAATCCCCCTTTACAATCCTTTGGCCTCGGGTTTTATCCGCTAAGCTTTGAAATCCGCGACATAGCCGCGCACACTCGTCAAATATCTCTCGCGTTCAATTCGCGCTATTGGCAAGCTTGTGAATTCAATTTTGTGATTTTTTATCGCAAAATAAATTTCACAAGAATTACAATAGAAATGTAGGTTTGAAAAACTGAAATTGTCGGTATTAAGATTTTGTTACGTAAGATTAATCATAATTTTATAACAATACTGGAAAACATCGCAGGAGTCAAGCGCGCCAATTGATTTAAATCAACGCGCATGCGCTGATTGTGTCGACCAATCAGCGCACATGCGAAAAGCTTGTCGACCAATCAGCGTATACGTGAAAAGCTCGTGGACCAATCAGCGGACATGTGAAAAGCGCGTCGACCAATCAGCGCACATGTGAAAAGCTCGTCGACCAATCAACGCGAATGAGTCCATTTTTTTCAGGAATTTTCAACGACTACAAAAGACGCTTCTTCTTTATTTGAAAATCAGGGATCGGAATATGTTCGCACAAAAAAAAAATCTGCAATCTAAAATTCATCATCACTGGATCAAATTTTGTTGCAGCTGAATCTTACGAATGATTCCATTATGAGCTTTATCAAGCTTGAATAAAATTAAAAAAATTCAAACACGCAGCGGAATAAAGTGACAAATGAAAAATGAGCTCTAATTTAATATTCCTTATTGCCCGATGAGATCAAAGTTTATTGGGAGATCAAGTCACTCTTGTGAATGATCACATGATTAGATTTCATTCTTAATAACAGTCAGTACATTACGTGTGATTGAGTAAATGAATATTAATTAGATATTGTATCGTTCCCAGAGGTTGCTCCGCAACCGAGTGATCGAACAATGAATTTATCCAAGTGGAGAGTTGAAGTCTCGGCATGAACGGTTGTAAGTTCAGATAAAATGTCAGACAACAGAGGGACAATGTCAACCCGCGCGGCTCACTGTCCCGTTATTCATTTAATCGGTTGATTCAATAAATCCGTGCGCACTATATACGAGAGGGAGCCATCAGGGTTGCGTTTGTCAGAATCTCGCGCCTCGGCCAATCTCATCGTGCGCGTACCATTAATTCAAATGAATTAATGTGAACCCCGCGTTGACACGACAAGCCCCGCGGGGTCAAGTCTCATCGGTCCGAGTTCTCGATGTCTCCGTATATTATTTTCTTCCCTCTTCTTTTCATGCCAATCTTTTGCACTTATTGCGACACAAATACCATTTGGCTCGATCAAACAAAGAAAAAATCGTTGACGGACAAAATTATCGGTTGTATCGTGTCAATTCTTATGAATTACCACGAACCCGGGGTCACTTGTCATTGATCCGATTTTTTCAAGTCCGCATGGTTATCACTTTTGTCATTTTATGGAAATTCAAATGAACTAATTTCAAGCTCGTGTCGTCAATTCAAATTGGTTGGAATTTTCAAAATATTTTCGTCTTTTCTGCTCGGGCCTCTTATTTGTCTTATCGTCTTCCGGGCGCACGATAATGATGATGTTTTTGTGACGCGTGACATGTATCATTCCGATGCAGTCAGTAATAAGTCCGTTCGAGTCACAGGAATTCTTGGTGAGGCTTTTTCACAACGTTGTCTCATTGATAGTGGTCGAGGCCGCGAGTATACAAGCTATGACGCGATTGGCTAGAGCGAGAGAGAGCTAGTCCGACAGGGTATAGTGTGGGACGTTTGGACCACTTGATCGCTTATTGACCACTGTTGACTCGTGTTGACACCGCAGACCTTAGTTAGATGGATAAATATTCCGAAGAGGCGCGGGTCAAGTGGATATCTGCACCGTATGCGCCCACGCCAGGTTGCGGAACACTCTTTCCCCTCCCCCCTGCCGCCCCCCCATGTAGCCCCTTCTTCATTCTTCACGATGATGGCGCATTGCGATGCAACGAGATTTTTCCAGATATAGTTACAACACGTAGCACCCAAATATTTATAAAAATTATTGGAGTAAAATTTAAAAATAAAATAAAATGAAATAAAATAAAATAAAATAAAATAAAATAAAATAAAATAAAATAAAATAAAGAGTCCTTTAGTATTTAAAAAAAAAATGCTCAAAATTCCGTTACTGTAGCTGGTTGCTCGTAAGTCACCTATGAGATCTCGAAATAGCGACTAACCGCGCGCGTATCTGAGGAGAGGGAATCATCAATCTATTTGGATGCTTAGCGAAGTCGCAGCAATTATGATATTTGTCCCCATTAGGTGAATTGGGGTGGCGACTTGCGTGACCCCAACTGATCGCGACGGTCCGCTAACTCCGGCAATGGGCTTGGGGTCAAATATGAACCCCCCCTCCCGCGTAACCCCCCTTCCTACTTGTTTCTCTGTCGCGATTCCCTCCTTTAATCAGCTTTGTCTCTCGCTCTATCATCATCGTCGTCACGTTTGTAATTCCTTTTCATTTTTTTTTTCCTGACCACCTACGTGTCTTCTTCTTTTCCGCATTTCTTGCCTCCTATCGTGTTTCTCTGTTTTTTTCTTCTTTTTTTTTTTTAAATTTCTACCGCGTCTCGAATTCCTTCAACACTACCATCTCGTGTAATTTTGTTCCCCCACGCGTTCGTTATAAATATTTTCTCCACATTTCTTATTGGGTTCTTGCAATTCCATCGAACACCTACGCACACCCAACTTCATCACTGATGAGCTTGGCTGCAATTATAACTCGTTTCACTGTGCCGCAGTGTTTTTATTCTAGGTGCGGGCTTGAAATTGTAGTTCGACACTTGTGGACGTTTATAAGACAGAAAGTACGCGGACAAAAGTATATATATATATATGCATCCTCATGATGACATTGTCTTATATTCGACTGCTTCTTTTTGTAGATGTGTAAGTTGGCGTGTCTAAAGAGTTGGTAATCCACGATGAAACTGGGTCGAGAATGGTGCGTCAACACATAAGGCAGAAGAGAGAAATAAGATACGTACGTGTCTTGGGTTATTAGTATGAATAATAAGCATATATGACGTTGATACTAACGGAGAAAATGTAGCTAGTAGGATATTCTTGAAGCCCTTTGTTCTATGAGAAATTATGTCGATTACCTACTGCTTCCTCACAGAGAATGTATGCGAAAAGAGCATCAAATAATGGGCGTATAATGCTCTAGTTCTGTGTAAAAATTGAGCTAAATCGGTCGAGGCAATCCCGAGATACAGCTGTTTGAATTTTTTTAACTTAGACTGACTGAGACTGACTGAGACTGACTGAAACTGACTGAGAGTGACTGAGAGTGACTGAGAGTAACTACTGAGACTGAGACTGAGACTGAAATCTTTGATCTCGTCAAGCAAAGAAGAATATTGGATTGAAAATTTTTTTTTCGAGCCTGTTTTGTCTGCTTCAGCGTCGAAGCGTTCGTTGAGATATAAAAGAAAAAAAATAAGGTGGTTGTAGTTGAGGAAATCGATCGAAAACTTGTATCGAAGACGCTCAACGAAAAGTATCCCCAACAGGAAATATATCCCTTATGTCTACAATAAGCCAGGAGAGCTCAGTATAGATTGAGCATAGCCCGACGTAGCAGTCGTGTTTGCCCTCGCTACCTGCGAACTGACGCCAGCCCCAAGCTATTGAATTATGCAGATTCCGATAGCCACACCAAACTCGACGTCGTGCCTCTGATCGGATCACCAGCGATACACACACACAGAAAGAGGACTAAGTATCTATTAGAGGACCTCAGGACACGCCTTGGCAGACAATTCCAGGCTAGCAACCACTAATCATCATTGCTTTATTAATTTACGCGGTTTTGTACATCCACGTTGGTACTTAAGAACTTCATCAATGACTTGAAAACAAGGATTTAGTACTTTCACAAACCATCGAAGTCACTTTATTCCTTTATTTATCCCTTAATCTTTTATTTTATATTCTACTAAATTGTTTAAAAAAAAAAAAATAGAGTGACTTCAAATCAAGTATTATAAATCTTTCCCCTTCTCAGATATTTTTTTTATCACTAGCCAGATTTTACACTTCACTACATTTAATAAATTATAAATAGTAAAAAAAAAATTAACTGGCCCTTCTTTTTTTTTCAACAGATCTGAATGATTTAAAAAAAAAAAAAATGCCAACCAATAAATTGTGAAAAAAAAGGTGGTTTTCAAGAAAGAATGTCCGAAATGTTTTCAAGCTATTTGTAACTAAGACATTGCCCAGAGTTCATAGCCTGATGAATAAATAGTAAAGCCAATACTAGGAAGACACAAGATTCTATTATTTCCACGAGAAACTGGGCAGAGCTGGAACGCTCTTATTCATAATGTAAGGACGTTATGTATGGATATCGGTAAACCGGGGATATCGGCAATATAGGAGCATAATTCGTGGCGGTTTTGCATGGCCTATCAGAGCTATAACGGAAGAGAGTTACGAAGGAAGAGAGGAGGGACAGGTAGGACTCTCGCACGCGAGGCCTTTTTTACTTTGCCTTGATGCCTGCGAACCGTACGCTCGTATATACACCGAGGAAAAGACTCGACCGGTCTTGGGCCGATCACAGCTGTGACGTCCCACGACCCCATCATGGATACATCAATGATTCACCGAGGAGGAACGCTCGGACGTTATACCGACGTCACGAAATCGCCACTTGCCTGCCTTCTCGAGTATATCGCCACTGACCAGACGATCCAGCCAACAGAAACCACCACATAATATAACGCATTCACTGTCAATTCAAACAAATTATTTTCTTCTTTTTTTTTTCTTACCCTCTCTGATACTTTTCATAATTAGCCAGATTTATTACTTACTCGTATTTTTATAATCAAAGTAAATGAAATTTGGTGAATTTGATTTTTTAAAAATTTATTAGTCACTAAAAATAAATGAGTAAAAAAAATTAAAACACAAATTTCTGTAGCCTTTTTGTGTAATGAAAAATTGAGAAAACGTGTGAAATTTTTTTTAAATTAATTTTTTTTTTTTATTTTTCGATATACGTGAAATAAAAAATATACTTTTTCTGATATTTCAAAATATAAAATACTGAAAAAAAGAAAAATGCACGGAAAGTACTGTGTGATAAAATTTCCAGGAGTGACAGGAAAAAAAGTGACTGAATTGACAGAGAATGCCTGATGTGTACATAGCTATAGAAGAGACAGACACAGTCGGTGATAAAACGACATCAGGGTTTAACAGTCGAGGCACGAACGAAGTATAACGACAAACTAGAAATTATCCACTCTTATTTTCTTGGTGGTTTGCATTTAGATGTTCCTGGTGGAAGTTCCGTCGTAGTTATTTAAAAAAAATCATTCACTCTAGCACCTACCGATCAACATAAATGCAGACAATTCACGATTGCAAGATCTTATGTCTTTGATCAGAAATTTTTCAAAAGTTTTCTTCAATAAATAAATTTAATTCCAGCCCACATGTTCGTTTAAAACACCTGATACAAAGTCCAAACATTTTCCTTAATTGAGAAAAACAAAAAAAAAAAATTATACCACTTTTATCAGATTTTAGGTAAAGAGTTGCTGCTTTGATTTGAATTTCAATACCAAAACGTCATTTTACATACAGAATACATAGAAAAAAATTTCACTGCGATCTGCAGTATCTTTCAAATGTTATTGTGATTTCGGACAACACAGACAGACAGACATAAGTGAATCATTTATCCAAAGCTTCCTCTATCAGGAAGCTAAAATGTGTTACACAAAATCGCAGGGCAATGATATCATCAATCCTAGGCAAACCTAGCGAAATTGTTCAAATAAAAGAGTGTTCAATAAAAGAGTGTAAACTAACCTAAGCTCACTGCAGCGATTAATACAAAAATGCGATTAAACCGAAAAGTGTCACAATGGTATGATTTCGGAGCGATGAGCACTGATCTCCTTAACATCCAGGACTCGTCGCCGCTCTTGAGATTCCTCGTCCTCATCTTGTCAGTGATTTCGCGTTGGGTGAAAGAAAGACACGAGTTGCGGTTAGGCTCGAAGCCAATGCGAGTGAAAAGTAGTTGAGAGAGACAGGCTTGTATACCGAAAGGCTGTCACATGCTCTCCGAGGGGGGAACTCTCTCTCTCTCTCGAAGAAGGTCTCGACTCTTCTCCGTCGTCTTCTTCTCAATCTCTCTTTCTCTTCAAACTATCCGCTTGCGAGACTCTCGTGAATTCCATAGGAAGAAGAACGACCGAAGAGATTAGCTTCTTAACCAAATAGGCTCGGGGCTTAGCACATCCGATCTCTTCGGTGTGTCCTCGTCGGGATTCTCACCCTTCGTTCACCTCTCGTGTGCAACTTCGACCAGTTAACGATCCACCAATTCGTTTCTTCGGTATATGTGCCCAAGACTCGAAGCTCCGCCACGGGAGTATACAAGTAATCTGGTTAGTTTTTGAGTTTGGACGATCGGATGACGAGACACCAAGAGAGAATTAAAGAGTTTACCGGTTTGGGAGACTATCGTACATTTTTCTTCTTCCACTTTTCTGTAATCTATACAGCCTTTGCTTTTCACGAAGGTCTCTTTATTGTCCACCAAATCCGTTGGTACCTCCACTGATGACAAAACGTATTTGTAAATCAGAGACAGTTTTGGATTCACTTGGAATTGGATCTGGCTGATGAGGCGAAGGATTCCGCTTCTACGATTCAGGAAGAGCTTGAAGTTACCTCCAAAATGTTCCCACAATTGGACACCAGTTGCAATATTGGTCGAAGCCCAACGTTAGAATCAAGGATGTTTGCAGAAGAATTGCGTTGTTGCGATGTTGGAATAGGTTGAAAAAGGAGTCAAGGGTACCTAGGAGTAACCATTGGAGAGGATGTTCGGTGACAAATTTAAACCGGATGATGTATTGACGAAATTGCGGAATCCGGAAGGATCCTCTTTTGATGAACGGAAGCGTAAAAGTGTCTCCACCAATGATCAAGTCATGGAAATTCTACGGAGCAAGTAATCGTGTTGACAATTAGTATTGAAATATTTTCCCACGATCAATGCACCTTGAGACAAGCCAATTGGCAAATTGCTGATAGATTTAAATCATTGAAATTATTTTGTAATGTCATTTTCATACGTCCAAATGTTTCTTTAACTCAAGACTGGGACTTAAGTCCTTTGATATGACATTGACTCTCCTGGCGGAGGCCTACCAAGCCAACGACTTCACGGTTCAACGATTAGATCCTAAGCCGACGGTAATATGACGTCCTCCCGGTAAATAAGAACCGAGGACATCTCTTCTCAGCGTGACTATCGTCAAGAAACGTAATCCTCGACAGTTCTGTAAGTAAACCATATTGAACATGGAAATCCCAATAAACGTGGAATGGAACAAACGCATTGGGTTCTTTGCCTCCAATTGTCCTGATTCTCAGTTTTATGATTAAGATCGAAGCTATTATTTTTCCGTTGACGTAATTCAACACTTTGT
The DNA here is from genome assembly GCA_964016905.1 of Perithous albicinctus. Classification (NCBI taxonomy): domain Eukaryota; kingdom Metazoa; phylum Arthropoda; class Insecta; order Hymenoptera; family Ichneumonidae; genus Perithous; species Perithous albicinctus. Next base: position 10,032,060 of record OZ024703.1, read on the forward strand.
TCAAGTCCGTTTTTTTTGTATTTCGTCAAATTCCTTCTTGCCAAGATTTCCATGCGATAGATTATTTCCAAGTTTCACAATCGTTGCCCAGATTTTCAATAAAGCGGAACGGGTTCATTTCTCATGTCATGGACATTTTCTAAAATCCATCTTCCATCAAATCGAAAATCCAAAGCTTGCCAAACGATTTTCAACAATCCTGTCGCAAAGTAAACACATTCGACTATACGAATTGATACATCTCTCTTATTTCCTTCAACTCAATTTTCTCATATTTCCAATTCTACCAGCACGATCATCCCCAAAACTGCTGTTGTCAGATATTCCGTACTTTCTCTCATCCCTCACAATGTTTCCTCGGTTGGCGGAACGCTGAAATACTTGAAGGTATATCAATGCCAGTGAATGTGACAATCCAAATATTTGTCATTCAGATTAGCCACCCTCCTTGCAGTAATTCCTTGCCCTTTCCAGTGTCTCTTTTCTTCTTTCTTTCAGGCATAGCAACCTCCCTTATTTTTTTCGTCCAGAGCCAACATATAGCCCTTCGGCTTCCTGTTACATTTTTCTCTCGCCAGACGACCACGCTTATTATTATGCTATACACACACACACACACACACACAAGCACATACGATTTGTGCGTATATATTTGGCTGTTGCTGTTGAACATGATAGAGCATCTGTCCCTCCGGATATTCCCTTACAGACTTTGCCATCAGTATACATCCAGAAGCGCTTGGCCACCGCGTTCCCAACTCTTTTTCCCGATTAGCCGGAGATAATGGCCGGTAATCTCGACGAGTGATCTTATTTCGCGTGAAAGCCGAACCTCAAGTTTCTTCCTTCAACGTTATACAGCCAGGTGTCTCCTCTCTGGCACGAAGACCTCCACGTATTTTTTTTTTTTTTTTTTCTCTGGCATCTCTTTCGCTTCGTTTCCCCCACAGCACTCGGTTACTTCTCTCGGCTTCTTCTTCATCTTTGCTACCTTTCAATTTCGTCAAAGTATAGAGCTTTACCAAACTGGTAGTTTTTTGAGAATTTTTGTCAGTGGCTTTCACAATTTTTAAGTCTTTTTCAAGGCAAATGGTTTCTTGAATTTTTTTTAAAAATTGTTTTCTTTCAATTGAATTTGTTTATTATTTTTGGTGATTTCTACTTCAGATAACTTACGATCCAGACAAATTCCATATAATTTAACAGAACCCCGCATAAATTATATTTAATTATATTTTTTATATTTAATAATTATATATGTCTGTAAATTTTGTTTTTCCGGGAAGTTTTTATTTGCGAACTGTTTGTTCTTTTTTTTGTTGCATTATTTATCCTTTTGTATATATATATATATTGCTGGTATAGAGTCATGCCTGATTGATTTTGGCTACTTGGCTGATCGTTATCGGATTACCGATATCCGATAGCTGAATAAAACATGTTTGCGTGCTCGCAATCCCGGATTTACCTAACAGTTACAGTTACAGAGGGTAGCGGATCATTAATACGGTTTACCTCGGAGCGTTATGTTTCATGATCTGGTACGATAGCGTCTCTCTTCTCCCCTCGATGTGTCTTCCAATCGCTCTCTTTTGCTCCTCCACCTCTCTCATCTCATTCCCCTCAATCTATTTTCGAGTAATCCCTCGCGCAAACCAACAAACAGTGACAGCTGTTGACGTCACGACGAGCCAAGCCGCACTCGGTATCCGCTTTCGAATTAGGTAACCGCCGCTGTCGCGAAAGCTCAAACGTGGAATACGGAAGAAGAAGAAATAAATGTACGGAGCCGATGTACCAAACTCCAATATTTATAAGCCACAGATTCAACACAACAAATATATCGGAGATAAAATCGACGAAATCATGCGATTTCAGGTGACGAATTTAATATTTTGTTTATTCAATAAAATCCTCATAAAAATTAAATTTAAACAAAAATAAATAAAAATAAATAAAAATAAATAAAAATAAATAAAAATAAATAAAAAATAAAAATCGTTTGATATTTTGCTACGTGGTGGGTACCCAGTATGGGATCATATTTCAGATCGGTTCAGGCTCTCGAAGGGTTAAGTACCTTTTGCGAATCCCTCTTGTGCGTTCGTGCTGCTGTTGCAGCAGGGTTGTTCCCTTAAAGAGGTGGCTTCCGTTTCCGGATTGGCGCGAGCGTACCCGGAGGACACTGAAGGATATATCGAGGGACACCCTGAAGAGGCTGTTCGACGTAGCTTTATACCACTTAGGCACGTGGTCGAGCCAATGGCGATCCTCACGCTGTTTCTCGCTCATCTCATCTTCCCGGTGCAAAAAGGGATCTGTTACTCACTATACAAGGACACAGTCCCTTCAGGCTTATCCGGAAACAAGATCACTTCTCAAAGACACATTACACTGAACGAAGGCAAAAAATTATGTGAAATCGATCGAAAAAGTGTTTCCGGCCATTTTTCTGTCGATTTTATGGATTTATTTTTTTTTCAGATTTTTTAATTACAACAAAAATGCTGAATTAAAAAAAAAAAAAAAATGTACAGAAATTTTAAAAAAACGAAAAACTAGTTGAACCTTCCTTCTTAAAAATTGTGGATTAAGGAGAAAATGTGAAAAAGCAACTGAAATATTTGTAACACACGGCCCATATTGTCACCAGTTGTATGGGAAAACGAGTGAAATGTCGCTGAGAGAATTTGCCCGGAGAGAATATGAGGAAAGCCAGGGCAACAAGAAGGGACAATCCGAGAGCCCGTCGTTCTTGTATTTTCCCTGCGCACGTGTCGCGGAAATCTCTCTCGCTCTTCAAACCGCGCGTCTGATGTGTTTGAGAGCTGAAAAAATAATAAGAATCTAATTATGTAAATCCCCAATATTAGGCACTCGGCGAGTGCGACAATGCGGATGAAACGAGGAGGAACGGGAGACTAAACGAACGACCGCATTATCAAAATACTCGACGACAGAACGCGCTGCAAGCACGTACGACAAATCACTCTGAAGAACTTTTCTTTTTTTTTTTTTCTTTCTTTTATATACCAGTTTGACTGTCAAACCGAGATGGGATTCTGAATTTAGTCTTCACGTCAGTTTGAAGAAGCAATTTTACCGGATTTTAGGCAACAAAACAAAATTCTAATTTTTCTTTACACCAATTTTGGTGGTTGGAAAAAATCGAAATTATATAAAAATCAAAGCTGTTTCTAAATTCAGCTCAAAGCCAATGTCGATCGTTTTGTAATATTGTTTTACTTGCAAAGAATTATTTAACTCGATAGCGAAAAATTTACGAATTAAATTTAAAAAAAAATTGGAAATCGAATAAAATTTGAACAGGTCTGTCAGTTGTATTGCGCAGGCGCAGCCGCTAGCGTAAGCGCAGGCACAGACGCTTTGGCAAGCACTGACGCATGCGCAGACGCATTCGCAAGCGTATACGCAGGCGCAGACGCATTCGCTAGCGCAGACGCATGCGCAAACACACATTTTTTGCAAAATACAGAAAAAAGTATATTAAAAAACGAAAAATTATCGTTACAATCGATGTTAACTGAACTCAATTGTCTCTAATAACTGGACACATATTATTTTTCTTCATTGGCAGAATCCATTTGAAGCGTATCGTGATAAGCGAGATTCTACAGGACCGACAATCGTCAGTGTTATTGAATTAGAGAACACAAATTACCGACAAGATAATGATATTTTGTACGGTAATGCCGACGATGCTGGTTCGTAGAGGCTATCCTCGGGCCTCTCTGCTAACGAGTAGCCATGGGCACCGGCATATACTATATATAGGCCCTTCCATAAAGACCGAGAGGGCTCGAAAAAAAAAAAAAAAAAGGTGCGAGTCATCCAATCATCAGTGCTCGAAACACACACGCGATATCCTTACAAATTAATCTTCATTACCGACATAATTAATGAACACGTCCCGATGAATCTATCCCAACGTATACTTATCTCTTCTAACCTCCGTAGAACACATGCCACTCTATTGTTACGCTTCATTTCCAAACATTTCACGAATTACGTGTGAACAAATAATTAAAATCGGTGAATTAATTTTTTTTTTTTTTTAATTATTATCTCACATAATTTTTCATTTAAATCTCAATCTTTTTTTTATTCAATAATTCTCACGAGCTACAAATTTTCATTCTTCAAATCACATCGCAATTCGAATGAAAAATCATCATATTTCTTTTACCAAATTATTAATGATTCCTCCAGAATTCAGAGGCAAAATGTACTCGTTAGAAAAATTAATGACTTTTCAATTAAACGCTAGAGCTATATTTAATAAGCGACAAGCAAGCCCCGCAAATCTCAACGAAACTAAGATGGAAGGGAAAAATAACAGCCAATTACATCCAAGTATTGGCGTGTAAAGGCCAATCTGATTTGCATAAAGTCTCCACACGCTGATCGGTTCGAATGCATCCGAACCGATACTCAGAGTGGGCTAAAGAAGATGATGCCGTGGTACAACTTTCAACCAGGATTACTACGATATCTCCATTACACGCTTGTGGCAAAAGCAAAGGGCAAGGGGCAGGGAGGGGGGAGCCTGAGGGGGGACTTGGAAGACCCGCGGGATATTTATTAAAGGCGGTGCGAGAGTTCGAGTCCGAGCAGATAGGATCCGCGCGCGCATCGCATCGCTGCTAACGCCATCTCGCGCCGCGGGCGGTCGTCGAGCTTCGTTCCTTATGACGTCATTTATCCTCGAGCGCTGTATAGCGAATATCCCGGCAGCGGTAAGCGTCGCGTGTAGAGTTGGCTAATTGCAAACAGATTTATTGGGTGCGAGAGAGAATCCAAGCGGTACTGGCTTGTAAAGACCCCCTGCTTCGACTGCCACGTCCTCTATCGTTGCGTTTTGCAACGAAGAGAACCGAGAATTATATATTCGACGCTGAAGATGCCTTCTGATGCTGACGGCGCTGCGGAAGAATTTTCCACGAGGAAGCCACGCAGTGTTTGGTATTAAATCACGAAACGTTTACTGCGTACTTTTTTTTTTCTTTTTTTTTTTTCGCGGAGAAAAAAAGGATTTTTACACAGGAATGAAGAGGATTTTTTTTTATAAATTTGAAAATTATTTTTGCCCAGTAATTTTAACAAATTATTTTCGCCTAATTTTTTTTTTTTTTTTAGTTTGTCAATTTTCATTTCACTTTTAAGTAGATAATACAAAAAATTCGACGAATTTTTAAAGTTTAGTCCAGAAAGCTATAGAAAAAAAATTGGTAAAATAAAATATTTATAATATCGTGCAACATTAGAAAAAAAAAATGAAAATTAAAACCATCCAATTTGTTAAGCCATTCTTTAAAAATAATCATAAAAAATATAAATTGTCGAATTTCAGGTGTCGAAGCCCAAAGTTCGTTTTACACTTGACAACACATTGAGCAAAAAAAGAAGAAGAAAAAAAAAAGGATTATTGATTCGTGTCGTGAGAGAATGATAAAGACACAGTTATGCAGGATAGACGAGAGAAGAAAAAGAGAAAAGAAAAAAGAAAAAAAAAAGTAAGAGGAGTGAGAGGGAAGTGGTGCGCGCATTAACGGCTTTGATGTGCCGCAACCGAACGAGAGTATACGTTTCTCATGTCTCAACCCTCTGGCTCATAGCTTGTCACTTGAGCTTCTCGCGGACGGATCATCGAACTGTGTAACTGGATGTCTTACTTTTTCTCATATATCCACGACGCAACGTGTATAACCCGCCAGCGTGGCCGATAAACTAACGTGTCACTAATCGAACAAGTGAAATATGCAAATCATCGGTACAAATCAATAACAGAAAATGGCAATACAGCATTTCAGCAGAATCCGACTCTACACCATCAACACTAAATAATGCTCGACTCTACACAGCAGCAATTTTACAAATGCCCAAACTCTACACAATTCTATCTGTATAGAAGCACAAATTCATCGGAGTAAAAGTTTCCAAAGTTCAACTCTACACAGGCAAAACTCTACACAGGAAAAACTCTACACAGGGAAAACCCTACACAGAGAAATCTCTACAGAAGAACTCTACACAGGAAACACTCTATACAGAAAAAATTCTACACAAGAAAAACTCTACACAGGTAAAACTGTACAAAAATTTAGGAAATTTGATTGTGAAAAAGAATTCGATAAAATAACGTATGGAATTTAAAAAAAAATGTATCTTGAAAAGCAATGGGAAGGATTTGCGTCTCTGTGAAATAAAAAAAATATATATATATGGGTTTGATAGGCAAAGAAGCCGAAGAACAGCGTGTCGAGGAGAGCTGAGAACGTGAGAGCAAAAGAGCGAAGAGCAACGCGCTCTTGATAATTGGGCTGTAATAAATTAATTCGCCAACAATGGACATGCAAGGGCCAAAACAACGAAAGGAAAACAGAGCGTGGCTCTGAATGGAGTCTGTAAAATGCGAGAGGAAGAAGAAGAGCGAACACGAAACGGAGAAATATATATAGAAGGCTTGTTCCTTCCCACCGTGGCGATTTTTTTGCTTTTGCAATTCTCCCGCAAGAGGAAAAAGGACTAGCAAATATATTTCTCTGTCTCTCTTTCTCTCTCTTTCTTTTTGGAACAGAGAGAGCCACGCAAAGTTTGCATACTCAACGAACAGCGAAAAAGGTGAAAGAGAATTGGAGAGAAAAATGTAGAAACGAATATGGGAGAAATTTAGTAGAAAATATTTTGTCAAGTTTACAGTGCTTTTGGTGTCTTTAATATACTATCTCGGGTATAACATCGTGACGTCATAAGCCTGTTCGGTTGAACTCGGGCTTTTCCGGCGCGTTTAAATAACAAATTTCCCGCGTAAATTTTTAAATCGCTGTAACTTTGAAAATAATGAATATTTTCTTGTGCAACAAAAATGATCATTCGTCAAACCATTTAAACACTTTTCGAATGGTATTATAATTTTTTTTTTTTTGTTTTTTTTTTGTAATTTACGAAAAAATGTAATTTGAAAAAAAAAAAAATGAACAGAGATAAAGAGACGAAGAAGTGAGAGAAGAAGAGAATTGGAGCGAATAAGAGAGAAACGAATGAGGTATAAAAGAGAGAGAAAGAGAAACAGAGAGGGCTCGACTGAAAGCTGAAAGGTAAAAGACGGGGCGAGGACGCGCGGCGCACGGTCTTTCCGCCACTACACAGGGATATAAGGTTACTTGTGGGAAAGACGCCTACGTCTTATTATGGCTTGTTTTGAGCCCTACCAACTCTTTAGTACTATAATTACACGGTTATTGATAAGTCGATCAGGTTACCACGGCAGCAGGAGCGACGTGCAAGCAAGCAAGGACCTCGTTTCCTTTTTTTCTTCTTTCTTTTTTTTTTTTTCTTCTTTTTTGGTACTTTCTTTTCTATCCCGCGCTAAGCTGAATAATACACCTCGAGATTTTTGGGCCTTACCACTGCTAAAACCCCCTTTTTCGTTCTTCAATATTTTTTTTTTTTCTTTTTTTTTCGGTACTAATACGTCTCTTCAAAGATCTTTTTCCTTTATTTTATTCTTTTAGACGTTCTCGCCACTCGCGAAATATAAAAGTGAGGACAATGCAGCGGATTTAATGGTCACAACAGCGCTCCCTAAATTACACACCCTGGAATACAAATTATATGTTAGTCGAGATATCAACTTTGGAGATATTTAATTTGGCTTAACGTGGAGATTAATTGATTTTATCGTTTAAGAGGCAAATAAATAAATTTTATTACATTTTTAAAAATACTGTTTTCAATTAACAATAAGTTATATTATTTTATAACTTTTTTTTTTTTAATTGATAAAAAAATTGATACTTTTTTCTAATGCAAGAATTGTTATTATTATAGAGGCAATAACAGTTGTAAAGATTGATTTAATTTCAATAGACAACCGAAACGATTATAAATTGATAGATGATCGAAGGTTATTTTAAAAAAATAGATTCAAGATAAGACGAAGATCGTGGAAGTTTCGCTTTTGTTCGTTAAAAGGATTGAAAATTGTGATGGCACGTATCACGTCGATGAACTGTGGCTACACATACTGTATATCGATCACTCGGTATCGGTATTGTAGAATCGTGTTACTCACAAAGGCCGAACCGCCCCCTTTTGTTTCTCTGCCACCTCTTGATATACATCCATCTTGATAAATCGATAGTGCTATTAACAAATTGAATTGTACACATCCATTATAATGGCGGCTCTCTCATTTCTCTTGACACAAAACCGGCTGTTCGAGACCTGCTGCGTTGCTACTTCGATGCCGAAGATACTTATTCCCTTTCTCTTCATCCAACCTCTTCGTTTGGTTCTCTCGCGATGGAAAAAAAAAATCATCCTTATTTATATATTGTAAGTATGTTTTGCGAGCAATCCTATCACGATCGTGGATCAACGCTCGTTTGGATCCAGTCCGAACTTCTAGAAGAAGATGATGAAGAAGATGACGAAGAATATGATGAAGAAGATGATGAAGAAGATGATGAAGAAGATGATGAAGAAGATGATGAAGAAGATGATGAAGAAGAAGATGATGAAGAAGATGATGAAGAAGCGGAAGAGCTCACGATATTTTCAGATCCGATGGGAATGATAAAATTAAAATTTTTAAAAATTCATAAAAAAAAGTTCTAATAAAGAAGAATCTAAAAAAAAATTGAAAGTTAAGACATTGATCGAGCAAAGCACAACAACAACAACAACAAAAAAAACCGATTGTCTCTAAAACGTGACCAGTGACTCGCTATCAGAGACCAATCGTATCTCTGATGTTCTCGGTTTCCACAGTGACTCGATGGAAGTGTGGGAATGCGCGAAATGATGGATGCGTCGCCAGACGGACATCGCAGACACTAAAACACTATACACACAGAATAATGCGCGCGACGTCGACGTTGCGCTTAGATGAACGAGAGGACCAGCGCGCAACGAGATTCCTAACCATGGTTTTCTAATCTGATCGACGGGCCGGTTAGGAAGATACGACGCAACGCAGAAGACAAAAACCGTCAACTCGATCCTCTCGAGAGACGAGGAGAGAAAGAAAAAAAAAAGATCAAGATGCTTATATAGTGATTTGAGCTAGTGAAAGCGAGAGAATGAAAATATAAGCATAAAGAGCTTTCTCACAGGGCCAAAATATGCTGCATTGTCGAAGACCCGAATCATCCTGAAGAAGAAGAAAGTGTTTCATACGTCAAGCATCAGGGAACAGGGCATCGTAAGACAGGGAAAACTTTTGGTGACGGATAATTAATGAGTTCCAAAGGAAAAAAAAAAAAAAAAAAAAAAACAAAAATTTGCCACCCGCTGTGAGAGAGATCATTGTTTAAAATACGAGTCTCAGGTAGCTGGTTGCTACTCTTCCGCTTCTGCTGCTGGCAATCTTTTAGGTATTAGACTTTTGGGCATGCAAAAGGGACAGCATAGAGATGTGAAGTCGTTCATCATTTATCAATCCTTCCCGCCCAATGAGACGATAGTTCTCCTTCAGGAGAACCTGTATCATATCTCGCGGAATCAATATTGTGACTCGCGTTTATCATACCCTGATGAGGCAAAAGCCAACGTGAGGAATGAGAAGAAAACCATGGAAAAGAAAAAAATGAAACATTACTTCGAGTCATCATTCGACAAATCACTTTTGTTTTGTTTTTTTCTTTCAGTAAATAAAAGCTGTTGGAATTTTTGAGAAACCATATTTTGCAAGATCATGGCATACAAATAATCTATAATGTTGCATAAAACTTGAAGAGAATGTGTTTTTTCCAAAAATTAAATGATTATGAAGAAGCAATATGCAAAGTTCTGCTTTGATCCTTTTGGTCGTGTTTGAACAACCAATTTCCGTGAAAACTGCGGAATCCTCAACTTCGCTTCTCAAAAGTCCTTCACACTATATATTACCAAGAATCATCTCGTGTTTCTCTTTACGTCTTGCTATATTAGGCAGGTTGTTTGAAAAATATTTCCTCGAAGAGCCCTCACAGTCATGCCTGTAGGGTTGTCGTTGCTACGATTTTACCAAACAAACGAGGATAGAATCCAAAACTATCGAGACGACAGAGTGAGAGAAAAAATGAGGCTGTGGAAGAAGAAGAAGAAGAAGGGGAAGAATAAGAAGAAGTGAGAATATCGAGGCGAAAGAGCCTGGCAGGGTTGCGCCAAATGAAGTCACAACTTGGACAGCGGGTGGCCGACAGATTTCGCTCTCTCTCTCTCTCTGTGTGAGTGTGTTGGCTTGGAGGAGGCGCAACGGGAATCGAGACGAAAGATCGTTTCGTGTTGAGTCTCAACAACACAGCCGAGAAAAGGAGAGTAAGGAACAGATCACGAGGTTCCATTGTCGCGGGAAACGAGGCCTTAGAGAGGCGTGGGAGCAAACGTAGTCGGCTTCTTTTCATCTCGTTCAACCCCCGTAACAACCCTCACCCTGCTCCTCCCTCATCATCGCTCCAATCTGCCTCATTCCTAATTCTCCGCTCACTCTTGACTCAATTTCTAGCTCCACTTCACTGCTAACGTTTGAGTGGAGTTTTTCCTTGTTTTGTGCGAGGAAAATGAGACTGCATTTTTTTTTTTCCAAAAGGGTTTCCTTGGACAAGTCAAATAGAATCGAAATCTACTATTTTCGCAAGGTTGTCCAATGTGTTGTATTTTTTTTTCTTGTTTTCTTGACTGTTTTGCCATCTAGGCCAACTTTCCTCACGCGAGATCATTGTTCGGTCGTCACCCCCGCGGTGAGGCACACCTCGCCTGGTTGATTTTTCTCACTTGCCACTGACCGGTCTTGATTCTTTCCATAATACAGTCGCTCCAGTTCAACTCAACTGAGTCCTGTAGCGATCATCTGGTCTACCGAAGGCATGAAGGGAAGACAGAAGAAGGGAAAAAGCGTCGTCAGAGTCGCCGCTGGTTGAGTAAAAGTACCAAGGTACAGGAATCCGCATGACCGAACTTGTCATTCAAAGCCAAGAGTGTCAAAAACGCCGACACCTGATAGATCAATGCCTCCTGGTTTTTTTTTCTCCTCTCCCATTTTTTCCAAGGGAGTAGTGAAGCCAGGTCAAATAATTCACTGTGCATGGTGCACCACGCGTGTCGATAGTATTTTACACGGATTTGGGACGAGTGTCACGGAACTAAAAGGTCTCACCAGAAGTCCTGTTGATGCTTTCATGGGAATGCATTTTTATGGAGACTTTTGTGAATACCTTTTTACTGTTTTTTCTTTCTATAGTATTTTTACCAAACGCAAACTGACCATTGCGAAAATTGTGAACAAGTCAACATTGAATTCTTACCTGATGCAATCTAATCTAAAAATTACTCTTTTTTTTTGGCCTTAAAAATAAAAATAAAAAGGGTTTGTTTTTTCGGGGCGCATTGATCATCGATGACTCTACTCGCGTTATAATAAAGAGAAGAAGGAAGAGAGCGAATGATCGAGGAGTCGAAATAACTTGCGAGCCTTGGCTGTGAGAGAGGACCGAGAGAAAAGGTATACAAAGACGAAGATGTAGAGAGAGAGAGAGAGGGAGAGAGAGAAAAGGGATATGACGGTAAAGAGGGGAAACCCCCCGCAGCTGGTAAAAGGGCTTACGGTCCGTCAGACTCGCATATACACGACGGGCGTCTTCTTCTCTCCCTTTCCTTCCACGTGAGCGTCCAGCTGGTATCAGGCATGCAATCACACGGAGGATTAAGAGGAGACTCTCCACGAGAGTGAGAAATCAAGCGGTGAATGCAGGCGACCAACACAAGAGGGAGAGGAAAGAAGAGATTCGTGGACCGAAGAAGGTGGAGCGTGAGAGTGCAAAGACGTGACATGGGGTTTGTCTTTATATTTTCTTGACGAAGATGAAGAAGACGATGACGACGACGACAGCGACGAGTTATACCGGGTTCGCTGAAGGATTATTCTACCGACTTTTTCGCGGAGACAGAATATCTCTTTCTCTTTAATTTCGTCTGCATCACGTCATCATTGGCAGGTCTTTGGAATTTTATAAAAATTTATACTAGATTTAAAGAGAGGCTATGGTGATATGTTCCTCCTTCTTCATACTCCTTCCTCCTCCTTTTTCCTCCTTCTTCCTCCTTCTTCCTCCTTCCTCCTCCATCTTCCTCCCTCTTCCTCCTTCCTCCTCCATCTTCCTCCCTCTTCCTCCTTCTTCCTCCTTCTTCCTCCTTCTTCCTCCTTCTTCCTCCTTCTTCCTCCTCCTCCTTCCTCCTCGACAAAATAGTTCAGATTTCATATAAGAAAGCCAAAATTAATCACCATACTTCAACCTGGAGCTTCGAAAAAATTTTTAAATAATGAGAAAGCAATGTACAAAGTTCCACTTTGCATTCTTTTTAAGGCTTTTAAATCTCTTTCATACTACACAATAAAATTCCAATAAAAATCCAATGAAAATTTTAAACCTTCCCACGTTTATCGCTGGATATCTTAAATATTAATCACCGAAAGGAATGCCCAACATATTATACGTTATGCATAGGATGAATCTAAAACGTCACGGCTGACATCGAGCTCGTAGCCTTAAAGCTCAAACGTATCGTGTCGGGCGCAACAAACCAAATGTCACGCGATGGCATAGCGAGAATATCTACAGAAGGACAGTCATCACGTGCAGAAGAAGAGCGCGTCAGACTCAGCCGTTGTTGTTGGGTATTGTGTTGAGGACGGGTTACGGGACAACCAGGCGTTTTATATCCCAAAGGGATAAAGAGCCGTGTTTTATTAAAACGCGAGCGAGTGTGACGATTTTTGACTCTTGCTCTCTTTTCGTCTACTCTTTTATTCCATGAGATTGCTACGCTTGTGACGCAACGAAAATAAACTCGAATTTCTTTTGACTATATATGTATCAACACTCGTGACAATTCCTATTATTGGATTAACGAATTTTGATCTAGATTCCTTTTTTTCATGCCAATATGTTAAATAAGATTTGTTTTCCCTCTAAGCTTCATCTATGAAGAAGCAATCAAAGAAATCATTAAAAATAAATCCATTCCCTCTTTTTCTGCGAGCAATATCCGGCAACTATGTTGCTTGTTCACAAGTAGATATCATTTCAAAGGCCCAACAAGATAACATTATGTAATAAAAAAAACGTATGTACGAAGGGATTAGAGACACGCCTGGCCACGAGCCTCGAACTTGCGATGATTGGCGTATTGATGCATAAAGATCTCTTTCTCCTGTCGATCGCTTTATCATTGGCTCTTTTACCTCTCCTCCCTACGACTCTATTATACTCTCTACACATTTATTTCTTTCTTTCCAGGCTGACTTTCGAACGTCAAAAGCAGATAGATCTTATACAACCGAGCCGCGCTTATATAGATCTATCTATACGTTGGCTTCGAGTGTATCGATCGATGCAGCCGGCTAATGGATTTATCAGACGGGCCAAAAAAAAAAAAAAAACGTTCGAGTGAAGCGTCGTATCTTAAACCATCGACTTACAACCTTAGCTAATATACACTAACTGGATTCATGAATGTTCTGGCACGTGTAGCGTCATCGCCCATATGTGAAATACAAGGCGAAAAGGTGCCATCGAAGGTGGATCTATAAATCAGCTTAACGGGAACAAATCATTTTTTTTTTTAATTTGCAAACTAGAGTTTTGCAAATTTTTTACACTTTTACCATAAAATTTGTGATCCACTAAAAATGTGTTTAAAAAATTACTTTCATTTTACAATATATTATTTTTGCAATAAAACAAAATTGTCAATATTCGGTTGAATATAAAAATTCAGACTTACATATTACATTGTATTATATATACGCAAACGCACAGATTTATGATTGCAAGATTATCGAGAAATATGTCAAAGTTTCTCTTGGATGTCATGATGTAAAAGAAAAGACAGACAGGCTGTGGTAGGCAGTGATTAGCAGGTTGTGACGGGTCTTACTAATAGGCAGCAGACAAGTGAAGATGTCGGTGATTCTCGAGAGGTTCTCGTGGGTGCATCAGCCAGCAGCCAGCAACTATCCAGATCTCTTGGTGTCTCTATACTAACGCTTGGTCGTTCGTTCGATGATACGACTTTACCAGCAGCCACGGCGGTTCCTTTGAGGCCCGGTATGCACGAGACGAGAGGCTTCATCGCTCGAGCGTACAAACCATCGGCACAACCAGAGCACCAGACCAAACCCAATGCTATTGACATTGCCACGGATACATCTATTCTGTGTCTTCCTCCTCCTCCTTCTTCGTCTTCTTCTTCTTCTTCTTCCCTCTTCTTCCCTGTTAATCCCTATTCCTACCCCTTCCTTCCTCTTCCTCTCCCACCATCCCTCTTCATTCTTGTTCCTTCTTCTTCGTCCTTCTTCGTCCTTCTTCCTTCTTCTTCGTCCTTCTTCCTTCTTCTTCCTCCTTCTTCCTCCTTCTTCCTCCTTCTTCCTCCTTCTTCCTCCTTCTTCCTCCTTCTTCCTCCTTCTTCCTCCTTCTTCCTCCTTCTTCCTCCTTCTTCCTCCTTCTTCCTCCTTCTTCCTCCTTCTTCCTCCTTCTTCCTCCTTCTTACTCCTTCTTACTCCTTCTTCCTCCTTCTTACTCCTTATTCCTCCTTCTTCCTCCTTCTTCCTCCTTCTTCCTCCTCCTTTTTCATCTTCTTCTTCTTTTTTTCTCCGTGAGCCATGCTCGGCATCGTTCCCGGTCCGTTGCGTTGTCACTCATGTCAACCCGTAAATCCCCAGTTCTGATACCTATGGCTTTATGTAGTCATATATCGACTCGTGGAACCAGTCAAGTCACGCAAATTATCGAAACACGCTGGCTGCACACGCGCCAACAAAATAATCTATCCATCAATTGCCGAATGATCATGTATCATTTTATTTCAATACTGAAATCAGACACCAATATTTTTTACGTTATTACATGTACTTAAACAAACATTCTGATTTATTTGTTTTTTTTTTTTTTCGAAATCTAAAAAATTTATATAAATTCTGAATTTCTAAAATTGTCGCCCTAATTTTTTAAACTGGAAGAAAATCTGTAAAACCACCTATTTAGACATTTTCTCCCGAAGGTTAAAAAATACCGCAGAAGCAACAGCGATCTTCTCGATCGAACGAACTCATCACTCCACTTTGGCGATCGACAAAGATTTCCTCTTTCTTTACTGTGTACCGCTTACGACTTTCCCGCGCTGTCTAATATGCGGTCTCCGTTTTGATTCTCCATCCCTGGCTTATACAGAGTAGACCGGGGCCAATTGGGTCACTTAAAAATTTATAATAAAAAAAAACATTGTATATAAAATTAAGCCAACAAAAATTTTAGTTTGATTCAAAATTAATTTTTTTCATCAGCTTCTAGTTAAAAAAAAAAAAGTACAAAACTAATTTGTTGGAAAATTTTCATTTTAATCATACAAAATATTTTACGCCATTTTAATTAGAACAAGAAAAAAAAAACTAAAAATTTATAATTAATAATTCGAGTTTAATAGATGATAGCTCATTTTCTTTGTTAAATTAAATGTTTAACGAAACCCTAAAAATGCAAATAGTATTTGCCAAATTTTTAACATGTGCTTCACTCTATTTGTCCCTGTGTCAACTCGCCCCGTTCTCCTGTACCCTTCGAGAAAAGGACAAGTAAAAGCTGAGAGAGACCAGATCGCGATGACAAATGAACTGTTTACTCAAAATCCCGGTAGGCACAGCCATTACCTCGCTCGGTTATCTCGTAGCTTGTCGTCCATTAGGACTTTTTTTTTTTTCTTCTTTTTTAGGTATAACTATACTACATCGGCTGGCTCCCTATCTTGCACTGCCGATCTTTCCCAACTCTTCGTATCTCATTCCCTCGACGCTTTTCACCTGTATAACTATATATATATATATATATATATATTTGGGAGTCTTTTGCCTGTATCGTCTTTTAGCATCTTTGTCGAGCTTTCACGCCGCACGGATTTTTCATGATACGATATATGATACTGAAATAGATATCCTTAGCACTATAATACCTATCGGAAAGTTTTACACGAAACGATTGTAACTTTGGGCGTTGCGTCGTGAATTTACGATTTTTTACCGAATTAAATAATAGTCTGTTTCAAATAAAACATTTTTTTTCCAGCTGGGCAGTCAATAATTTTTTTTTAAATTAAAGTAATTAAAATCTCAGCTGTTCCCGAAAATTAGATCGTGGTACGAAATTAAATGGGAATATCCACGAGTAAACGATATAAAGAAATACAGTTTAAAAGAGGGTTGTCAAATTAAATAAGCAGGAAAGGCTTTAAGACGTCGTCAAAGGCTCGCCGCTGACGATCATAATAATAACCTTAGTCTTGTGGTGAGATCGATCCTAAAGTGTGTTCTGAAGTTTCTTCCTTCTTCCCCCTTCTTCCTCCTTCTTCCTCCTTCTTTCGCCTTCTTCCTCCTTCTTCCCCCTTCTTCCTCCGTCTTCCTCCTTCTTCCGCCTTCTTCCTCCTTCTTCCTCCTTCTTCCTCCTTCTTCCTCCTTCTTCCGCCTTCTTCCGCCTTCCTCCTCCTTCCTCCTCCTTCCTCCTTCTTCCTCCTTCTTCCCCCTTCTTCCTCCTTCTTCCTCCTTCTTCCTCCTTCTTCCTCCTTCTTCATCCTTCACCCAACTAGATTTTTTCTTCATATCTTCCCCGAATAAAATAAAATATAAACTGTTCCAAGATTACACAGTAGAAAACCCGAAAATTAGAGCTCGCTACGAAATTAAATAAGAAAATCCCCAAATAAACGATATAAAGAAATACAGTCGAAAAGCGGGTTGCCGAATAAAATAAGCAGGAAAGGCTTTAATACATCGTCAAAGGCTCGCCGCTCTCGTTCATAATAATAACCCTAGCCTTGTCGTGAGCTCTAAAACCTAAAGTGTGTTCTGATGTGGCCAGCCGCATCCATCCAAATCATCAGCAGCACGCTTCCCTTCCCCGCCTCTCCCTTCCCCCTCCCTAAAAACCAACAGAAAATCATTCATCCAACCGCCGGAAAACTTTGTTTTCAAAAATATTAGGAAAAATATTTATAAGGATTTGTCGAAAGTAGCTGAGGCCAGTTAAATAGCTAAATATACAATATAAGCGATTAAGCTGAAAAGGGAAAACCCTTATAACCACTGGTTACCAGCCCTATTAGTACCACAGATTATAAGTCCAGGATTGAATATTTTTCGCGTGCCTTGAGCTACACTTTCTCGCACAATCCGATTTACCTAACAAATATTGTCAGCCAATTCATCTCAGTCATTTTATTTTTTTCTTCCCTTTAGACGTTCGTCAGCTCTCATCCACTTAAGCAGATTTTTTTTTTCCCCCTTTTCTTGGCCCTTCTTTACGTCTAAACTGACCGTTGTCCAGAATCGCAGCACGACTCTAAACACAGCTCGCTTTAACCTTTTTCTTTATCTGCTTAGCTTCGCGCGACTGGTCATACCAGTGAGAGGCAACGTTTCGAGCCGAGAAAGAAGGTAGAAGAGAAGAAGAAGAAGAAGAAGAAGAAGAAGAAGCAGAAGAAGAGAAGGGTTGCAAGCGGCTGGGCAAATATTTATCGTAATTAGCCTCGAGCTGTTCATTCTTTGTGTAGCTGCACGAGCCGGACATTCTTACTCTCTTCCCTTCAATGTGTCTCTCCTGGTTACCGAAAGCAAAAGAGGAGGACAAGAAAAAATAAAAATGTGAAGCAGCTTCTCCGTCCTGAAAAGAGGATTTTCCGCAGCGTGGGATGAAGCGAACCGGAAGCAGTTTGGCACGCAAGCTGCGTTTAAATTCATGGCGTCCCTATATCGAATATATAGAGTTGGTATCCCTGTGGTTTTCTTACTAAGCGCTCTTACTAAAAGCGCTCATTTGGAATAATAACGTTACATTATACTTTTCCGTCGCTTCTTATAGTCATTCAGGAGAATTGTAGAGAACTGCACGCTGCTTATAGAACATTTCATAGTAATTCACACAGGATATATATATTTATATATTTTTTTATATTGTTGTTATCACTGAATTTTTATTTCTTAAAATTGACGCCATTTTTTATCGACAAAAATTAAATTTACAATTTCAATAATGTCAACTTCAATTGAAACATAATTGAATGAAGCATTTTTCGAAATTTGTGTATTATTTTTTTTCAAACGGGAATTTTTTTAGCATTTTTTTTTAAATTGATATATTTCAGCAATATTCAATTAATTTGTCACAGAAGGTCCGGCGAGGTTGAAAAAAATATTATCACAAGAACCATGAAAAAAAAAAAACGCAAGGAGTTACTCATCGTTAATAAATTCCATTAAAATGCAAAACTAATATGCGGGCTAAATTAATGAATTCGTTAGTAGCCGAATTCAGGACCCAACATAAAACGTGCACATATTTATAATAGAGCAGCGTGGAACACGAACGAGACGTGTACAAAGGGTGTGCAATGTACGTACGAGTATATTGAGCTTATGTATGTAGGTTATACAGTGGTATAGCACAGACGGATGTGCGTGCAATTACGGGAGTACCAGGAGAATGGGGTAATGCGTTTTGATATCGTTAGGCGTGGGGGGACGGGGAGGGGGGGAGGGGGTGGTTGACGCAGAAGGGGCGCGCGCCATACTCTATGCACTTTATCGGCAATATCAACAGATGTGCAGTACCGTCATTCGTCCATCGTGAGCGGGTAATTGTGCCACACAGACCGCCCGTTTAATATCACATTCCTGCATATATATATATGCACTGTGTATTTTAAAACGTCTGCCGGTAGGTCTCTATACTTTTGCGGTAAAAACTGACATATTTTTATACTTCGACAAAATATAATTTCGATGGATATTTTAAGAGTCGCTTTTTTTAGAACTTAATAGCGATTTTAAGATTATTTCAAGTTTGAATTTCGATCTGAAGAGCGATCTTAAGTCTGAAGATTGATCACAAGATTGATCTTAAGTTCGAATTTTGATCTCAATATTGATCTTGAGTTTAAAATTCTATAAAATTAATAAAAAGAAAAAAAAATTGCTGTCAAATTAACACAAAGTATTCTCTCACATTCTGACACAATTTTTCCGTTTAAGTTGCACAATTATCATTTTATCTAGTTCCGGTGTGCTTCAGTTGAGTCTCAAAGTGATAATCTTAGAGAGGAACGCACGAAATTGTCGCAAGACTGAGTTGATAATCGAGGCGGACAGGTAAATACTAACGGAGCAAAGGCGATCTTCGATGGGACAAGTTGCGCCGAGAGCTCGCTGTATTTTATCGGGGAGGAAACGAACGCGCGCCGCCCGCTCGAACTGGCAGTTAAGATGGATCACCGAGCGGCCCCGAAGCGCGTCGTCAAAGCGCCAATCCACTCCTTCTGCCACGCTGGATAACTCTATCCGTTGTTGTTATTATTCTTTTATATCTCGCATACTATAAATACTACAATACACACACACACACATATATATATATATCAGGTATTCCATGCCAATCTACCAGCTCCCAATCTCACTCATTTCTTTTATTTAAAAAAAAAAAATTCACCCCAGTCAATGCAGTCAATTTATTTTAAAAGATTTTGTTTAAAACTTCTGTGTTTTTTTTAAATTATTCTAAAAAAAAAATGTACGCCTTATTTTGTTCATTAAAGAATTTTTTTTTTCTTTTAAACAATAAAAACTTTAAATAATTGAGCATGGTTCATTTTTTACTCACAAAATTAAATATCGAAAGATAACCACATCGAAGATGGTTAAATTCGGTTTTTGATGAATTGACATGGAATGCCTCGTATAGAGCGTTGCTTATACGGTATATTGATGTATATATATATGTATGTATAAAAGAATGCCTGTACGGAACGCCGCGCGCTCATCGTCGAGCTGTCCAACTCTACATAAAGATATCTCGAAGCGCGCGAGTCCTCCGCACTTGGACTTTTATCTAGCTTTGGGCTCAACAAACGTTCACCATACGTCAAGGGTTACCTCTTCGGAGACCTCGTTCCGGACGATGCTTTTGCTCTTCTGTATATACCCAATGGGGCTCTCTTATCTCATCGCCTTTTCTTCTACCTGAACCGCCTTGGTCCAGCTTAATCTCGCAGGTGATTGAATCTGTCGATTCAATCAAACCGACTGTCTTTTACTCCTCTGCATTTGACAAACTTTGACTTTGTGAATTTCATTGAATTTCTCAGAGTGTCGATAAAATAATTAATCTGAACAATATTGATTGTTCATTTTAAAAAAAAGTGTCAAGATTGTATATTTATTTAAAACGAAACCAAAAATTTTAAACACAAGAAATTCAAAGTTTCATAAAATCTATAATTTTGTATAAATTATTACGACGAGAATTTTATTATACAAAGATGGTTGTGATGCTCTACTTCTGTGCCAAAAATGACCATAATCCACCGTGGCGTTTGCGAGATATAGCCGTTTGAATTTTTCACTCACACTCACACTCACATAGAATGCCTTATACATGGAAAAGCAGCACTCGCCATTGTCCTCGCCTTAATAAACACGCGAAATTTGGCAAAAGGTGTTGGAATTAGCTAGAGACGGTGTCGCATTGTCAACAGCCGGCTAATTTGTGCAGCGTGCCAGTGAAAGAAAAAAAAAAGAGGTGGTACGTTCGATCGCGCAGTGTGGGGAGAGTTGTTAATAGGGAATAGGGACCAGTAATTGGTGTAATGAGGGTGTTTCACGCCCCGTCCGAGCTCCTACTATATCCTCTCTGGCAATCTACCTTCCTATACCTCGATATCGCACTCTGCACGCTCTCGTCTCTCCGTTTATGTAGCTCGCACCGGCATTAGCCAG
The DNA here is from genome assembly GCA_964016905.1 of Perithous albicinctus. Lineage (NCBI taxonomy): Eukaryota > Metazoa > Arthropoda > Insecta > Hymenoptera > Ichneumonidae > Perithous > Perithous albicinctus. The sequence continues at coordinate 10,052,878 of OZ024703.1, forward strand.
ACGTATTAGTGCTGGAATATTAGCCGTGCGGTGTTAGGCGTTAGCTTACAACGATCTGGCGCGTATCTCGACGCCCTTTATCGTAAACTCACGCACACATCCACCTAATAAATGATCGTTCATACAGTATATGCTGCGGAGTCCCCGCGCTGTTGTTGGCTCCCCTTAAGCCAACCGAGCCAACACACCGTTAGTAGAATTAGATCGTCATCTGTTCCCCTTCCACGACACCACATTCTCGCCACTGCATCACCACCTCGAGCTAACGATCACTGATTGCTTTAATTTTCACTCCCAATCAGAGACTGGCGACTATTGATACTGCTTTGAAATATATATCTCACTTTTTCTATCTTAACATTTATTTATTATATTTTTTTAAATTTGTTTTCGTCGTTGAAATAATAAAACGTGGCCAACTCTGTGATTCGAAACTTGACGTGAAATACCCTGTATACAAAAAATAGTTTCCGCCCTATCTACAGTGCACGATATTAATATTCCGCTAATTACTATCTTGATGATTTTTTTTTAATTTTTAACCGAACGTCGCCTAGTCCGCAAAATTGAAAGGGTTAAATTCTGTCACACGTGAAAAGTCTCGTCGTCCGCTGAACGTAAGCGCACCGTTTTCCTTCGGGGCTTGTTGACGATCCGGCGTACATCGAGGGTGTCGCGTGTTCGCCAAAGACGACATATGTAGCATTCGTATGCCGGCAACCCTTCTGCCGTTGTCGTCATCATCAAACGCTCGTCCGCAGCAATGGCATCATCAGCACGCGCTACTCCGTTACACCTCGTGCCGCTCTATTTCCCGTTGCTGTATCAACGCGCCTCCGCCCTTCCCGCTACGAGGCTCGTCGACAAAAAAAAAAAAATGCTCACCCTGCGGCCTTCCGTCTGCTGTCATTCGCAAAATCGTTGAACTCCCTGCGCGCTTCAATTGTCTATAGAATTGGACTTCATCGTAAATTACTATACTTATGAGATATCTAAATTTCCGCATGATCTACGCATTATTTCGCATGACGAATATTTGAAAATTTAACAAAAGAAAAGAAATATTCTTACGGAAAGGTTATGCGTTGGGTGGAAAATATTAAGAGCGGAAAATTTGACGCACTGCGAAGCATCTCAGTAAGGAATATTCTGCGGCTGGCGGAAAAGTTAAACAACAAAAAATTCCGCGTTCTGATAAAACTGTCGAGAAAGAATGACAAAAGAAAAGTTTTGCTTTCGGCGGAAAAATATCAACATCTAATTGTGCGTTGGAGTAAAAATGTTCAGATTTTGAAACTTTACGTCATGCGGAAAATAGCTTTAAAGATAAATACCGCAAGTAGCGGAAAAATTGAAGAACAAAAATCCTTCATTCGGTTAGAAATATTAAAATTGCGAGATTTTGCGTCACGCGGAAAGATCAATCAATGAAATATTTCGTTTCTGACGGAAAAATTTCAACGTCGAAAATTCTGCTTTTGACTGGAAATATTTTGCGTCCAGCGAAAAGTTCCTTAAATATTTTTATAATTATTCCGCATCCGTCGAAAAATTTCAACAAAAAATTCTGCGTCACGCTGAAAAATTCTAAAAACTCTAATTCTAAAAATTCTAATTTCTCGACAAGGGAAAAATTCCGCATTGAACGAAAAATTACATAATCGAAAAAAAAAGAAATTTCATATTCTATAAAACATCCAATTAAGAAAAATAAAAATATTATGTTACCAGTTATTATTTTTTTATTCTACAAAAAATAAAAAGAATCCAATAATGCCAAAGAAAATGATTCTCCTTTCATGAAATCTATTTGAAATTAATGTAATTTTTATAGCAACGACAAATAAGTATTTTCCGATCTGTTATACTTCTCAAGATTATTATAATACAATTTCGCCGATCCCAGGCCTCTTGATTCCTCGCATCACGTCTGCCAATACATCCACGAAAGGGATCAAAACGCGTATATAAGTGCACAGAATAGAGAAACTTATGCAGGTATATAATCGCTCGAACGACCGCGAACAGACATATTCCCGGTCATTAGATATCGAGGGCGTACTTCAGAATAAGTGTAGGGAGGTTTTTCTAGTAGAATTACTGCCTGGTAGGCAGTATATATGGGATGAAAAAAAAAAGAGAAAAGGGCGCGAGAATCGAGATATCGATACTCCAGCCACTTTTCGAGCATTCCCTTTCGCTGCGGGGTCATTGATACCCGATCGACTGTTCACAATCCTCGTATTGTTGAAAAAACAGTCCAACACAATTTTTCTCTTTCTCACAGGCAACGAAAAAAAAAATCCTCAAAAAATCGTTGATTCAAGAAACTTTAATGATTCCCGCGATGAAATTCATGAAATTTTCATGAGTCAATTACGCGAATTTTTCTTTCCCTCCCTTTTTTTCTCACTTTGGAATCTGAATAACGGTTTTATTGGCTCGACTTGACTGAGTCGAATTGTTGAAGACGGCGAGACTGTAATACATATGGGAGGAACCCATGTGTGATTGTGTGAGACCCGCTTGACATATCTACAAGTGTAATCAAAGCTACAAAACCGTCCCCGAAGACATGAGAAAGTCACACCGATCTGACGTCTTCACCGATCCTATTAAAAATCCTCGTGTGGTTAGTTACATTAATAATGACTAAATTAAATTAAATCATGCCGACAAATGCCGACGGTGATCACGATTGAAATTAGGCTTTAGGATATGAAGAGCCGCTGCTTCTACTTTTCTCACTCACTTTGGGATGCTCTGTTGGCTTTCCTCACGCCAATTTAACGCGGCGCAAAGCTGGGGGTGCCACTGGAGACAGATACTCAAGAACGTCTGTATCAATGATATGACTTGATAAAACAAATGAGTAAATTCGATCAATTAGTCTGATCTGGTCACATATTGAGAATGTAATTGTACCAATTTTGTAGGAAACAGAACAGAGCCAATCCATTAATTTTTCCGTGTACAGAAGTATGAGAAATATTTTTGCTTCGAAAAAAGTGGATTCGATGACGAAGAATGACTCATAGATGCCAAGTACAGATTTATTGGACTCTTGATTTGGAAACGTGTTCACATTTAACGCAAAATTGACAGGTATGCCTCATATTTTCTCTTATTTTCTGATTCCCATCATGGAAATTCATGTTCTGATCTTAGCAATCGCAAGATTTTGTCACAGGGTCTTTTTGGTGATGATCATCGAGAGCATTAAAATGCGAAGGGTGCCTACGGGGAGAAACAGAAAGAGACAGAGAGAGTGAGAGCTATGAAAGCAGCGTAGCGTTCCTGGGAGCCACTTGTTGCTTCAGTTGGGACGAGACTTCCTGCTGGTTGGTCGCGGCAGGACTCTCGTCTTGCTCCATCGAGTCCGAATGCCAAAAGCAAACCGACTCCCTGCCGTAATCGTTGCTCCCAAAACCCGAGAGCCGCTCTGCCTAATCGCTCGTTCTTTATTCACCCTGTATAATCGAGATTCGCCCGAGCGATTCTTTCTACACTCGCGGAGATGCCACAAGCGAAATACGCATAGTTTTACGGACCTTCTTCACGTTTCCGTCACATGCTTCCAGATTTCGTGTATTTGCTTCCGAATGGAAGTCAATCGGGAGGAATGAGATCAACGATTCTCGAGATTGAGATTGGTGTGAACATATCGTGAAATCGTTTTCCAATTTATTGTGAAGGCGGTTGACGAAATGCCTCGATTTATCACTATGACAATAGGATTAGGTTTTTCAAGTCCCATTTCTGGACAATTTCAGTAGTATAATTAGTCCCATTCCTGGACAATTTCAATAGCATTTTCAGTCCCATTTCTGAATGACTTCACTAGCATTTACTAGCCACATTTCAGGACAGCATAACGAGCAATTAAATTTATTTCGGCAGAATATCAAAAGTAACTCAATTTTATTTCGGTCGAGTTTCAGGTGTATTTAAAAGTCCCACTTAAAAACGACTTCAGAAGCATTAAAGTTATGCATCAACCGTAGCATCGATCGAAATTCTCGTTCGCCAGTCCAGCGTCTAACAGTAATACAGCTACTTATCAAGGCATAACGTCAATTCTCGTCAATCTACCGAGAAGCGACGTACCGAAATCTCAAAGCCATGTCATCGATATTAATTCGATGATGAATAAATAATCTACGATGGAAATCTTTGTCGGTTATCGAAGATGGAGAACACAAGACGAAGCCGAGGAAGCTGCTTCAGAAGCCTAGATGGTCCTACCGAATGACACGAATGCCCGAAACACACACAGCACAAAAAAAAAAAAAAAAAAAAAGAAAAGATAAAAAAAACTTCACTCTCCAATCGTGTTCTGCCTCTTTCGGAACGCTGTTGTATACCTGCTAGTATATCGGTAGATGAATCCCAAGAGAAATCGATCATAATTCTCTCGTGAACACGCGTGTACACATCTCGGCGGCATATCGAGAGGACTCACCACTGACAATTGCGTACATATAACAACGTAACGTATAAGTCACTCGCAAGTTGAACCTTCGAAATTCCAAAGTGTCGGTCGGTCTCTTGGCATCCGAAGAAAGACGTTCACAGCTGTTGTGGTCGAGGCATCTTGCGCTCACTCTGTGCACAGAGCAGTTTCACCTTCTTTAGCTTGGATGTCTTTAAGGACGTTCAAGTGAACAATCTAGTGAAAAAGGAAATGACAAATTTTTTTAATCGGTTCTTGATTGACTTAGGAAATAAATAAAAGGGTCATTCCACCAATTATGAATAGAAATCGGGTGTCTAATTTTTTCTCACGAAAAGCTTCCTCTACGAGGAAGCAAAAATGCATTTCCTAGTGAAAAATTGCTGCACGGTCTCCCCTTAACCAGGAGATCCTGCATTTATTGTCTGTCCTTCTCTTGGTGAAGGAATCAATTGAGAACGAAGAAAAGGAGAGCTCTTGTGTCGTTTCTGGCGAAGTAAACGTCCGAGAGTCGATCCAGCAGAGCGATTAGTTACACACGACATTCAACTCTGTCTTTATTCGTTGGTACATTCGTATGCAAATCCATGAGTCGTTGCCACGCCGCCACGAACGGCAAAGCGTCCTTTTTCTTTTTCTCACTCACTCACTCACACGTCGACCATTCCGCCCGCGAATACTACAACAAAAACAACGAGGCGGCGTCTTCCCCAAGAGAATTCTCAATTCGCAATGCGAAAACGATTTCGCAATCCGCGCTTCGATGTCTGTGAATACATTTTGTTTTTTTTTTTTTTTTTTTTTTCCTATTGAACGGCTTGTGACGATTAGTTTTCGACGCGACGGACAAGACGAAAAGAGCCTTCCGGCTCTCGTGTTTTGATTCGTAATTGAAATTGTAGAAAACACCTGTCTGTCTCAGGACATACTTTTTTTTTTTTGTATTTTATTTTCTGTGTGTATCTATCTATCTTACAGACTATTTTGTATATTTTCTTCAGACTGACCAACGAGTCTAAAGATTTTGTCAGCCTATGTAAGCCACTTTGAAAGTAATTGCAGCAATCATTTTTTTTTACAAATTGTTCATATTTACTGAAAAAAAAAAAATTATGTTTTTACTTTTTACATTTAAATTTACTCACGTATATTCGTTGATGTTGCGACTAGTCGCAAAAGTAGTGTCCATAATTCTGCGGATCCATAAGGAATACGCCTGTCCAGAGAATTAGATTCGTTCCGGGTTCTTTATAAGCTCAGCATTCACGACTGTACCGTGTCGCACACTGTTCATGACCGTCGATGCAAATACTCCACTTTCCACGTCTTTTCAGAGTCTTTCGAAAGCCCCATCGCCGATAAACGTACCGTTCTCAGCGACTGTTTAACCGCAGAACGAAAAAGAAAGTTTGTATTAAGTTCAACGACAAAAAGAATGCGCCAAATAAGACACCAAAAATTAGGCAACAGTATTACATTTTTTGTAATTTTAGAATTTTAGAATTTTAGAATTTTAGAATTTTAGAATTTTAGAATTTTAGAATTTTAGAATTTTAGAATTTTAGAATTTTAGAATTTTAGAATTTTAGAATTTTAGAATTTTAGAATTTTAGAATTTTAGAATTTTAGAATTTTAGAATTTTAGAATTTTAGAATTTTAGAATTTTAGAATTTTAGAATTTCAGAATTTCAAAATTTCAGAATTTCAAAATTTCAGAATTTCAGAATTTCAGAATTTTAGAATTTTAGACTTAAAAATTCTAAATATTCATAATATTGTTTATATAAATTCTTCAAGATTGGTGATAAAAATCAAGTAAGAATGAAATATTTCGCCAACTACTCTGTACAATTAACAATAGTCCTTGTATACCGTAAAAACGAGGTTTTGAAGAAGCACGCGCTCTTAGAGCATTCTGAAAGCAGCAAATTAATATATCCGCTTTTTAATCCCAATGTAGAAGGTTAATTCGAGACGAGGGAGACGAGAAAACGAGATAAAGCGCGCGAGGGGCACGCGACAGGAAGACGCTCTTGTCGTGGCGCGGAGAGTAGACGAAGAAGAAGTATAGTGTAAGAGGAGGAAACAAAAAACAAAACAAAAAAAAAAAAAAACAGAGAAAAAGAAAAATTAAAAGAGCTCTACTTCGCCCTTGCCGAGCACTAATTTTGGTCGTGAGCCCTCCGCACGTCGAGTCCTCAAGAGTGAGAGCAATAATCACGTAATAACACGCGGTTGACCAACGAGCAACAATGGGGAGTAAGCAGCGATTAATCAATTAAGCGACCGAAAAGTCGTGATCTTGCCCGAATAACTCTCGAGCTAAAAGCCCCAGTCGCCGGTGACTCTTCAATTTCAAAAGTCGACATCGTCTTTTAAGCTCCATCAAACACTATAACTTCGTTAGATCTCTCTGATACTGAGATATTTAATCTCAAGTTCATGTCAAAGAATATTTTTTCGACAAACATCCAAATTTCCAAACTTGGACCCGAAGTTTAAATACAATCTGAAGTTTAAGTTCAAATGTTCAATCCGAAGCATTAAATTTAAGTGTAATTTAAGATTTGAAGATTTGCCTAAAATAGACTTAATTTGAAAACCTGAAACTGGCTGATAAACACATTTCATCTGTAGTTTAAACGCACTAGCGAACAAAATAAATTTGAGACGCTGAATTCCCGCTAAAAAAATCACAAAAACGCGCACGAGAGAGAGAGAGAGACCGCTTGAGATGAAGAAAATTCGTCACGCTTGCATTCCTCTATGACACACGGACGTGAGGCAAAACATTATAATCTTCGAGCGGAGGTTTATTTAATGGCGGCGGGTGGGGCGACTAAAATTATAAAAGGGCAGCCCAACGGGTGGGTCCAAGGTGCGAACGGACAGTAACTCTTTCGTTCGTTGCACCGCGGGGCGCTTGCGACCAACTAATTCCTACCGTGAACACGCCGGACGACTCCTGAGAGAACCCATCGCGGAGTATATCGCAACCTCTTGTGCCTTCCAACCATATCTCTCGCCTTCGCGCTCTCTATCATCGAGAAAAACACGACCCAAATCAAACCTACAGAATTTTCTACTATTTTTATTCAGCTCTCATTTTATTTTAATCAATTAAAATATTTTACCATTTCTATTTCTTTTAAATTAAACAAAAATTTTTCGTCCATTTACAGACTCTCAGTCTCAGTCTCAGTCTCAGTCTCAGTCTCGGTCTCAGTCTCAGTCTCAGTCTCAGTCTCAGTCTCAGTCTCAGTCTCAGTCTCAGTCTCAGTCTCAGTCATTAGTCTCAGTCTCAGTCTCAGTCATCAGTCTGAGTCTCAGCTCACTCTCAGTCATTAGTCTCAGTCTGAAGTAGAAATTCTAATAAAAATGTCAATTTTTAATTTAGAAAAATCAGTTTTTATCCGAAATTTCGAAAAAAAAAAATGTTTTGTCAAATTTTATTATGGCTTGATTTTGATTTTGTTCATCATACCATATTATGTAATAAAAAGCATTGTTTGCAAATCGTCTCAACTGGTACTCGGGACATGGTATGTATTATATTAGACATATAGTATATTGTAGCGTGTTTGAAAAAGAGGGGCGCCCACTCTCGGTACTCGCAAGAAGACGCTCCAGGAAACGTGCGCAGGACAAGGGGCACACGCGAGGCTTACACGATGTGTAGACAGTTGGTTATGTGCTCGACATAACACGTTCCGATATACGCGGCGCGTGTACGTATTATGTACGCAGCCGTGTTATCGCGCTCGACTCTCTTCGTTCCTCAACCGTCATCCTTCTCCGCTGTCCTTTTCCATCCACACTCACGTTCGTTCTAATGTACGTGCATGAAACAAGTGGCTCGTTAATGCATTAAAACACAGAAACCAACGTACACGAGAATATATATATGTGAACCATACATATATATATATATATATATATATATGTATACGCTTACTTCTTCGGATTTCCGGCTAAATCCGCATATTCTGCAATTGATTATTCAAAATAACATTTTTTTCTTCTTCTAAATAATATTTTTCTCGTCCACTTAGAGAGAAAATGAAAAATACAATTTTTTTTTTTGATTTTCGAAATATTTTTAAACGCACATTTTAATCGAAGATCAACAGCGAAAATGATGTTGAAAGAAAGAAATATGATGGAGCGAAATGCTGATAGTGAGGGGTAGCTGATACGTCTATTTGCGAGGACAAATTAAAATGGTCATGGGAAAGCCCGAAGCTCTTATGGTTCACCGCACTTGGCGTTCATTTCAACCCCGAGGTTCCTCGTTCTCTTTCACGTCTTCTCTCCTCTCTTCATTATTCGAAACGATGCTTCGCTCGCTGGTCCTGCCGAGCTCTAATGCTCTCCGATTCACCCCATCACTGTGTTTGTCACGTGACCTGTAAACAGTTTAACGTCGAATAGAACCCCCGCAAAACGCGAGGCCCTTTCACTGGTGTGTGGCTTCACTACAGTGCATTACATATATAAACGCAACCCTTGTCCCTTTTATTCGTAAGGATACTCTTCCCGGCTGTACGCCTGATTCTACAAAATTCGACTCTACACAACAGCAATTCCACACATGCCTCAACTCTACACAATCCAAACTCTACAGAAGCACAAATTCTACACAGCAAGAGTCTCCAAGCAAAAACTCTACACATGCAAAATTCTATGTTGTCTTTTTTTTTCCAAATTTTGTTGACAATTAAAAAAAAAAAAAATAGCAAAAATGCATCCTAGTTTCTGTGATAATTCTTCCATCCACGAATTTAAAAAATAATCGTTCACTCAAGTGTCGTAACGAAGGGGTTGAAAAGAGATATGTGGGGTGTACACGTTTTTTTGTTTGTGTGAATCGTCCGAGTCGTTTTCATCATGGAAACTGCTCTCTGTTTGCTGTATATAATTCACGTGGCGCAGACTGCACTGTATCCACATCAGGCACAGCGAGACACGTATAATGCAGGGACGGAATCTAATCGAGAGTTAAGAGTGAGTCCAGCCGACCACTTGGTTGGCCAAGCAAGAGTGCCGAGTAGAACGGGGGGTGGGCTGGTGGGGCACAAATGGCATGCCATAATCACGCTTTAGTTCTGTGTATATATACGTGGCGTTGTAGTACACGAAGCAATAAGCACTATATATTAACGTGCATCAAGCGAAATGTAAAGTCACCCTTCGGCAAACCGGGTACCGTGACTAATCGATGAGCACGCATTCGGTCTCGTTCGATCAAAATGAATGCACGATGTTCACTAAAAAAAAAAAAAAAAAAAAAAAGACTTTGTCTATGATAGACGATACCCTTTACAGGCATAAACATAATATGCGCATTATGCATAGAAAAAGTGCTCCAAATAAATCATTATTTAAATTGACTTTACTGTTGATTATTTAACAGACTTGCTTGCGTGTAAAACTCATCAATTTGAGTGAAAAAACATTTTTTTATTTTTTTTTATTATTCATTTCTAAACTATTGTTACAGAATTGCTTTCGAAAGGAACCGAAAGAAAGCGAAAGGAACCTGAAGGAACCTAAAGAGGGTATTTCCAAAAATCAAAAAAAGCTCATTTCCAATTTATTACGATTAATAATAATAAATAAATAAATCTTATAAACTCGGTTTTCCCGTGTCGTTGAATTTCTGTCACTGTCATTAATGAACAGAAGAGAACGAACGACGGACAAAAAAAAAAAGAAGGTTGAGGAAGAGGAGACTAATGAATGAGAGAGAGTCGCATGAATGAAAGTTGCTTCTATGACTACTATACATTATAGTATTTATACGCGCTCGCGTATACAGAGGAGGAGTCGTGTACACGAAGGAAGATTGTAAAGTAACGAAGAATTGTTGAGGGCAGCTGGTTTTGTGGTCGGGAGTTCAGAGTCAACGAAGTCAAGCGTTTGACCCGCTAAAGCCTCTCGCTCGTATACACAAGCGTGTATACGCAGCGTGGTTCAAATGAAGAAGAAGTAAAAGGGTCCAAGAGCCAGGATACGAGGTCGCCCGATTGACCTCGCGGCGCACGCCGGATGCCACAATTTTTCTACAAGAATTGACCGAACCCAATTGAACGCGTCGCGAGTGCCTTTAAAGGACGCGCAAAAAAAGAATGAGAGAAACAAACCTCATCGACTTGTTACTACGTGAAACCCGATTGCAAGGCCGTCGCGTGGTGACGAGAAATTCTATCTTTGCTCTTCTTTTTTTTTTTTTTTTTTCTTTTTTTTTAATCATTGTCTCCTTTCGTCATCAATCATCCAAGACAGACTTTTTTTATCTTGCCGAAAAATAGTCGCGATGCCCTCCACGACTGGTAACTGAACCATTAAACGCTTCATAAACTACTGAACAACATATCGGGCATTCCACCTAGTCTCGACGTGGGTCAGAATCTTCTGATTGGGTCCAGAATTTTTTATACGATTTACTTAACTCTGAAAAGCAGTAATTTAAAAATTAAAAAAAAAAATTTACACAGCTTTAATTGTCTACGATTTTTTAAAAACACATTATCGAACGACAAATTTGAAAAATCTGAAAATAAATAAATATCAAAAATCATATTTTGCATGAAAAAAAAATTTCTAGCTGCTGCCCATAGAAAATATACTATTTTCCATATTTTTGTTGCTGTTGAAAAAGAGTCGAAGAAAATATAGAAGTATTTGCCAACATTTTTTTTTTTACCGAAAATATTTATTTTCCAAAAAAGGTTTTTCAGTGTATTCTCAGATTTGGAAAATGCGTCGTTTGATAATTTGTTTTAAAAAAATCGTGGATATTTAAAAAGGTGTAAATTTGTTAAATAAGAGTTTAATTAATCAGAAAAAAAATTGCGGACCCAATCGGAAGGGTCAAAGGTCTGACCCAGGTCGACATATATTTGTAGTGTTATGTAGACTCTAAAAGTCGACTTTTACATTCAGGCGCAATTATCGCGTTTGACGACAATAATCGTGCTTTTTTTTTTGTTTCCGGGCAAAGAAAAAGAAAAGATGCTTCATTGAGAAGTCATTGAGCGCGTGAAAAGGGAGTGTTCAATTGGTCCAAGTTGTCGTGGGAAACAAAAAGTCTTGTTATTCACACTTTTTTCTTGTTGTCTTACAGATTGTCTTCTGGAATAGAATTTTTTTTTTTTTACATAATTTAATTTATTTTAATTTAATTGTTTTTAATAATAATTTTTTTTATTAAGGTAAATCAAATGTTTTGGCTCTTTTGAATTAACAGTGAAAAATTAATAATATGATTTAGAGATTTTTTTGTCACTTCTATAACAATTTTACAACAACAAAAAGAATTTTTAGAATAATTGTGTTATTCTTCAAATTAAACAAAAAAAGTCCTTGAAATATGAAAAAAAAACAAAATCCTGTCGAATTATTTTTACAAAGATTTTACAAATATTTACTGTTAAAATAAATAACAGTTAATTTATATCTCAATAGGTACATTTTTTATTCATCTTTAAAAAAATTGAAAAGTAAACCAAAAATCTTTAAAATCAATCTTTTGACCAAAGACACTTTTTTTTCAATTTTGGGAATATTTAAAAAAAATTCAAGTCCAAGGAGCTAAATAAAGTAGACTGAAGGCTAAAGCAAGTAAAACTAAATTTTTCTTTCTCCAAAAAAAAAAATCCTGTGAAATTATTTTTACAAAATATTTTTTAAATATTTACTGTAAAAATAAGTAACAGAATTATATTAATTTATATCTCAGTCAAAAAAATTGCAAGAAAATTCAAAAATCTTAAAAATCACTTTTACGAGTAAAACACTTCTTTTTTTCAATTTTGGGAATAGTTTTTTTTTAATTTCAAGTCCAAGGATTTTAAATACAGTAGACTGAAGCAAGCAAAATTGAATTCGTCATAGTTTAGTAAGGGTTGTATGTCCATGGTATTAGTAAGCGATTTAGCAACGTCGTTAGGACATATACATATATAGCAGCAGAGCCAATAGGAGAAGAAACGAAGGAGCTAAACCACTGGTTCCATCGAGCTGTAACGAGAACACACATATAAAGCCCACGAGATCCCCTTGCATGCACTCAAAAACTATAGTACTGGTACTCTATAGATTCGCTCCTCTTCTCATAACGTGTGTGTGCCCAATATGTAAACCCGTTGCCCATTTCAACAGCACTCCTCGGGTTATATGGACCCTTTTTTTTTTTTTAAAACAAATACCAGCAGCCCAGGTCACGCGGCAATGGGCTACAAAGATCTCTCGCACTCTCGAGTGCTGTGGCAAATACGCGTTTGAAGAGCGAGAGCATATAAAAATAGAGTGAGCAGGGACCAGTGAAACAAGAGCGTAATTTTCGTTCGATCGAGATTTATCGACAAAAATCCAGACAAGTGGCACGAGTAGCAAAGGCCAACGGATTTGACATGAGTGTGCATATATATGTACGTCGTACAAGTGGCCAACCTAAGCACAGCTGCGCGACAAAAAAGAAAGAGCGAGCTTTCATTTTTTTTTTTTTTTGTTAGCAAAAAGGCTTAAGATTTTTTTGACAAATGCCACTTTTTTTTAGTACTATTAAGAGATTATCGTTTTTTATGTCGATATTTTTTATGGATTGTGAATTTCGAAAAATGTTTTTGAAAATATTGGTCAAAAAATTGTGGGAGTTCTTTTTTTTTAATAGAAAAAATAAATTGTTTAAAAATGCGTTATATGGGGCATTCCACGTGGACATTTTTTTGGCTGATTGTGAATCTCGAAGAATTTTTATGAAAATTTTGATTAGAAAATCGTAGGAGTTTCATTTTTTTATACAACGAAAAAATTGTTTAAAAATATGTTATATGGGGAATTTCACGTGAATATTTTTTTAACAGATTATAATAACATATGGAGGGACGTCCATATGAATAGGGGGATATTAAAAGAGATTTCACATGAAATTCAATCCAAATGTGAATGTCTCATGTCGAACAATTGCTATAAAAAAAAATTTAAAAATCGTACGTGACTCCATGAGAGCCTTAAGCGTTTTGATAAGCTGCAGCCCGCGGGGATTCATGGGTGGCAATGTGGTTGTGGCGTGTAACGAGGGCAAACGAAATCCGCTTCGATATATAGCAAGTAGCATTGGTGGGTGGCACGCGCCCGATGCCGTAACTTTAATATAAACGGCTGACGCGCTCGACGGTGTAACACGAGACAGACCGGAAGGGACGTCTGCCGAGTGTCACCCGGTCATTCAGTCACTCTTGTACTTTCGTATGTTCAATCCCTCTTTCTCTCTCTCTCTCTCCCTCGCTCCATATTCGTACATTCACAGTGCAGTAGAGCAGACCGGGGTCAGTTGTCTCACTTTTTTCTTTCGAATTCTTTTAAAAATGTCACTAAATTATTTTTTTCTCAGCGAGGAATTATCTAGAATTTCACAACTTCAAAAAGACCCGGAAATTTTATCTCATTTTTACATTTTTTTTTTTTCATAAAAAATTTTAATTTTAATTTTAATTTTAATTTTAATTTTAATTTTAATTTTAATTTTAATTTTAATTTTAATTTTAATTTTAATTTTAATTTTAATTTTAATTTTAATTTTAATTTTAATTTTAATTTTAATTTTAATTTTAATTTTAATTTTAATTTTAATTTTAATTTTAATTTTAATTTTAATTTTAATTTTAATTTTAATTTTAATTTTAATTTTAATTTTAATTTTAATTTTAATTTTAATTTTAATTTTAATTTTAATTTTAATTTTAATTTTAATTTTAATTTTAATTTTAATTTTAATTTTAATTTTAATTTTAATTTTAATTTTAATTTTATATCTGCCTCAATTGACCCCTGATTCATCTCGCCCCGGTCTCCTCTTCATTTAGTACACAACAGCAAATTTCAATAAGTGCATATATATATATATCGTTCGAGCAAACGTCAATTCTTTAAGCAGAGGCGCACGTGCGTCAAGCTTGAAGGGGATGAGGTTCCCTTATCTCTGTGCAAGATAAGGGAACATGTCATAAGAATGAGTTAAAAGAACTCAGTCTTATCTCCGTGTTTTATTAAAACTCATCCACATCTATCGAATCTCTCCTTCTATTTTTTTTCCTTAAGCTTGGTTCTCATGAAAAGGCGACAATGCCTGTTGTGGTTCATAATGGAAATAGCTGGCGAGTGAGTTTAGTGATAAAATAGAGAGTTAGTGATAGTTGATAGTACATTAGAATGCAGTAGTGGTAGTTAAGTAGGAAGTGTCTCTCAATGCAACCCCCGCGGTGGCTCTCCTCACTGGTAGAAGTAGCGGAGAGCCTTAAAAGAGTCCAATGGAGATGCTGGACACTCGTAACAATCACCGTAGAGATCCATGCTTGTTGCCGAATGAATGACTGTGAGGTATTTAGCCTCTCGCTGTGAGCGAGTCCTCAAGAGAGAGAGAGAGAGATTACAAGTTGACTGTCTGGGTTGACGATTTTTCTCAGGGAATTTGGTTGAACATAGTCTGGACATGCCAATATAACTTTAGACAACCCAATATATTGGTTGAACGAGTCAATATAACTTTAGACCAGCCGATATATCGGTGGAATATGCCAATATAATATTGGACCAGCCAATATATTGGTTGAATTTGCCAATATAATATTGGGCCAGCCAATATATTGGTTGAATTTGCCAATATAATATTGGGCCAGCCAATATATTTGTTGAATATGCCAATATAATATTGGGCCAGCCAATATATTGGTTGAATATGCCAATATAACTTTAGACCAGCCGATATATTTTTTGAAAATGCCAAAATATTGGTAGGTCAGACAATATATTGGCTGACCAGGCCAATACAATCATTGGCCTCGCCTATTTTTTGCCATTTCAGTCAATTTCAATTTTTTTTTCTCTAGATACTCGATAAATATTATATTGTCCAACATATTGGCTTACAAGATTTTTAGCCTGATTTTCGTGACAATAAAAATGTCTTAACAGCAACATATTTCACAGTGAAATACAATAAGACAATTGCATCTTCCAGGCTTTGGTGGAACCATAAGGGGGGAGGCGAGAGCGCCTTCATTGCGGGACTCATTGTCATCGTCGTCGTCGTCGTCGTCGTCGTGGTAGTCCTGTTAAGTAGGAAGTTGACGCTAACCTCCCGTTTATTGCCGAGGAAAATTTTTATCAAGACGCTTGCCACACGTTTAAATAGCCGGATCCACCATACGTTTGTTACCCATGTACACGTATGTACACATTGCTTCGAGATGAGCTATTCGGTTACGTCGGGCCCCTTGTCTCTGTTATACGAGGTACCACCCACGTACATATATTCATGTGTCCCTCGGGCCTCACGCGTTTACTGTACGTACGAAACGACGAGCAACTCTTCTGCTTGTTGCTACTCTTTACTCTTAATGTATCATACCGCTGCGTTATAAATATAATAATAAGGATTCTACGACATCTCTCAATGGATCGTGTGTGTCATACACTTGATATTGGCATCACGTTTGTGTCTATCCACGTGTAAGCAAAACGTGTCATCCAATTGGGACAATTGACTCGTATCAATTCGCGGAACGTCGTTCATTTGCTGAAAATCTTTTCAGCCGAAAGATACAGCGACAAATATCGTTGATCTGAATTTTTTCTATTTTCCAAATTGGCAGGCTTGGCAATCTTTTTTTTACTACTTTCCTCTTCTTCATTTTTCATTTAGATTGAAATGAAGGGTTCCTTCGTTTGGTCTTTGAGTTTAGCGACAAGATAAAATGACTCTCATTTCGTTACCTTCCCAAATTCTTTCCATCAGGCCTGATCACCATTTCTAACGAAATTGGAAAGACTCTTGGAATTACAGTGGATGGAAATGAAATAAAAGCTTCGTGGGTGGAGAACGAAGACCCACGAAATTGGAGTTGAGAGTTGGATAAACAAGTCCAGGCTTATCGAGTCCCAACATTGAAACGGTACAGCGAAACCAATTAAACCGAATCCACAGAGCTTTTTTTAAGGTTTCTCGAACGATTGCATTGCGAAGGGAAATGAAGGGGACACCTTCGCAATGGAATAGATTTAATTTTCGCTGCTACGCGTAGCATCCACATGAATTGGACGTCTCTTGTGTTTGGATTTGTCAAACGCTACGACGAATTGCAACGAAAAATCTCTCACGCTGAAAGAACAGGAAATTATTTCAGGGACAACAGGATTGTAAACCAAGTGTTGCTGTCGACTGAATAAAATTCGAGCGAAACCAGAACGAATTGACAAAACACGCCTCCGAGGAATTCAACGGATTTTCAAACTGACGGATCACACCTAAATTATATTTCACTCATCGTTGACGTCCGTTTGTCCTCGTTCTTCGGATTATGATCCAACTCACCAATGTCGGACAGTTACACTTTGCGGAACAAATGCGGTCATGGTTCGCGACCTTTTGGATCGCGCTGACCAACCGGAAGCTACTTTATGACGATCTTAATGCGACTGAGGCATTGACTCAGATCAAGACAATTTCTAATGGAGAACAAAGAATTTAAATCTCTCAGAGAAAAATCGATGAATCCCTAAAATCCTAGAAAAAATGTCGTGCAATCATCTGACGAGTTTAATGACTTTCAAGAAATTTTCACCTCTTATGTTACCTGACGTACGTCAACATTTTTTTTTTTTTTTTCCAAAACACCTCTAAATTGGTGGTCTGCCTTTTATCGAAGATTTGCCATTATGAAATAGCTCCAATATGGACAAATTCTAGCGGCTGAGCATGAATTCTGAAGAAACAATTAGACGCATCCAACGAACGCTAATTGAGGCCATTCAAGATCATGGCGAGTAAGTTAGTGACGGGTTAGTGTGACGGATCGAGGTGACCGTCCTCTCCTCTTTCTCTCTCTCTTTCTCTCTCTTTGATCTCACACAATCAGCTCAGATCACACCGACTTGTTATAGTAAAAACACTAATACCAAAGATGGCTCAAGTTGAACACACAAAGTTCGTTCATGAAGCCGAGAGACGAGCCTCTCCTTTCCGACTCATTCTTTCCTACAATTCTTCTTATATCGCTCTCCCGCTCTGCGCTAATAAAGACCAACGACTGTACGACCAAACGCTCTCTCGCGCCTTCGAAGAGCTGTGTGCTCTTGTGTGTTCGGCGTTACACCAAGGCGGTGATACATTTCCGGTCACCACCATTCCACAGCGCTTTGCTTTGCTCTCCATTCACTTTATCGTCTCGTTCTCCTCCTCCGTTCTCTTCGTCGCGCAGCTCGTCTCCCCTTTTTTTCCAGGCGATCGGACTGTTGAAAAAAAAAAAAAAAAAAACAATAGTAGTTTTTGGTTTCATCGAAATTTTTGTTTCTTATGATTAAAACACAGATTTGCGCAAAAGAGAAAAAAAAATCTTTTGTCGCGTGAAGAGCTACTGGTTCTCTTTCAAAAATCTGCGGAGTCTAAAAACGAAAAAAAAAACAAATTGTTCTGGGTGACCCGCATTATCCACATATTTTTTTCACCCACCAAAAATAGTATATTACGATACGAGTGCGATTAAACTTTTTTCTGACGAGCGTGAGTTTGCAGCACCAGCCGGAGTCGAGTGTTGCAAGCACAATGAAAAAAAATTTCTCGCACGAGTACTTTATCACACGAGTGCGAGAAGTAGGCACTTCTCGCACCGCGTCGCATAAAATTCTTTACATTTTTTTTTTCAAATATTATTAGCAGCCTCATTAGTGAGATATTAGTGATATTACACTGAGAAAAATTTTCTCGCACGAGTTTCGTATACAACATTATCACACGAGTGCGAGAAGTAGGCACTTCTCGCACCGCGTGGCATAAAATTCTTTATTTGCTAGATAAAACCAACATTTTTTTTTTTCAAACAATATTAGCAGCCACATTAGTGACATTCTCTCTCTCTCTCTCTCTCCAAATATCCATAAATTTGATCTGTGATACCTTCCCCCTAATAGTTGTTTTTAGTGTCAAGAATCTTCCCAGTCTCGGTTGCAACAGGAGCGTCGCAACAGGCTGACACTCTTATTTCCTTCTTCCCTAGCGACCTCTCCTCTTGCGAGGCAATGAGAGAGGAGATGAATCGAGAGCGCGCGCGTCTCTACAGCTCATTCATCCGTTCATTCGGTGCGTTCATTCATTCGTTTAACACTTTTGTGCGACGCGGAGATACGGGTCTTCTGTTGTCCAAAGACGTTCCTATATGCACTTACGCCGCTCGGCTTTCGACTCTCTCACTATATATATATATGTGTGTGGTGTAATGTGCAGCACGATGCAACGCCTGTGGGAACCTCTTTAACCGTTTTGTATTACTTTATTAGGGCAATATTGCACCCTCCTTCCGACTATATGACTACACTGAAGTTCCTCGCAGTGTCATTCATACATTTCTCTTGTATTTCATTAATCTTTTGTGTTACAATTTTGGAGCATTTTCTCTTCTTGTTCATCTTTTTTGTTGATTAATAATTCGTTTTTTATTCGACTGAGGAAAGTAAAAAAAAATACAAATAAAAATTTATGGAATTAAAAAAAAAATTCTGAACTCCAAAATTTCAATATTTTTCATTGCGAAAAATGCCAAAAAATAGAGTTTTCAATTAATTTGAAAACCGTGATAAGATATATTTTTTATAATTGCCAAATTAATTAAAAAAAAAAAAAAAAGTATTAACGAAGAAAAAGATAGTAAAATAATTTTCTCCAAAAATATAATTAAAGTAAAATTTCTAACCGTTCCGAAAAAAAAGAAAATTCTGAAGAAAATAATTCGGAATAATCAATAATCTTAATTCTAAAATTAATTGTTTTTTTTTCTTTTTTACCATTCAATGAATCTTAAATTGCAAAATGGCACAAAATCGTAAAAAAGAAAAAAAAACGTAAAGATGACGTAAGTAATCTTTAAGAGTGTAAACCGGGCGTGTGGGTAGTGTAGCTTATCATTCGATGACGCGAGTGGCGATGAGTCGGTCACTTAGCAAAAGAGACGAAGTTGCTTTTGCTGACGCTTGCGGTGTGCCCTCTTGTCTTTGTAGGCATATATCAAACTCCAGTCTGAAAAGAGAGAAACAGAGAGAGAGAGAGAGAGTTAATAAGAGAGGAGAGTGTTGGAAGTTACGCGGGGCTTCAACCCCCGCATGATATGTACGAAGATCTATTAGTTCGTCTCGTCTCGTTTCACGTTTCTCCGGTACGAACTGCTTTGCGGGCTTTCGCACCAAACTACACAAATGCACACGCTGTGCTTAACTTTAAGCATCGCCACAGTTCTTCGTATACGCGAGATTATAACAGCCTACACGAGTAGAAGAATTAAACGTTGGTGGTTGAAATATTTACGACGTATTTTATATAACGTCTTCTGGAGGACAAAACATTTTATTTATATATAGATTGACTTTTCTTGTTATTATTTTATTTTTAACCAACACTTTTTGACTATCATTGACAATTTATGTATTTTTTTTTTGTTTTATTTCCTAAAAAGGCAATACAACGATTCTACATAATCCGATTCTACACAACAGCAATTCTACACATGGCCCAACTCTACACAACAGCGACTCTACACGTAACCGACTCTACACCGCCAATTTTACACAACAGCAAGTCTACACAGTGCTCGACTCTACACAACAGCAATTCTACGCATGCCACGACTCTACACAGGTAGAAACTCAGCACAGCAAAAGTGTGTAGAGTTCTGCCTGTGTAGAGTCCTGCTCGGAGACTGAATTGCGCTGAATTTGTGTTTGTTTACACAGATGGGTTTGTGTAGAGTTGGGTCACGTGAATAATTGCTGGTGTGTAGAATCGAGCATTGTGTAGAGTCGACGTTGTAGAGTCGGAATCAGTAGAGACGCTCAATTGCCTCTCATTTGTCTAATTCTGCAAACGAAAGTACAATGACATTTCGCTTATTTAATTTGTTTATATTTTATTTTTGCCTTCCAAATATTTTTTTACATTTTTCTTTTTTTTTGCACCATTAATTCAACTTTTAAAAAATATATTTATTAGATTCTCTTGAAATTGACTAAAAATCATTTGGTAAGCTTTAAGTAGGAAAACATCGACTATTTTTTTTTTTTTTTTTAATGTGTATAAATAATTTTTGAAATCTTGATACTCGAATGACGTGACTGACTTTGTAGCGTTAAAGACTCTCCCGTGATATACAAGGCGAGAGTGCGACACACGATAGAAATTATCGTGGATTGAGGAAGTTGTAAATTCAGTCGGTGCACGCCGCGAAATTGTGAACAGCGCGTTTGATGATTCACTGTCGCTCCTCGATTAGTACGAATCTTACGTGGTTCGCGCTGATGATTTTCTCCCCCCTCAAACCCCCCCTTCGGTCAGTCAGTCAATGCCGTTGTACACCGTTAGTGCACATTGTATCGCGTGTCTATGCATCCGTCTCTTTGCTTCTAATAAGCAAGCAACGAGACGTTTCGCTTGTCGTAGAATTGAGAGATCCATTTTTATCAATCGTCATATCGAGCAGAGAAAATACATTGAGCTCGAAAAAATTCGCATTCTTCCAAATACCATGAAAAAAATAATTGTCGTATCTGGGAGATATAAAAATATAAACTTTTTACGAAAATTCATCAAAATTTAGCATTTTAGAATTACGATCACATTTTTTTTTTCGACAATTTAACAGTCGTTTCAAGATTTACAACAGATTTTTTATTTTCTTTTTTTTTAATTGTATTTTTTATTAGATAAAGTATTATTCGTCATTTTTAGAAATAAAAACGTAATTTCATCATTTAAACTCAAAAACAAAATTTGACGAAAAAAAAAATTCTGCACAATTTTACATTTTACATTTTTACTGTTTGTACGGCCGAAAAAAAAAAAAAATTATGATGTCAATGGATTTCCAGTGCAGAGCGTGTTAGATTATTTTCGGTTTTTAAGGGTTATGCCGTTTCAATCGAGAGAGGAATGAAGCTGTAGAACAGGGGGCGTCAGTACGACCCCTTCTGACACCCCAAAAATGTAGATGCTATATATTGCTTATACTGTTGCTGTATATATATACACTCTTTTGGTTTCCATTGAAAAGGGGGGGGGGGCTAGGGGGGAGGGGGTTGCTGCTTCCTTCCGCGACGACTATATATGACGATCCTGGGGCTTTTCCCGAGGGGCGCGGTGGACCTCAAATGTCGAATGGAAGGGAGAGTTCTACAAACAGATTTTTGGCCTATGGGATACGATTCATAGCAATGGTGGTTGGATCGCGGTTAATCTGTGCCATATCCGCACTTTGATGCATGGTGGAACAGTGTTGGTGAACCCCACTGGTACTAAGGGGTCCGCTTTTGGATAGAAAAAGGGGGGGGGGGGGGGGTGGGGGGAGAATATAAAAGGAGGAGGGTACATAAGGGTACATAACGTGTTCACTATACACGCATCTCACGCATCCTGCAATCTCCCCCTTTTATGCGTTATATGTCGTTGTGCCTCCGAGAAACAGCGTGACGACAACCAAGATGAGACGTTTCAATATTATGCCAATATATATATATATAGTATATATGTGCAACATGGTGCGTTATGACGTGACTATGCATTATGTTAAGGTGTGAGGATTTTTTTTTGTAGCTTTCATTTTTTTTTATCTCACTGAAAAAGTGAGTTTTTTTTTGGTCCTGGTTACAAATTTACACAATTAGTTCAAATGTAGGGATTGACAAACGAAAATGTGTCGTGGCAACAAGAAAACCTGTACAGTTTTGACTGTGTAGAATTTTGCCTGTGTAGAGTTTCGTCTGTATAAAATTTAGCCTGTGTAGCATTTCGCCTGTGTAGAGTGTCGCCTGTGTAGAATTTCGCCTGTGTAGAATATTGCCTGTGTAGAATATTGCCTGTGTAGAGTTTGGTCTGTATAGAATTTTGCCTGTGTAGAATTTCGCCTGTGTGGATTTTTGCCTCGGAGACTTTTGCTGTGTTGAAATTGTACTTGTGTAGAGATTGCGTACGTGTAATATTACTGTTGTGTAGAGTCGAGCGTTGTGTAGAGTTGGTGGTGTAGAGTCGGGACATGGGATGGAATTGCTGTTGTGTATAGTCCAACTTTGTGTACAGTTGGTGGTGTAGAGTCGGGGCATGTGTAGAATTGCTGTTGTGTAGAGTCGGATTCTCTGGAAAGCTGAGAAACAAGCTTTTGCGAGACTTGCGTGTAACGCCGGGCGTCGACGTCTCACGTCGTAGAATGCGCAAACTCGAGAATGAATACTTGGAGAATGGGCGCGAGAGCACCAAATAGGATCCTCCTTCTCCTCTCTTCTTCATGTTACGTTGCGTTGCCTCGTGTTTTTTTTTTTTTTTGTTTTCTGTTTTGTAGCTCGCGAACACCCTGCGACAGAATGAGACAAGCACAGAGAACATAGATCGAGGAGAAAGAGAGAGACAGGCTTTGCTCTACGAGCAAAGCAAGCACAACTATGTACTGCTTCTCTGCTCGCCACTTGGGACAATTGGCCACGCAAGTGTTTACTGTCCCCCTCGCGGTACCGTACGCGCGTTTGCTGCGCTTAGTACGTGACGCTATGCAACCTTCGCGAGAAGGCTCATCTCACATCTACTTTTAAGCCGTCACAGAAGTATCTTATTTATCACAGAATTTTATGTGTAGCATTCAATTCAGTATTTTTTTTTTATTTTTTTTTTCATTTCTCTAAATCATATCGAATAATATATAATCAACTTTTCACAAAATTAAAAAAAAAAAAAAAAAACAATGTCA
This sequence comes from Perithous albicinctus, assembly GCA_964016905.1. NCBI lineage: Eukaryota > Metazoa > Arthropoda > Insecta > Hymenoptera > Ichneumonidae > Perithous > Perithous albicinctus. The sequence continues at coordinate 10,076,111 of OZ024703.1, forward strand.
AACAAACAACAAAAAGTGCAACAAAAATTGAATTTTATGAATAAGCAAAAATTTTTTTTTTTTTTTACAAAACGAAAAAAAAATGTCTTTCCAAAATCTTGAAAATAAGTCGAAAATATTACGAGCAAAATTTTGAAAAAAAAACTCTTTAAAAATCAAAATGCCACTTTTAAAAAAAAATTTTTTTTTTAATTTTCGGTCTCCGACCAGGCGGACCATGTTTACCAATCGTAACTCTCTCGAGGCTACAAAATTCACGGTTGCGTCTCGTATTGGCGATCGAGGACCGAAAATTGGCTCCGATAAAAGTGTCCGCGACGCGGTTATCGGCTCCATCGTATATCCACCAGAGAGTCTGCAACAGCAGAGCGTAGTTAGTGGTGACTGTTGGCTGCTGTGGCGCGGCTGCTCGTTGCTATACTGCCGCAATTCTGCTACTCAGTGCTCATCTCGAGCCCAGTACTTTAGCAACGTTATACGCGTCTGTATATAAACTATGCTGAGCACGTATGCCAGTGGGCAGCCTGCGCGGGTCACAATCCCATCTGCCGATCCAAACCGGTCAAACTCACTTTATACATCTCTCTGCTCGCTCGCTAAGCGGCTCTCCTTAATTCTCCCTCTCTGGCTTCATATTGCTTATCCACCCACCCGTCCCTTCTAATCTCAACTGTCACTGTGGCGCTTTGACAAATCTTATCATATGTTTTTTAATCAAATTTATATATTTTTTTTTTTTACGATAGACGAAAAAATGGGCTAATTTTGATAGTTTTTTTTTTTAAGTAAAAAAAAATGTATTGTCAAGACTTTCATACCGATTAAAAATTTTACACGTTTTTTTTCATATAATATTTAATTTTTTTTTTTTTGAAGACATTTTTAAGGATTTAAAAAAATGTAAAAAAATTAATAAAAATGTATTTTCTGTTCTTCATGAGTGCTTTGATTTGACACAAAAAAAAATCGCACTGATTAGCGCGTTTTAAAAATCGAAAAAAAATTGCGAAAATTAGGATGATTTTTTTTTTTTTTTAATATTAAGTGGACATTTTTTTTTTCTTTAAAAAAAACTCCATTAATAAGACTTTCATACCGATTAAAAATCGTTTTACACATTATTTTTCATATAATATATAATTTTTTTTTTTTTTGAAAGACATTTTCAAGCATTAAAAAAAATGTAAAAAAATTAATAAAAATGAATTTTCTGTTCTACATGAGTGCTTTGATTCGACATAAAAAAAAATCGCACTGATTAGCGTATTTTAAAAATCGAAAAAAAAATAAATAAAAAAACGCGAGAATTAGGATAAATTTTTTTTTTTTTTAATATTAAGTGGACATTTTTTGGTAGTAAAAATAAAAATGTATTTGGCTCTTGCCAAGCGTGTGCCTACCTCGTACCCTCGTGTGGCCCTTTACATACGAGCGTTTATCTTCCAACAGTGAATATATAGGCCTTCTCCTCTCGAGCGCGTCGAGCCTCGCTCATTATCTTATTTACGCCTCATTGTCTCAATGTATCATACCAATATCGCGTGTATATAGCTGCTGGCTGGTTGAAAAGTCCGTCGTGCCCGCACCGCCGCTCGTACAACACACGTCGCCATTCCATACATTAACGCGCATTCACATATTTCCTCTTCTCTTCCCTTTACCGCTCGCTCTCTTTGGTAAATCGCTCGTGGATACGTGGACGCGTATTACTTCGGCAATGCGTACGTGCTCACGCTCAACGCACCCGCGCACCCCTTTCCACTCTTATGTACGTCACAACCATACAGCACCAGCATATAGAGAGCTCACTATCGTTCGAGATGACACGAAAGGAAAGCTACAAAAGCTTACAGGAGCGAATAGAATGCCCCATATATGATAATTTCTCATCGTTGTGCTTCACAGATATGCTCGATTTTAATCGACAGTTCGCTTTTATTTCACAAATTTCGTTTTTTTTTTTCGAAATTTTTATGTCAGTATACTCAGAATGGTCCAAAACGTCGAGAAAAGTGGTATTAAAAATTCAAATCAAGATCTATTTCACATTTTCTAGATCTAAAAAAATAATTTGTCAAAAAAAGTAGTATTTTTTTTTTTTTTCTATAAAAAAAAATTTCATTTTACTTGAGAGAATACTTTTCCCCTTGATTTGAAAAGTCGAGAAGAGGAGGCGTGAAGATTTTACCAGCCGTCATATATACGCAAGGCCAAGGAAAAATATAAGTTTTATGGTTCGTTATACAGTCGCGGAGTAATAAAACAATTGGCATAGGACCCTTGGCTCGTCGGTCTGCCCAGCGAGTTCGACCCATTCGGCGTCTCCTCTGTAAAACCTGGTCTATTGTTTCCACTCACGGTGTGTTTTGACAGTCAGCGGGTTCTGCCTGTTTACTTTTACAATCGACTTTTATTATCCCCTGTGGACAGAAAATATTTTCAGTTTCCTTGAATTTACCTTCCCATAACTATGAAAACAATGTGAACCCAGTAACAAAGTGTAATCCAATTTGCAGCAATTTATATTTGAAACCAGACACAAAGAGATTTAATTCTTTTCTTCAACTTCGACACAATATTATTCGCTCAATTAATTTTAGATTTCGAGTTAAAAAAAAAAAAAAACCCATCTATGTTTTGAATATTAAATAATATTTATTTTATCTAAAATTAATTTGCTTGTAAAACAAAAATATTTTTAATATGGAATCTGATATTACGATTCATTTAATTAATTTCAATTTTCAAGCAGAAGAAAGTATCGATTTTGAATTTTAAATATCAATTTTATGCGAAATTAATTTAATTGCAAAAAAATAGTATTTTTAATTCCGTGTAGAAAAAAAAATCGCAGTGAATTAATAAACGTGTTTCGATGTATGGGATGGATTAGAGGCAGTATTGAGGATTGTATTTACGAATAAAATATAAGAGTCATCGATTTTATAGAAAAAATGGTTGAACATTTATTTTCACATTTATACAGACACGCGTCCTTTAATTGTCCGACGTTTATTTTTTAATGTTTTTTTTTTTAATATATATTCTAAGACGTCGAATATATTTATCTCCTTCTTCTTCGTTCATTCTCTCTATTTACAATAATTTCTTTAATCTCTTTTCTATTTACAAAACAACAGATCGCCGAGAGAAAAAAAAAAGAAAAAAAGAATAAAAACCGTAAATTATATCGTGTTTGACTTGTTAATCTCGGCGATAGTGGAGAGATCGTGTCGAATCAACGTGCTACGTAGATCTATGATATACACAATAGATAATATTATTTATAATATTTATATATAATATAATATAGAACTTTTGGTTTTATGTACAATATATTACTCTACTACGAAAAAAAAAAGAAAAAAAAAATCAATCGTAGATCACTCGGGAGGCGTTTCGACAACGTGCCTCGGATTTTGGTAAATCATCGCGGGTTTAAAAAAAAATAAAACCATCAAGTTTCATCGTCGACGAAAAGAAAAACAGATCCGAATATAAATCAAATTTCAAGCCCGAAAAAGAAATTCCAGTGCAAGCTGGAAGCAACGAAATAGAAAACAATTCCATCGTCGATACATTTTTCCATTGATAATATCAGTCAATAATTTTCGGAAACGCAAAAAAAAGAATCTCAATCGTCGTGAATCCGTCGGATCCCAGAAAACCCGCATCATCATTTTTGTTTCTCCGTCTCGTAACGCCGTTCGCAAAGTTCACCGGGAATCCCGTTTGCTTTGTGTTTTCACTGGTGGAGCTGTTTTAATATCTCCGCACACAACAACAACAACAAAAGAAAGAAGTGACTTCGAGTTCCAACTCGAGTCACCGATTTTTCCGCAATTAAAACGCCGATCGTGATCGACGTATATTCGCTTGGAAAAACGCAAGAGAGAGCCTATCAAAACGAGCCTTCCTCAAAAGTTCAGCTCTGTCGTCCAGTCAAAACGGTGATTGGCTTGAGTAAAAGTTGCGGCGGACTGTGCGAATGTTGATGGTGTTGTCGCTGCTGCTGTTGTTGTCCCATGTTGCACATTGAATTTGGGGAATGCGGGCTCATTGGCTCGGGGCTGCTTCCAGGTGAGGCGGTCGTTGATGTCGGTTGGCTTGGAATATGATGACTCTGGTGGGTCATGTGGTAGCGTTGTTGCTGTCCGAATACGGCCTGATGATGCTGTTGCTGCTGTTGTTGCTGATGAACCGCGAGATTTCTCAGGGTGTTGTAAAAGTCGTAAGCAGGCGCTGGTAAACCAGGCGTACCCAGCCCACTCGGGTACCCGGTGGGCGCTTGAAGTAGCCTCTCCATGGAAAAGGCTCCATGACTCGGTGGTGCGGTTGTTGCGGGTAATGCTTGCGGCTTGCACGGCATACTTGACGCTTGTGTAGCTGCGCCGGGCAACAAACTGGCTGGATAACCAGCGGGTGTTGCGTACGGTCCTGGCGCGGTTGGATAACAAGTCGCGGCGCGATGCAAATACGGCAGGGTGTAAAGTGAGGCAGGCCATCCGGGTGGCGGATAGGGGCTCGGATAGAGTCCGCCCAAAACAACGCTTCTCTTGAATGCGGCAAGGCGCGATCTCGATGCGGCGGTTGTTCGTCGGCGCAATTTTCCGGTTGTTCCACCGATTACAACATCCTCGGAGCTTGGGTCCAACATCCAGTAGTTGCCTTTGCCGGGATCGTCAAAGTGACGCGGTACTTTAACGAAGCATTTGTTCAACGATAGATTGTGTCTTATGGAATTTTGCCAGCCTTGCTTGTTGTTCTCGTAGTAAGGAAAGTGGCTCATTATATATTCGTAAATGCCATTAAGCGTCAAACGCTTTTCCGGACTCTGACGAATTGCCATCATTATCAAAGCGTTGTAGCTGTACGGTGGTTTCTTCGATTTCTTGTCCTCCTCGGTTTGCTGACTGTTTGCCTCGTGTTGCTGATTCGTCGGACTCGTCGACGAACCATTACGCGAACAATCGAGCGGCGGTGTCTCGGCACCGTCACCGGTTACGTCCAAATCACTGGATTCGTCGCTGTCGTCAACTTGCGGCATTACCGGGCTACTTACAGCGCAAGCCTCCGGTATTATACGGCGTATACTGAAGTCGCTCTTGACCGTCGCACGGGCTGCCGGCGATACCGTCACCGTGTGCTGTTCACCATTCACCTCCATGTTCACCATTTCTTTACGATATATTTTTACGAGATATATTGTCTTTAATACAGTTTTTTTCTTGTCGTTGTATTCACGTTTATCGAGAATACAAAATTACACACTGAGCGTTTCTCTAATCGAGTATCCAAGGAACGATATAGAGTAAACTTATTATCTTCCTCACGAAGATCACTTTGTTTCTTTGTCTTTGAATCACTTTCGACACACACCGCGAATTCGAAAAGAACAAACGGAACAAAAATAAAACAAACTCCGTTCACACTGGAGGGAAACTTTTCGCTAACTATTTGAAAGCAAAAGAAGTAAAGCGTCTCTCCTTTTCTTGCGGACTTGTCTTTCGGTGCGAGAGCCAAGGAAGATATTTACGAAGTGCACCGTTTGGACGGTCACACGTATCTGCTCGATCCCCACCTCCTCCAGCTTTTTATATCCTTCGGCAGAGCCACGCCTACCAATAGTACGGACTCGCCCGGATCAATCCTACGACCAATCGGCTCTCGCTACGGCCTCGCCGTATCCCGTAACGCTGCACTAGCCCCACTCTCTGTTTTCGCCCAATGTTTGACAGCAAACAATGCAAACAGAAGGGCGCACGGGCTTGCCGCGGCTCTTCGCTGACCTACGGACGACGGTACCTCCGTGCTCCACCGCCAGGAGGATAAGATGGTGGGGCGAGGGGGCCAGGGGGGGAGAGAAGCAGCGCAGACGCACCGCAGCAACACACCGCTTGCGGAACACAAACAAATCCCGACCCTTTGCCCATGGGGCGATCTCTCACACTCTTTTTCTCTCTTTCTCTTTTTCTCTCTCTTTCTCTCTCGGTCGCTAGTTTCTCACTCTAAGCGATCTCTTTGCACACTTGAGCACTCGCCACGGCGCGCCACCATCCACTCCGTGGCTTCTATTCAATTATGACCGACACTCAGGAATTCGTTAAAAAAAAAAAAAAAAAGAAACGCCCCAGCGTTTTTGTCTCGGCGACTGATATGAGATTTTAGCCTTTCGTCGAGCGCATGCAACTAATTTGTATTATGGTAAAAAATATTAATTCGGATAAATTTTGAGTTACAGCTGGTCTTGAAGATTTGAAATTACAGGATCGGTATTTTTTTTTTTTTTTTGCGGATCTATTTGTAGATGCAGTTTAGGGGAATTTTGAATTTTGATAATCGTAAAAAATTGCTGAGATATTATTTTAGAAAAAAGAAAAATGTTAGTTATAATCGGTACTCCTATTTTTACCGACGGCGAAGCTTACGCGATTTCTTGTCAATTTATACTCGTCGCTCTTAATGAATAGGATATTTTTATTTGTAAAATGTATGATTTTAAAATCATGTTTTTTTGGGAATTTTTATTGTTGAAGTAATAAAATATATATATAAATGCGTTTTTCCGATTTTTAATTAAGCGCGCAATTCGTACTTTTTCCGTCGGCGGATGGAAAAATCTATATGAAATAGTATTTTTTGTTCTTTTTCATACAAAATCTATCGAAGTACTATTTACCAACGAATTTTAATTCTAAAAAAATCGCTGTTCAGTATTTTTTTTAAAAACACATACACATAACATTTTTTTTAACAAGCAGCTCTCGCTAATCTTACTTTTTCCGACGGCGGATGAAAAGTTCTTCCGCGCTAGAATTGAAACTTTACTTTGAGCGTTCATTCGGAACATTTTTAAAAAATCGCAGAGGTGTCAAAATAATCGCTGCCGATTTCTACAAAATTTATAACAATCGCTGCTTTTTTAAAGAAAATGTTTCCATCATTACGCGTCACACCAATGCAATCCTTTTTCCCCCAAAACTTTTTCTTTCATAAAATCATCAAAGTTTGCGGAATTTTTAGATAAAAACATCATTTTCACTTCACAATAAATAATAAACTTGTCGAATATCCTGAAAAATTCGTTTCAATTGATCAACGGAAAAACATCAGCACAAGAAATTAGTGACTTTTGCTGCAATTCAATGTCTGGAGAATTATAAATTCCGAGTATCGGTAATGTGTCCGGCATTTGTGATTCCGCGTAAATTTTCGATACCGCGGAATGGTGGCAGCGGTTTGTGAAAGAAAAGAAAAGGGCGTCACGAGGAGTCGCCGCGTATAGCGTTTAAATCTCATCAGGTTGATGGCCCACCGGTATTGTTTCGACGCTATTGTGTGTCCTAACAGGATTAACCCGGGAACGAGATGCAAAGGACGAAGGGAAGCGGGGGTGAAGTTTGGGGGGGAGGTTACCGTCGACTGTCGCGTCGGAAACACACCTGCAACAGTGTTACTCGGTTTGACCTGACTCGTTGGCTTAACGAGGTTCTCCTTGGATTTTATAAAAGAGCGCGCACTTTGGTCTTATTAAATCACCTGGGTTATATACCTGGGAGCACTAAATCGGCATTGTTGATACGTTGTATTACTGGCGTCAGAATAGAATTACCGTAAATGACAGACTCGCTCGGAAAAATGAAGGAAATCATGGAAATTGTTGCTTTTACCACAAGAAGTTAGTCGAAACAATGGTTAGTGTGCATTCATACTAATTTGTGGCAATGAAATGTATTTTGGCGGATCTAGTTTTAGGTTAATCCTCTTATAAACTCTCGACGGTATATTAGATGGGACAAAAGGTAAACGCAGGTCAGAATGGCTACCGATTTTATATGTGGCGCATCTTGATAGAGTTTGCGAGAAATATATCGATTTTATGATTATAGAAATTCGTAGGAAAATAAGAAAAATCGTTATGCAGGGAAAATCGGTTTAAAAAGAAAACCGGTTTATAGTTTGAAAAACTGTTTTATAACGGACGATGATTTTTCGAGAAAAGTCGGTTCATATAATAAATAGGATTTATAAGGAAAATGGAATTTTGCAAATAAAATCGACTTTATAGGGGAAACCGATTTTGCAAAAAAAAATCGGTTTTATAGCGGAAACCGGCTTTGCAAGAAAAATCGGTTTTATAGCAGAAATCGACTTTGCAAGAAAAATCGGGTTTTTAAAGCAGAAATCGAATTCGCAAAAAATGCAAAAATTGGATCTATAAAAAAAATTAATTTTGCAAGAAAAATCGGCTTTATAGCGGAAATCGATTATGCAGTAAAAAAAATCGGTTGAAAAATCCTAACTTATTAATTCAGCTAACCGATCTTCGGTAACACAAAGTGCCCTCAAATCCTAATACCTTTGCGGGTAATATCTTAAAAACCAAGAATCTTGATCGCATATATCTCGCTGACATGGTCCAATGATCGCTATCCACAAAAAAAGAAAAAAACACAACTCCTTAAAGAGAAAAAAATCAAAGACGCCGCTCTGTGTGTCACTGAATAGCTGATTATTATCAAGTGCTCCCGGAGTTACAGAGTGGCGTTTCAACGGGGGTGGTTTTTCTATATACCTTATAGACATTCGACCCACCACGACATCGGTGCTTAAGGAATCATAGCATCAGAGGCCGTCTGTTGCGCGTCGAAGCGTGGCGTCTGCGGTGGTCACTGCGAGCATCATAGCGCTGCTGAGGCCATCAGCCAAAAGTGCCACCCTGTTACTAGACAATACGGGTGGCGGGAGGGAGAGTCGGTGCATCGTGAAACACATCGGGGAACAAGACCGTTGAAGGGGGGATGAAGGATATGCTCGGTGTACGATATATCGGCGTCTAGGCCGATTTTTCGTGATGCGGCAAAGAACACCAAAAAGGGAACATCCACACATACACACAGGTAAAAGGAGAGAGAGAGAGAGAGAGGATGCGCGCAGCCTTTTCACCGCCGGAATGACGTCTTTATACACGCGAGAGAAGCCCAAGGCACGAAATATCCCGCCGCGAAAATGTCGTCACCCCGTGGCGTCCCATAGATTTTCTTTCTATCCCGCTCTCTTGCTCTCGTCCCCTCTCACAATTCGACAGCGCGCCGCGCATCCCCACCACATAATTCTCGCACGAAATTCTACGGGGGATATGAGTGTAAGACTCGAGTTGGAAATGTTTCAAACAAGATTTTTGAAATGACGATTTTTCAAATTGCAAATTGCAACTATAAGATATCTATTGAGGGATAAATATTAATTGGCATGGTTATGTTATCGGTAATTGTAAATAGTTGGTATATAGTTGATAAAAACTTCCACTTTTTTTTTTTTTTTTTTTTTTTTTTTTTTTTTTTTTTTTTTTTTTTTTTCAGTTACCGTAGTTACAATAACGATTTTACTAGTGATCGTAATTTTTTTTAATAGTTGAAAGAGAAACTATAAAACTAGTCGAATTATATAGTTGTCACTTATAGTTGCCAGAAATGATCAATTATTAAATTAGTTATCAATTAGTTACGTTAACTGATTCATAGTTACAACGAATCAACATTAATTCAATTATTAGCCCCTTTCGACTATTTTTACAATTACCTCAATTCGTTACATTATTATTTTAAATACCTGTAATATATTGCAGTAAATTTAGTTACAGTAATAAAAAAAAATACACGTATAAACCAACAATAATAATAAATCAACGCTCAATAGTTGTCACTAAGTGAGAATTATTAAGAGTTGCATTGTATATTTTTCTCTCTCTCTCTCTCTCTCTGCGTGTGCAATAAATTATTTAATGAATGCCTAATCTGTGGAGAATGCAGAGAAAAAGGGGTTTTCCTGTGTTTTGGTTGAAGTGAACGTGAATATTAAGCCTTATGAATGGAAGACAACGAAGGTACCTTGATATACCTGCTGGATTTTCCAATCCCAAATGGCCGACTGGCTTCTCGAGACAATATAACCCTTTATAATTTCATTAGGAGAACTGAAACCTCACTTTCCCGTCTGGATCCCGTCGATCCTTTCCGCGAAAAAAAGAAGCGCAGAAACTTAGTCGGGCAACCGTGAAAGGGTATAGGGCCTTGTTAATTATTTCCAGGGCTTCCATACTAGGGCCACTTTAAAATCCACAAAGGCTTCCCGAAATATAGCTCTAGGCTTAAAAATCGAGCCATCCAGATTGGGTCTCGAGTAAGGAATGGATTCCGTTTATATTTTGCCAAAATTTCCACAATAAAGGCTTTCCTAATAATCATGCTAGGCTCAAATCGGGCCATCCAGATCGAATCCTAGTCAGAAAACCTCAATAGCTTCCGTTTACATTTTTTTCAGGGTTCCCACAATAAGGATTCCAGACCAAACCCACATTACGACCACTAAAGGCTCCCTAATATCATTCTAGGCTTAAATCGGGCCATCCAGGTCGAACCCCAGTAAGGAAACCCCAATAGTGTTCCTATTTATATTTTTTTCAGGGTTCCCACAATGCGGATTCCATACCAAACCTACATTACGACCCCTAAATATTTCCCTAATATCATTCTAGGCTCAAATCAGGCCATCCAGATCGAATCCCAGTAAGGAAACCTCAATGGTTACCGTTTACATTTTTTTCAGGGTTCCCTAAAGTCTTCCCTAATAACATTCTAGGCTCAAACCGGGCCATCCCGATCGCGTCCCAATAACAAAGCCTCAATGAGTCCCCGTTTATATTTTGAAACAGCTATTTCACGAAGTATCTCTTGTTTGAACAGTCCGAGGGTTCGAATCTATCGCTTGGTCAGCAGAAGAGTAAGAATCCCGGCAGGCGTAGCCAATCGGTGAGCCAGGGCACTCATTACATCATTATCGTAGAAGCACGCCGCATTCGCCACACCCCTACGAAAAAGCCCCGGGACATTGTCGTCGCCCTCTTCGACTCGGTATACTTCCCCGCGGGGCCACCACGGTGTTCCTTTTATTTGCGGCACGACGAGACGCATTTTCTGCTCCTGATGTCCTGCAGCCACCCTTGTGGAGCTACCTTCGAAGCAACAGCCGCCTGGTGCTGCACGCGCTTTCCTATATATATATGTATATATATGTATACTCGTTTGAAAAAGAGAGGAAGAAAAAGGTTTCGGAATCTTGCACGCCACATTATTTCATCCCTTGGCTTTTACGACTCTGTAGGCCAAACTATCTCGGCGGACTCACCCAAAAGTGATGCCAGGTATCCCAACTACAGTGGACCAACAAATCCGAGCCTATTTGCTCAACAGATGAGGCTTCTGTAGGTCCCACATTGATGCTGCGGAATTGAGATATCCGGGATTTGTTGTTTGCGTCGAAAATGAAAGGGACCAAACAATACTCCAAATGGGAGATTCGCTTTTATTATTCCAAATCGACTGTGAATTACTATTCTTGAAGTCACTGAGATTAAGAGAAAAAAAAATATTTTTTTCATCTCTGCCGAATAATAGTTTTGAATAAAATTCATTTTTAATAAATAACGTTTTATTTGTTAGATGTTAATTTTGTGAAAAAAAAATATTTTTGGTTGCAAAAATATGTATTCCGATTTTTTAATATTTTTTATCATATATAATGTAAAATTATTCAATTAAAAACAACGTTAAAATTAATTTTTTTTTTAATTAACTATAAATTACGATTTTAAGTCACTGAGATTAAGAGAAAAAATATTATTTTAAATATGATTTTATTTATTAGACGTTAATTTAAAAAATGTTGTTGTTATTAAAAAAATATATTTTAAAGAAAAGCATTTTTTTTAAATTGAACATAAATTACAAAATACAAAATTCAAGATAAAATGTTTATTAGAATCTTTACTTCGAAGCTTAGGTTTCGTTCTGAAAATACAAAGTAATTTTTTTTGTTCAATTTATTTTCATTTGTTTTAAACTTGAGACATTTTTTTGAATTTCATTCAACATTTTACGTCATCAAAGTAAATAAATGTTAGATTCACTAAATAAAAATAATTCTGATAACAAAGTTTATTTAAATAAACTAAAAATTAATTTTTATGAAAATGCATAACAAATTTTTTTTTTAATTATCCGAACCATTTATACGAACAAACTCAAGTTTCCTTTTAAAAAATTAATTTCTTTGACCAAATCTGAATTATTTAAAAATTATTTGCAATATTTTGTAAATAAAAAAAAAAAAAAATTCTGATCCACATTTCCTCGTTCTTCGTGTTCGTGGAAAAATTTCAGAGTATTTCACACGCATTCGCAGTCCAAAAGTCAAAGGGATCATCCGTTGACTCTTTTTGCGACAGAAAAAAAAAAAAAAGAAGAAAAATCCCAAAATTCCCGCAGAGTAAAACCGACGAGAATTTGACAGAAATGGCAAAAATCTCTCGCACCCTAAAGCACATTATCCGAAATAAACCTGACTTCTGACTGGTCGCCAAAGTGTAAAAGAGCCGAGAGAGAATCACAGAGCATTCTGGTGAAGAAAAAAAAAAAAAAAAACTTGTACAAAAAGTCATTCGGCTGAGCTGACCGCCGCTGAATTCCTCAAAGATTTGGCTCTAAAAGTCGAGAGTTAGCAAAGATCGAAAGCCAACTCTTCACCTTTGCACAAAATGTTCACCAAGCTCTACACATCGAAACCAAACGAAAAGTATCCCAACAACGAAAATCTCACTAAATCCGGATTTTCTCAGATTCAATCTGACTTTCAAAGTCAGGTGAAAATCCGTTGAAAAAAAAAAAAAAAAAGATTCGCGAGACTGGTTTCCACATTACAGATGGAAAAGTGCGTTGAGAAGAGAATTAGAGAAAGAAAAACTGCGAAGCTAATCTTGAGTCAGAAAGATTTAGCAAGATTTCGTCTCATCACAGCAGAGATTTAAGTCTCTGTGTGAGAGACCAGCGCGAAGAAAAAAAAAAAAAGAAGGAGTTAGTTCCCTGCCAAAAGGAAAAAAGAAGTCAACCGTGATTTGGTTATTATTTCCAGCTGCTTTTAGCTTGGTGTGCAAAAATATATACGCACCAATGACTATAATATGACTGCGCCCCAGGATTGTGGGAAGATCAATGTGGAGGGGGGGGGGGAAAGGATCTCGTAATGCGATTTCGAAACTTAAAAAGTTAAGCAGTTTAACCTGTCGACGTAAGCGGCTAATCTGGAGGAAATCTGGACGGTCACTTGGCGGAGTGTTTCGACCGCGAGGAAACACGACCATGGGTCGTATTGGAGGCATTGGACTCTGGAACCAGCTGTCAATATGATGGCTCTACCATGGAAACTGTAGTAGCGAATGTCTATAGAGGAAAAGTGCAAACATTTTTGTTACAGATTTTCGTCGATCCTCAGTCTAAACATAATATTTCGACATCTGTTGGATCGGAATCGATTGATTGAAATTAATCTACATAATAATGAAGAATACACTTTTTTAATTCATTTGACAATCTCACAGACACTCATTAATAATTAAATTTTTTTTTCCTATTTTATAAAATGATTTAATTATTTCTGTAGGCCGACAACTTATCAGCCAGGTATTATTTTTTTTTCTTTTTTAACAAAATTTTAATACCGCGCTGGTAAACGCGCATGCGCACTGTAAAAGTCGTAGATCGCGCTGTCCGATAATCCTGTGGTGAAGCTTTTCTAATCTGGATTTGTCAGGCAACGCGAATATATATACATACATACTAAGTCCTCGGTTGGTTCAGCAAGAGGAACAAGACCGACAATGCCAGAAATAAAAATAATAGGAGTTAGCTGAATGCATCGGGGGTGGTCTGTTGTGCGTGACGCGAACTAAACATCGGGGCGGTACGGACTTTGTTGGAATTAGGAAAAACGTTTTATGCCCTCTCAACTAGAGACTGGGGAATTGTTTGTGAGAAGGCACGATGTCCTTATTATATTTGTGAAAATGGTATGGCCAACAGAAGGCGATATGCTTGATGGCTATATGAGAAAAGAGGAAACAATTTCCAAGATCGTTTTCTCTTTCTCTCTCTCTCTCTCTCTTGTTCACACCGCGACCGATTTTTCGAGGGATTAAAAATCCCTTAGACTCGACTTTAAACTAGCATAAGCTGCCTCTCTTCTTGCTCCTTGGCTCTGTTGATGACGCTGATCCTAATGTCAACTCAGGAAAGGTTTCAATTCACAAATCACAGTTGGCGTTCAGGTGTAGAACACACATTTTTCGACTGTAATGCAAAAAATGTTTATTAACTTTTTTTAAAATTGTAACAAAATATTTTATATTTTTTCTTTGAGATTTCGTTCGCTGAAAATTCGAAAAAAATGATTTTTTTTTCAAAAAATTCAGGATGCGAAAATTTGTGGCAATTATAATTTAAAAATTTTAAAAAAATTTCAGTCGAGAAAAAAATATTGTGCCGTGAATTATAATTTTTTTTTTTTTAATTTTCGGTTTCTCGTCGAGAAATTTTATGGGAAAAAATTAGAATCTGAAAAGGTGTGATCGAATTTCGAGTGTATCGTGACGACCCCATTGAAATTGGAATTAACGGGCCGCTATAAATATTGATATACATGTCTTGAGATTTGGTGTCGGTGACATATATACGCGTCCCTATTCTCAGAGGACGTAGAGTACGATCCCTTTTTTTTTATCGTAGTGACTGGACTGAGTTGCTTGTAACCGGACGCCAATTATCGATGCCCCTGAGGAACTGCTTCGGTACGAAAGAGGAAACCTTACGAGAGAACGGTTCGCTGTCTCTCGTTCTTATTCTCGGTAGTCGAATTCTCGTACGTCATTTTATAAAAATATGTGTGGGCGATATCAAATCACTACACATAAATATAACACAATCATAAAATTAATGAAAATAATATAAACGTAAATTATTTTCCATCTGAAAATTTCAGTATTTTTATCATTATTTAACCGTGATGAAAAATTTCAGTATTTTTATGGTTATTTTACAAATTTCAATATGTTTATGGTAATTTTTCCATGAATAAAAATTGCAATATTTTTACAGTGACTTCCCATGAATTAAAAAATCCACTAATATTACAATAATTTCCCCATGAAAAAAAAAATTACTATTTTTACAGTAACTACCCCAGGAATAAAAAAATCCACAATTTTTACAGTAATTTCCCATGATTAAAAATTTCACTATTTTTACAGTAATTTCCCTATGAATAAAAAAAACCACTATTTTTACAGTAATTTTCCCATGAATAAAAATTCCACTATTTTTACAGTAATTTCCCCATGAATAAAAAAATCCTTTATTTTTACATGATTTAAATTTTTTCCCCATGAAAAAAAAAAATTACAATTTTTACAATAATTTCACCATGAATAAAAAAATCCACTGTTTTTACAGTACTTTCCCCATGAATAAAAAATCCACTATTTTTACAGTAATTTCCCCATGAATAAAAATTCCCCTATTTTTACATCAACATCGCCATGAAAAAAAAAAAAGAAATTTTTATAATAATGTCACCATGAATAAAAAAATCCCCTATTTTTACAGTAATTTCCCCATGAATAAAAATTCCACTATTTAACTGCGCTGTGTCACTTGTTATTAAAACAAGTGACATAGCGATCCACAGCTAAATATGTTTATAAAGAACAATGAATATTTTCCACAATATCCTGGAGTATTACATCGCCCAAAAGTTTGTGGATAAAAAGAAGAGACATTTTCTAAGATATCTTAAGTTTCAGGTAACACTGTAAAAACCATGCGCTTCCTATTGCGGTCGCAACATTATTTATTGGAGTCTAGCTGTGGTCACGTAGCGGCTGTGTCATATAACCCCATGGATTCTGTGCAAAGCGCGAGAAGCTTCTTCTTCTCTCCATTCGAGGATGGTCAGAATATGCTCTACGCGTAGACGATCCTCTCGTACATCCAGCACAAATGTTATATACTGTATATCCAATGGTTTCAGAGTCTACTCGAGTTTTACTGCGGTGTATAGCTCCAAGTTTTACGAGTCGAAGAAAAATTTATAAGCCCCCGCAATCGAACCTCGTCCTCGCCGCAAAACTGCGGAAAATTCCTCGGGAAAAAAAAGTATATATACTTTTTTTTCTGCTTGAAAAAGCCAACCAAACAGTGGTATTCGTCTCTTCCTGTTTCAAACGACTCTAAAAGAGGGACTTTAACACTTGCTCATTTATAACCGACCTTCCTTTCCGCAACTATATGCAAACAGTCGCCGCCTTTTTTTTTCAAAACCGTTTGACAAATAAAAAAATAAAAATTTAGCCACAGTATATAACAGCTGCTTGTATACGAGGATTAGGGTTTCGATTGTGAGACGAGGAAAATACGAGCCACAAGCTTTTTTTTTTTTTAATTTCAATGAGAATACTTTTTTTTTTGCAATTATTTTGCCATTTGAAATTAAGGGAGGATTGTAAAATAATAATCTCCTGGTTGGAAAATAAAATTATGAAACTCTTATCATCTTTTATAATATTTTTAAAATGCACAAAAATTTTTACAGTTTTTTTATACATTCGGAACTATTTTTTTTTTTTTTTTTTACAAAATTCTTCCAATAATTAACGAGGTGAAAATAGGAAGAATAAAAATTCTAGTATTTTTTCTGGTGAAAAATTAAAGTTCCAGAATTTTCATGATAATTTAACCATAAATAAAAATTTCAGTATTTTTATTATAATTTTCCAAACTCTTTTTCTTTTTTTTTACAAAATCCTCCCAATAATTAACGAGGCGAAAATAGAAAGAATAAAAATTCTAATATTTTTTCTGCTGCAAAAATAAAGTTCCAGAATTTTCATGATAATTCAACCATAAATAAAAATTTCCGTATTTTTATGATAATGTTATCATGAATAAAAATAGCAGTATTTCGATATTTTTATAGCTCCGAAATGTTGCTGTTTTACAAACGTTGAGATTCACGAGTCTGTGTATCGAATGAAGAAGTTGCCGGACGTTGAGCGAATTGAATCAGTTTGGTCGGACGACATTCCATGATCCGTCCTTTGTCAGTGAAAATATTAATACCTTTCTTACGTCGCACGACGCTCTACTCACTGTACCAAAGCCCATGACTTACATTAGGCTTAAAGTCGCCTGAATGCTTATGTTCTCAAAGAGTCTTTTGTCCATCAATAATCCGGCTCGTCAGAGCTGTTTAACGATAAGCGACCAGTGTTTGTTGCCCATCACAGCGAGGCGAATCGTCGCGTTTCTTTCGGCACGAATCTAACGTCATTGGCAATCCCAGACATTTTTTTTTCCCCCAATTTTATATCAATGGAATTCCAACAATTGGCTATTTGAATAAAGATATTTAAAAAAAAATTAATCGTGGAGGCAGAGCAGATATTGATTCGAGGCCAATGACAATAAACTCATTGACTTATCAAGCTAGACTGCTTTGTTGATCAAAGAACGTTCGATACAGTGTAACTTTTGGGTTCATCAACCCCCGAAGTGACTTCCTTCGCAAGCCCACTGAAACATGTGATAATACTGGCGAGCAACCAATCGGTACATGCAACCGACACCCACCAAAGTGTTTTCGTAATATGGCTCAGACAGAGCTGTGTAATATGATACAAGAAGACTCGAGAGAAGATAATGTTGCTGGTATGTGTACAGCGAGAAATGATGCTGAAGAAGCAAGAGGCCTCGTTATCGAGGCTCTGCTTAACTTCAGAATCAACCAATGGACAATAAACCGCTTTCTTCTATGACTGAACATCTCGTTTCAATGGGTTGGAGATAGTCAATGTTATTGTCCCAAAGCTCTGTTGAATTTGGCTGAAGAAGATAGTAGTCATTTGTTTGTTTGTGAATTTATGGACATTTCATGATGTAACTTAGTAATTTGAGTTGAAAAAATAGTAATTTGGGACTAATTACAGTTTAATCACGACAGGATATCAATTGCGAAGCAAAAAAAGGAAACCCAATATGGAAAATCCAGTAAAAAGTATGTGGCAAGAAGGAATAAGATAAAACCGTTGAGTCCAAGAATTAGGTGCTTCCATATTCGCACCTGGAGATATTTGATGGTACACTACAGTCTCCTCGAGCATCTGGAAAATTAGAACTCACAGCAGGTATTCAAGTGTGCATTAGAGGTGTGATCGGTGTAACTTGGGACTTTGCATGTCCCTTTCATGGTTGAAGAAAAAAAAAAAAAAAAAGAAAGACATCACCAAGTAGGAAGCATCCAGGGAGCAGAGTGAACTGCTTTGCAAACGTATACATACGAAAAGTGTCATTCCTGCACGGGCCACGAGACACGACAGTCAGGATCTAGAATGATGGATCAGCTTCGAATGACCAAGGAAACCAATCTCTGGTGGTGTATATGAGAAAATGAAAAAGAAGGCAGATCAACGTGCGGCGAGAAAAAGGTTGGGAAGAGGACGACGACGCGCGCCCTACGACAGGAAGAAGAGGCGTGAATAGCTAGATGATTGGATAAAGAAAAAGCAGAAGCGTTTTTGCTTCAAGACCATGTCCTTTTTTTTCTCTCTCTCTTTCTCTTCTCCATTCTACGAGTGGACTACGTTTGTACACCTTCTTTGCTTTGGCTCACTGACTGCTCAATCGTCTTCCAACAACAAATGGGCCGTTTCTGGTGAATGGACAAAACAGGACCCCGCGAAACACACCCTTGCCAAATAAAACCAGACCATCTATCTCTCTGCGTGTATGAAATCCTCGTCGTCTTGTCCTTATGACGATATATACACTTTTTTTTTTTCGTTAAAAGGGAAGAAGAGGATCACCGCAGCAATGCGGTCAACTGCTCTTTCATTTGGTGCGTGGCCCAAGGATTTGATTCATCGAATGTGGCGCATCAACAGCCGGATAAAGGAAGTCAAGTCGAATGGGGGACGATGGGAAGTGGTTTTTAAAATTCGAATTTTTGGCAGACCGGGACTAGATGGCACAGATTGATCAATACCGATTTTTTTTACACATCGCGATTCGCATGCTGATTAAAACAACATTTTCCATATTTTTTGTACCATTATTTTTTCATTTTTTGCCAATTTTATTAAATTGACGATATTTTTCCGATTTTTTTAACCATGATTTTTTAGAAATGATTCAGGCACTAATTTTCAAAAAAATAATAATTGGAATAAGCAAAAATTTGCAGATTACGTCGGTCAGGAATTTTTTTAAAAAAATTTTAAAAACGATAAATGAGTCTACCAGCCCTGGTCTCCTCTATTGTAAACGAGTTCGTTTATGTTGGTGTGGATGAAGTCGTTATGAAGGCGCCCGAGCCAGAGTTCTCGACACGACACTTCGTTCCTCTCTCGTTTATTTGACTCCGAAAACGTATACGACAGGAAATCATTTGGCACGACATTGTCGAAAAGTCGGATAGACGGTATACGTGCGGTGTAGATTTCTGGTGAGACTCTTCTGTGAATTTCGAGGGGTTGTGTCCTATACCCAATTGTGATTGTCACTGTTGTATGACCCTTGGAACCAAACCCCCAGATTTCTTTCGCTCTCTCTCTCTCTTCTATTCTCGCTTATTCTTTGTTTTCGGGTTTTATTTGTTCATCAAGCCGATTCACGTATTTCGATACTCTTGCTGGTCGCGTGACTTGCGGAAATTGATCGTGTGCGTTGTGAAGCTTGAACAACCGTGCAGAATTGAAAATGCATTAGCGAGTCCCATCTAAATGCAATTCTCACATCACTTTAATTCGATTTCCAGACGGGAAATCCGATAATCGGAACATTGGAAAAATCACAAATGTAGTGAATTACTGATTTTACTGATTTTACTGATTTTACTGATTTTACTGATTTTACTGATTTTACTGATTTTACTGATTTTACTGATTTTACTGATTTTACTAATTTTACTAATTTTACTAATTTTACTAATTTTACTAATTTTACTAATTTTACTAATTTTACTAATTTTACTTTGTTATCCGCTTAACCAAAGTATGGGGAACAAATTTTTGTTGTTTTGCATTTTCAAATGAATTACTGTGTAATATCTGAAGGAATCATTGAAAATAAATATTGCTCGAGTACAAAATCTTTAAACTCAGTGATTTTAGTAATATATCTTGACACAAAGCAAACGTAAAAATATATGCAAAGCACGTGTCGAAGATTTCGTAAAACTGTAGTGTTTCTACATTCACGAGCCCAGTCCTATGTCAATAAATTCGAGCAGTGCAGTTTGTGTAGTCAGACACTCGTGATCTCTTTTACAAATACAATATTTTACAAAGTTTTTCCTCGAAATTTTAGCGAGAACGATTACACTTTACCGTAGTAGCGTGTGGCGTTGAATGTTTTACCGTGCCATAAACTTTCAAATGGCAGACAAAAGTCAATAAACGTTGTGTTAAATGCCTTGAAAATAATCGGCCAGAAGGCACACAAGTGTCTGTTTAGTATAGGAAAGTGTTTCAAATAACCAGAACATCAACTTCACCGAATAACGTGCTGGTTAAAAAAAAAAAAAAAAATATGCGTTTTTAATTCCATATAATATTTTTCAAATATTTGATAAATTGATATGCAAAATAATACAATAATAAAATTTAAAAATGTCAAATAGAAAAAAAAAATCTTAGTATCTTTCCGTGAATTATTTTTATTTTCTACTGAAACGTTTAAATTTTTTTTTTTATTTTATGAATAAAAAAATTTATGTAACGATTTAAGAAATTTCGAAAATTCAAAAATATCTTAAAATTTACAATATTAAAAAAAAAAAATTTAAACAACGATCCATTATTTTTCATTAACTTGCTGTAATAAGTTTAATATTTTTTAAAGTTATAAAAAATAGTTTCATATAAAAAAAAAAAAGAATGCTGTAGTTTGTCGAATTCACCTGAAATTTATTTATAACCATTCCTAAAATCGTCGGTGGATCTCGATGAGACACACACCGGTGGTATGGATTTTCATTGGCCATAGTTTACATTCTCTGGTATCTTCGCACTTGCTCCTTAGCAGCACCGTTGTGGAATTAACCATCTGAGAAACTCAAGGAGAGAGCGAAAAGCGGCGTCTCGCTACTCTCAAAGAACGGCCACGCCGTTGTTTAGCTAACATCTCCGAAACAGAGTGTAAACTAACTAGCTGTCCACTGCGACTGTTTATACAAGCCACCGTACGGCCCGTCGAGAAATTGCCCTTCTCACTTTTGCTCTCCTTCTCGGTTCATCTCGAAATATATATATATAAATATATACGAATAACCACCGGGAGAGCATCCTCTTCTTTTACATATTATCTTTTCGAATACACGTCCACACCGTCTCAGTATTATTAACATCGAAATCTATTTTATGTATTCCTAATTTTTTTCAAATTTATTTATAGAAAATTAAATACTGTAGAGCCTCGATTACGAATAAAAGCGATTAAACATTTTTTTTTTACCAAGGAATACATTTTTTGTACATCCTAATAATTTCGAATTTTTCGATTTTACCGATTTTACTAATTTTACTAATTTTACTAATTTTACTAATTTTACTAATTTTACTAATTTTACTAATTTTACTAATTTTACTAATTTTACTAATTTTACTAATTTTACTAATTTTACTAATTTTACTAATTTTACTAATTTTACTAATTTTACTAATTTTATTAATTTTATTAATTTTATTAATTTTACTAATTCTACCGATTTTACTGATTTTACTGATTTTACTGATTTTACCGATTTTACTGATTTTACTGATTTTACTGATTTTACTGATTTTACTGATTTTACTGATTTTACTGATTTTACCGATTTTATCAATTTTACCGATTTTACTGATTTTACTGATTTTACTGATTTTACCGATTTTACTGATTGTTG
The DNA here is from genome assembly GCA_964016905.1 of Perithous albicinctus. Taxonomy (NCBI): domain Eukaryota; kingdom Metazoa; phylum Arthropoda; class Insecta; order Hymenoptera; family Ichneumonidae; genus Perithous; species Perithous albicinctus. Next base: position 10,097,936 of record OZ024703.1, read on the forward strand.
AACTTCTTCAATGAAATCATCCCTTAACGGAGGTTTTACTGTACTCCGAGTTTGCGGAATTGATGGAAATGTGGAGCGCATCAGAAACTGCTTGATAAGACGTCTACGTTTTTTTTCCCCGGAAAAGCCGCCGTTTTGTGTATAACACGACCAATGCGTTGCGTATTATGAGTACGTTTGCTTCAAACAGTAGTGGTGGTGGTGATGCGACGATGCTGCTGGTTAAGCTGGCAGGGTTCTCGAACCGACGATAAACAAACTCGTGTCTTGTGGCTTACCCGATGGCCTTTGATGCTGGAGCGTTGATTAATTTCGGTGCGAGAGATGATCCACCGAAATCGTGGCCAGGCTTCGGAATATACTCTTTCTCTCTCTTTCTTCCCCTTTAGCATATCCAAGAAACTTTACGAATGTTGGACTTTCCAACCAACGTTTTAACAGGACAGGCATTAAAGTACGAAGATGCATAAACGAGCTGCGCAAACTCACTTCATACAGAGAACCACTCGATTATTATCTATTGTCAGCTTCGTGCAGTTCACTTATCATATTGCAATAAATATTGCAACGAACATGAAGAGCAGCAGGCTTTGAAATAATAAACAAATCGTTATAAATTCATTGCCTTTGAGATGCAAACAAAAATGGCAGGCTTTTTTTCATTTTTTATGCTTCAGGTAAAGTGTCAGAAGGAGTAGAGATTTTGGATTAGATTTCAATAACAAAAATTACATTTTGTACACAGAAAATATGCTCAAAATTTCATTGCGACAGACAGATAAAAATGAATGAAAAGTAAAAAGATTGACTTTTTTTTTTATGTCTGCATAAAAATAATTAGAATTGGGTACAATTTTTTTTTCAGTTTGAAAAAATAGTGTTTAAATTTCAAAGGACAAAAAAAATTAGATTAATTCGTTGTAAGTTTGTCAGAATTTTTCACCGACCTCGAAAAAGAACAAAAAAAAAATGATTGAGAAGCTGTAAGGTGTGAAATAGTAGATGAAGACTTCACAGCGGGTGTTTCTATTGTCCTCTCTAACATTCCTCTCTCTCTCTCTCTCTCTCTCTCTCTCTCTCTCTCAAATATATTCACGCGCTTCGTCCAAGAAAATCGAGAAATTTCATTCACCTGCGGAGAGACCGATCGGCCACCCTCACCGCCATCGTATCCCTTAACGAGGTGACATTTTTTTTCATTTAGTTCCGTATGCGAGCATTTTAGAGAATCGTCAAAGACACAATGCACCGAAGAATGGTGATTTCAGGGAGAGAGAGGCCACCGGGATATACTTTGCCAGAGCTCTCAGTACCGTAGACAAGTTTTTCGACTGTCCGAAAAATCCGTGTCTAACACGTATCGAATCGTGCGCGCCTCGTCTGACAATTGAGCCTCCGAAAAAGGAGAGAAAAACGAAGACAGAGAGAGAGAGAGAGAGAGTCGAAAGGAAAGCGTGGAAGCGAAGATTCACCGCTCACTAATGCTCGGGCGAACCAGTGACCAAGACTATTCTAGTTCCCTTCACCTCTCCACTTCCATCCTTTTTTCAAATATCCTTCAGACCAGCCAACAGAGAGTTCGGAGCATAAACTGTATGAGGGATTCTGTCAGAGTCCTTTTTTTTAGTGTCTTCCCTGCACTTTTTGTTCTTTCCTATTGTCCAAATGAGGCTAAAGACAGAAAGTTGCAAATTTTTTATTTTAAATCGGTACACTTAGCATCCCTCTTGGTCATCCCTTTTCGCTTAAAAGGATTTCCGATCATACATGCTCGCGTTATTCAAGCCAGTACAGAAAAAAAGATCAGGAGCAGATTCTATCCTGTCCTTCTCCTTCCGTCAAAACTGGAAGAGACACCTACGTTGCCTTACCAAAGGGGGAAAAAAAAAAAAAAAAATCCAAACAAGGAAGGATTCAGTTCCGGCATGCTTGCATACAAGTTCTGTCTCCCGTTGTCCGGACCATCGGAAAAGGGAGAGATAGAAGGAGCGGGAGCGAAAGATTGAGAAGGAGGGAAGAAATTCGTTTCCGGGTTTGCGAGCGTGTAAGGTAACGAGGCGACCCATCCGCGTGTTCCTCCGTTGGGTGCCATTCTCGGCGAGAGCCGATAATCGGCCCGTTGGCCATTGTCGTCAAGGGCCCGTCGAAGGCGTGCGCCCTCGAGCTAGCCCCCCATGCTTCTCGGACTCGTGACACTGCTCCTAACACAGCGGGGAAGCCATACCCGCGTTCATGCCCTTACAGAGAACACGCTTCTCTCTGCCTTATATACGACTTGGCTTTTAGGCTGCACAGTTTCTGAGAGCTGTGAAGAAGAATTCCAAAAAAAAAAAAAAAAAAAAAGAGAGAAGACACCAGGAAGTTTGAGGCCATGAAGTCCTCTCTCGGCTCGCGCGAGACCAAACGCGAGCCAATGCGAGAGAGCCTTTGGGGCCTCTCGTAACGTCCAACTAACCCCTCCGACTAACATGCTTCTTCCAAAAGTTTCTACCGAACTCCTGGCGCGAGCCGTTCATGTACCTCGAAATTGCGCGTTAACCGCTCGCTACGGGCGGACCTTACACTCGATTCATGTCTTTATGACTTCCCTAGCGAAGAAAAATACGACTAACGCGGAACGGAGGATTCAGAAGTGTGAGGAGATCTTTCTGAACGGCTCTGAGAATTAGAAATATCCTCCACAATTCTCAGTTTCAGCTTGTTACATTTTGTTGCAATTTTTTAAATTAAAATTGAAGTTTGAGGTTGAAGTTTGAGGTTGAAGTTTGAGGTTGAAGTTTGAGGTTGAAGTTTGAGGTTGAAGTTTGAGGTTGAAGTTTGAGGTTGAAGTTTGAGGTTGAAGTTTGAGGTTGAAGTTTGAGGTTGAAGTTTGAGGTTGAAGTTTGAGGTTGAAGTTTGAGGTTGAAATTTGAGGTTGAAGTTCAGAATTTTTTATCGGTTTCACTTATCAACTTCAGATTTAAAGCCTCATAAAATGTATATGAAGCACCGTACAGATTTTAAGTTTTTCAAGCGTTGGTCCCCAAAATGATTTTTCCAGTTCAAGTACCGAAATTCGTGATAAAGAAATAGATCAGCTCATTATTTTGTCAGTTTTTAATAAACAAATATGTCTTAGGACACTTGAATTAATACCTTTTTCGTATCAGAGGCTTTGAATTAAAAAAAAAAAAAACGTTCCAAACGAAATAAGAGCTCGAAAAAGCCAAAATCCTAGATTGAATTCAAAGTTCAATGGTTTTGTGAGATGATGATGGATTATCCCGATGATGGTACCGAAATAATCTCTGGTACCAACGTGTTAAAGGACCATTGTGAATTAACCGAGATTTGCATTCTCGACTCGTTCTGAATACACGTACTGATTGACTCTGAATCACACCTTACCCGAATACACACGGGATGCATAAGTGCTCAGGAAAAATCTCCCACGAGTTTTAATACCTTATGGTTGCTGTACGCTCCACATATTGTGGCACCAAAAGCAGCCAAAGCTCATCATCCTCTAGTAGTTCATTTTACTCACTCTCTCTCTCTCTCTCTCTCTCTCTCTCTCTCTCTGCTGGGTTCCCGCGCTGAAATACGACACCTCGTTTTTGACCCCCCCGGGTTATAAATCCATGAAAGACATACGAGGATCAGGATCATGACAGAATGGTTCCAACGATTCCGGGACACTCTACTGAAAACCTTGTCTCTCTCTCTCTCTCTCTCTTTTCTTTTTTTGCTTTTTCGACTTCAACTTTCTGTATTATGTAGAATAAGCACAAGTGAAATTCTTTGGCGCGTGTGACTCTTCGAATTTCGTGAAAGACTTTATCGTACAACGAAAAAAACCACAGTCACACACATGTCTTTCACTTTATTTCTGTGAATACATAAGAACTCGTTTTCGAGACTCCCTTTCACGAGTTTTCGTAACCTGCTTTATTTATATTTGTTACCAATACGTGAGATACTTTTTAAGGAACTTTTCGTTATGATCTGCATACACAGTTGGCGTTTAGAAAAAAAATTCAGTGGCATGAAAATTAATTTATAGAAAAAAAAAAAAAAAAAAAAAAAAAAAACAATGTTGGGGTTTAGTTTGGTTTCAAACTGTAAAAGAGTCAATATCAAGTCTGTTGAAAAAAAATGGAGTAAGAACGTTGAAAAATCAAAACGCGTGGCTTTGAGAGTCAAGCAGGTGGCTTCCGTCTTTCCTCGCGGAGGGATGCCGAGGATTTAAGGGGATTTACGTGGCATCGTTGAGATACTTGTAAAACACATATAAGTGTCCCTTCAGCCTCGCAAGCTTTTATAACAAATCGGTTCCGGTGCAACAGAGTTGAACACTTCCTCGATCGTTGAACCAGCCGGTGTCCAAAAACTTTCCCTCAGTCTTCAATTACAAGCTAATTTATCGTTCGAAAAAAAAATGTCTCTCGCTGCTCACGAATGAACATATTCTCGGTAGTATACGGCGAGATCGACGACGTGAAACAAAAATCCATTCAACTCTTCGTAAGTGAGAAGAGAGACGCGCGTTGTATGTGTGAAGGATCCTTGAAGAATTACGATGGCGTTAACGGGAAGGGAACGAATATACGAGAACTCATCGTTAAGGCATATTTACGAGCGCGGATAAGCCCTCGGTTTTACATGTACCGACCAAGGGATTTGCTACTGTGCATTGATGAATCATTTAGGGAGAGCTTCACACCCAGTACAGTCAGGTCATTCGAATACCAGTCAAAAATTGTTCGTACACATCTTCAAATGGTAACTGGCATTGAAACAGGTGAAAGAAAAATGTATGGATTTCTGATTGAACAATCAATTTTCTCATTTAAGATTCAAGTTGAGATTTAACTTAAGATTTAAATTAAGATTGAAGTTGAAGTTGAGATTAGAGTTAAGATAAAAATTGAGAGTGAAGTTCAGATTGAAATTAAAATTGAACTAAAGATTTTTTTAAATAAACGTTTTTTTTTATAAATACCTACTTTTATTTTGTTGTAATATTGACGATTTTTTATGCGTAGATTCGATGAAAAAAAAAAAAACACGGAGATTTTATTTTTGAAAAATGTTTTTAGTGTTTGAATATGACTTGACTGAAAATGTTCGATAGTAAAAATATACGACAGTGTTTCCTCTGGGCTTATTAAAGTTTTTTTTATCAAGACTGAAAATGCCGGCACTACAAGACTTCTCGATGTCAGGCAATTGGTTTGAGGTGCTTGTAAAAACTAATTAGTGACGAAAGCGCGCGCGCGCGCGCGCCGGCGCTGATTTGTATGCATACGGAAATAGAGTGTTTATTCAGAAAGACGTCTCAGTCTCGTTTCCTCCACTCCGTTCGAAGTCTCTCGAATTCTCGTGGGCTCCTGATCCCTCTCTTCACTTTTCTCTATATATCCATTTAACACCAGTTTTCTGCATCACGATACACGAGAGACAGAGAGAGAGAGCATCGCCATGCCGTTAACGCTTCAGTGTACATAAACATTTTACCCTCTCTCGTTGCCGACCGGAATTAGCTGCTCAAGAATGATTTATGAATTAGGAACGAAGATTTTAAAATATATTTTATGCGAAAATTAATGAAGTATCTCAAGATTAATACACAGAACTAAAAACACTAATTAACGTTAAATAATTGGAATTATTATATTTAATTATTACAATATATTCGAATTATTCGAATATTATATTATATTATTTTTTTTTTTTTTTTTAATTATGTGCCGAGAAAAAAATGTTTTTTGGAAGACGAAAATAAAAATATGTGTTTTGGCTGAAATATTTAATTCTTGAACAAAAAATTCACTGCAAATTTTTTTTTTCAAGTCGTAAACCTACTTTTTGAGTAATCCAATTTTTTTTTTTTGTGATTTAAACACTTTTGTTTATTAAAAAAAATGTAACTAAGAATTTACTATAAAAATTTCAAACAAATCGTCGCAGTTTTCGAGAATTCAAATTTTGAATGATTAAAAAAAAAACAAAAAAATCCAAAAAATCTGAAAAAAAATCTATAGGAGTGCTTTTTCATATTGCCCTAAAAAAACCCAAAAAGAAAAAAAGAGAAATTGATTAGGCGTGGAATGGCCCATACAGATAACTAAATTATTTTTATAAAAATTTTTCACTATTTTTTTTTTAAGCATGTAATTATAAATTTTACAGGAAATATAACTGGAAGATAATTTATATAGTGTGAAGCGTGAACAACGCTTGTTTTTGCAAAATTTTAATTATAAAATGCAAATTGACGGGGTTGGAACGTTTGTATATATGCTTTTGCCTACTCATGCTTTTGCAGTATGAACTGCATTTCGAGTGCAGCTCTCTGTCATTTTGCTTTCTCTTTTTCTTTTTTTTTTTTTTTCTTTTTTTTTCTGGTTGTACGTAGAACTCGGGGGGGTCGCGAACAGCAGTGGCAGATCTCCCGTGCTCCTCGTTAAGAGGATCAGCTGCGGCACGCTGCGAAGGCTAACAAGCGCTAAATAGAGCGCCCAGCTTCGGGTCAGCATGGATGCGTGCGTTGCACACGCGTATTCTACACAAAATACATATAATACGCTTTTCTACAAAGAGACGACACAAATACGAGAATCCTTTTGCGCGCGACACATACAGACAAAAAATTTCGCAGCTACTCCAAAAGAAAAAAAAAAGAGTGAGCACCGTTTACCCAAACTTTGTACTGTGGACACAAAAAAATCTCTGCGGCAATCTCGATGAGATTTTAGTTTTTAAAAAATTAATGAATTTTACCCCAAAAAAACAAAAAAAAAAACAAACGAAAATTGCAAATAAAATATTTAAGAATTTTTTTAGTTTTTTTTTTATAGAGGATGGCTTTGTTTTTGTGAAAAGAATTTTTTTATGATTTTCTTTTTTTCTTAATTTGACATATTTTGAAAAAAAATCCAGAATAACTGGATTTTTTTCATATTAAAAAAAAAAAAGTGAAATAAAATATTTAAGAATTTATTAATTTTTTGGGGTTTTTTTTTATGAAGGAAGCTTTGTTTTTGTGAAAAGATTTTTTTAAATATTCTTCAATATCCTCTTAATGAAAAAAAAAAATCTGATAATGACATAAAAAAATGGACCTAAAATTTTAATAACATTTTTCAAAATTTTAATTTCAGAAAACAAAAATACCAAAATTTCATTAACATGAAATGTGTAAATTACGAAAATTTCGAATTATTTCTTTTTGTGTTGTAAAATTTTTCATCATTTAAAAATTTGTTACTTTATTTACAAAAAAAAATTGTTAATTAACAGTAAAAAAAAAAGCGTTGAAAAAAAATGTTGGGTGTTAAAGCCTGAGGTTCGAATGCAGGATGTCCTAAAACCACCCCGCAGTGTTACACTATGTGTTGGACACTTGATCGTACAAGAGACGAGGGGGGATGGGGGGAGGGGGGGGGGGGGGGGTGTTGCAAAGCTATACTGTATAGTACACAGCTCGTGCTGCTGGATGAGGATCGAACAGCGGCTGTTAAGTTGTCGGACAGATGTATCACCACGTGAAGCCAACATCTAAATACCCCAAACCCCTGGTTACTGACGACCTCTAGTTTACTATAATAGTTCTCTCGTTTGCTTTACTATTTTCAGTTCTCGAAATCCAATTTTTCCGTCTCTAAGAATGGGCCACAAATTTTGTCTAGTCAGAAACAGTTGTTGAAAATTATTATAATGCCACTTCTCAATGCAACGTAATTCTAAAGTTTTTAGATTCTTTGCGAATTCCACAAAGATGCAATTGTAGCGAAATTTTTTTTTTTTTTAATCATGTACAAAAAAAATTGTATTGATTTTATAATAATAATTGTTAAAAAAAAAAATATTTTTCATACTCGAAATATGCGTTAAATTTGATAAACAATGAAAAATTTATGAAGCTTTTAAGAGTAATTAATTTTTTTAAAATAATTATCAACTATTTAAAGATTCTTTTGAAATTTCTGCAGAATTTCGTGGCTAAAATATTTGCGTGGGTTAAAATTTCGACCTGCTGATATCGCGTAGATCAAAGCCAATAATAGTAGAGAGGCTTGCGTGGCACGTGGAACGAACACAAGAAGACCAATAATACTGCAGCACACTATAAAAGCATTGAAATACCCTACCACGTTATTTCTTTCTCTATTCTTGTAAAAAAGGTGAATGAAATTGGACCGGCGATGCTCACCTGGCCTTTGCCGTTTCACCGAGAGAACCCACGTGAACTTTGTTGCCCACTCCGCGTGGGGGCGTGTTTTAAAGCTCCTCGCAAACTTGCCGATTTTATTTCTTTTACACACGTGGCACGAAACGGGAAGAGGCGGAGTGTGAGGCGTACGTGTGTGCGTGAGCGAACAAGAAGAGGAAGAAGAACACGAAGAATGGAAAGAATACGAGGCGGTTTGTAAACTCTGCCATTGCCTCTCGCCTGTTGGATCAATGGCGCCCCACATTATCACGCAACACTCTGACCACCTTTAACAAGAACATATATCCTCTTAAAACATCTGCTCTATTTTTTTTTTTCAATTTCATAAATAATATCTTACTTTACTTTTTTCTTTTACAAATTTAGGTTCTTTTTTAATGGGTGTTTTTTATGTTTGTGTGAAATGTGTGAAAAGTGTGAAAAGTATGAAAAATGTGAAAAATGTGAAAAGTGTGAAAAGTGTGAAAAGTGTGAAAAGTGTGAAAAGTGTGAAAAGTGTGAAAAGTGTGAAGATTGCGAAGAGTGTGAAAAGTGTGAAGAGTGTGGAAAGTGTGGAAAGTGTGGAAAGTGTGAAATGTGTGAAATGTGTGAAATGTGTGAAATGTGTGAAATGTGTGAAATATGTGAAAAGTGTGAAAAGTGTGAAGATTGCGAAGAGTGTGAATAGTGTGAAGAGTGTGAAGACTGTGAAGAGTGTGAAGAGTGTGAAGAGTGTGAAAAGTGTAAGAAGTATGAAAAATGTGGAAAGTGTGAAAAGTGCGGAAAGTGCGACGAGTGTGAAGAGTGTGAAGAGTGTGAAGAGTGTGAAGAGTGTGAAGAGTGTGAAGAGTATGAAAAGTATAAAAAATGTAAAGTGTGAAGTGTGAAGAATGAAGAAACGGTGTATTCGCCTCGACCGAAGACACCGGGCTTCAGATCACCTGCCAATCACCAACAGAAAGAACTACCAAAGCCACCTCGACTCCTGAGACCTCTTCGACCTCGCCACTAACAAGCTTTTGATGCTCGCTGGTCTTCGCCCTCTTTTCCTTCTTATTCGCCGATCCGCATAGGACGGAAACATTCGTACAGTGTGTAAGAATCTCTTGAGGGTCGCTCTGTACGTGACTCCCAGTGACTCCGCTGTCAACTACTCTCTTTTAGCTCGCCGCGTACCTCCGATTTACTTTTAACTGCCGCGCGCACCGCTTCCTATCTTATTTCCACGGACTACCGTATTGATGTACGTGCCTAAATCCTTAAATTTAACGTTTTTTTTATTCCGTCGTTCCTTTTTTTTTTTCTAGAGTGACGACTTTTGCTAATCCCACCCTTTAGAATTCAACATTTTCATCGTCATCCGTGATGTGAGCTTCCAGAGATTTGGCGAAAAACGATTTCGTGACTTTACAATAATTTCACGTTGACTTTTCGTTGTTGTGATTTTGACGACCGTGTCGCGTGTTTCGGACTGGCTTAATCTCGTTTTTCAAGCTTAGTCAACAGATCGAGAAGAGTTTTACGATCGAATTCCCTCGCTTGTAGAATATTCGAAGGATCGAGCTGTGGATTCACTGGACGATCGTGAAATACGACTTAGAACTGATCCACGTTTATAGCTTTGAAAACTGCGCCTCGTAAATACTCGGAGATTAACTTACATTGTCGAAGTGTTGTCATAGCGACAATCTATGTGAAAAAAAGAGACGTGGAAACTGACCGTGAAATGGAAATATAATATGGCTACAGTGTTTCAGTCATTAAAAATTAGTGGATATGCCGGAGGAGCATGTAAATGCCATAAACCTTTGAGCCACTGTACAAAGTATCACAAAGATCGGTTTGTTCCCGCCGGCCGATGCTCTTTGATTTTTTGAGTCGAGGGCGGGCAAGCTGTTAAAAAAACTCGTTTCATGCTCCTTTAAAGCAGAATGTTGCGCGTAAAAGCCTTTAAAAATCCCATAAAAATGTCAAGAAATTTGATCCATCAACAGATATTTTCTGACCGATTTCATTTCGATAAGTGTAAAAATTTAAAAAAATACAAATTTGGACCATCTGAAAAAAAATAAAACAAAAATTTACTGCAGTTAGATAACTATTTGCGTTTTTGTTTGTGTACAAGATCGCGAAATATGTAACAAATTTGCAAGGTAAAACATGAAGACACATTGCATGTTTCGCGCACTCGTTTTGTGTTGCCATTGGCGGCACGTATGGACACGTGGCTCGGTTTTGTCGGGTATCCCGTGGCTAAAATAGAAAGGGCCGAGCCACGTGACTCGCGTGCAGTCGTCTTTTTTTTTTTGTACTTGAGAAAAAAAAGCCACCCCCTCGCCATGTCCGTTCGTTGACGATAGTTACAAACGGATGAAGAGAGGCTTATACACGACTGAGACACATCAGGTTTTTGTACAACACAAAACACTATAAACGAGCACTAGTTAGAGGAGAGAGGATGTGCCAATGATGCGTGCTCCAAAGTCGTTAGGCCTCACCGAGGGGGATCCTGTTATTTTTGCATTAAAATTACTCTCCACAAGTCGGAGAGTTACCCCCTTTTCGGTTTGCAACACTATCGTTTCTACGTTCATTTCTCTTTTTTTTTTTTTTTGTTTCGCTCTCTCTCTTCTTGTCCGCTTGTTTCTCTTTCATGGCTGGTTGAACTCCAACGAGTAATGATGTTAATTGTTCTGGAAAGAAATTGGTGAGAAGGATTCCAGCCCCAAATACTGTAGTTGAGGCTTCCTCTGGACGCAATATTTCTTGGTGATTCATATTCAGCTTCGTGAGTGAACATCTGGAAAAACTTACGTTCAGCTGTGTTCTAAACAAGACTACGATTATTAAGTCGAAAATGTTTTGGTTTTTTCTCGGAGTGTTCTTGAAAAACTTGCCTCTTTCTCTAAGACACCTTCGAAGAACAGTCCCTCGATGCGTAGAGACAAATTTATATATTCCCGCATTGAAGCGACGAGTCGCTTGCGAGAAACTCTCTGTCCGTTCGCCATCTAGCGGAGCTTTCTTAGCACTACCGACAAACAGTAATTACGGTTATGATGGAAGCAAGTTGATGTGAATATAGAAATAATTGCGTGGATTAACAATAAATAGCTAACGCTTAATAGTTGCCCAAGCCTCTACCAGGGTTTTGTCTGAGAGCAACCTGAAAGTATGGCCGCTAGGTAGCGAACGGCCGGTGCGTTTCTCACACGCGACTCGTCCGTGCATATAAAACTACTAAAAAAAAAAAAAGGCAGCCATTGAGCACAGTTGTGGCAACGACAAAAACAAAAAGACAACTGCAATTATAAAAATAGTCACCAGAACTAAAAACATACAGTCGTCACTTTTATAGTTACCAAAACAACGTCAATTTCTCTCACTGGCGTATTTGGTGTGTTTAATCCTTGATCGTCATAGCCAAAAGTGAGAATAGGAAATCATAGTTTCGATTGTATAGTACACAATGACTGATTGACAAAGGATGGCTTTACGGAATGATGGAGCTTCGATATAATAGTAGAGACATTTTAGCCATAGCTGCTGGTTAATATATATATATAACCGGGTTTACGGCTACAGTTATTGCAGGGTAAGGTATACCTATTTCAGTTGGTTGGGGCCGCGCTTGTTTTCCCCGTGAAATGAGAGGGCGAGAAACGTCGGAAGGGGTGAGGTGGGGGAGAGAGAGAGAGGGGGGGGAGAGGTGGCGCGGATTTACCGCGATTGCAGTAACAGCAGCGACGTGACACGGGACGCGCGTATCGGTAATGTAACCAATCATGGGATCCATGGAGAAGCGGAGCGCCGTTGCTCTGCGGGTGTTGGGAATCTCTACTCTACCCTCCCGCCCCCCTCCCCCCACGAGCTCGGCTACGGAATCCCTGGCTTCTAGTTAAGCTTGGAAACAGGGGCGTCATGTTGGCTGGCTCGCTCGCTTTACCAGCTTTACCTCATCCTCCTTCTCCTCTCACTACGGCGCTTCGTTCGTGCCGGTCTCTTCCCCGCCGCGTAACGAGCAGTTTAATGACAGCGTTGCGACGTCGACGCGGACACGTGGACTTCTCGTTCTGTCTCTCTGTCTCATTCTGTCATTTCTCGCCAGCTCAACGTCGCCATGAATGTTATATATATATATATATTTATATCTCGTATATGTTTTTCATGAATCTGATGGAGTTTAATTGTTTTTTTTTTTTTAATATGAGACGGTTATAATTTTTATTTATGCAGAATTCGCGCTTCTTTGCGGAGAAATCTCAAACTTGTTTTCATTAAAACATCCTTTGTTTCTAGATTTCCGAGTCAAAATTGTTTAGATTCGAAATGAGCGGGAGCGGAAGCGGGAACGGGAGCGGGAGCGGGAGCGGGAGCGGGAGCGGGAGCGGGAGCGGGAGCGGGAGCGGGAGCGGGAGCGGGAGCGGGAGCGGGAGCGGGAGCGGGAGCGGGAGCGGGAGCAGAAGCGTAAATATATATTTTTTAAATTAATTTAAATTAAACATATATTTTTTTAATTAATTTAAATTAAAAATATATTTTTTAAATTAATTTAAATTAAACATATATTTTTTAAATTAATTTAAATTAAAAATATATTTTTTAAATTAATTTAAATTAAAAATATATTTTTTAAATTAATTTAAATTAAATATATATTTTTTAAATTAATTTAAATTAAACATATATTTTAAAAATTCATAAACATGACCATTTCTGCTTGGACATCGATATTTCGTAAACGATAGGGCGATTCAAAATATTTTGCAATATCCAGTATATCCTAATAAAGACACTACGAGGGGGGGGGGGGGGGACAACAAGCTACAGAAGAAAGGGGTCGGTTGGCCCATCAATCGCCCCAGGCACACGTCATCGAGAGGGTTGTTGCTATGTGTTGTACACTACAGAATCTGTACTATGGGAACTGACCGTTCCGGATGTCACGATTTCTATAGCTAGATCATCCCCTATCCACTGTTTCATCAAGCCATACGTGAGCGTGTGTATGCATGTGTGCAACCATGTTGTTGGGGTGAAGCCCGATAATCGAATGAACATATATATATATATACAATGTATTTCGCACACTGTCGTCGCAATAAAACAGAGATCGGGACACTTGAAATTATTTCGAGCTTTGTCACGTTTACTGATATTTTCGTGTTGAAAATAACAGGGGGATGAAATATCATTTTACAGCGAGTGATGAAATTTTACGTATCCACGTATTATTCGTAATAAAATTGAAAATAATGGCATATAAATATGATTCAATATTTGTTATTAATAAATTTTGTATTTTCGAATATTTTTTTTTTTTTTTAAGCAAAAAATGTGACAACACTCGAGAGGGTTGGTCGATCGTTAAAAAAATGTCGATGTACTTTGGTGCTTATTTTATTTTAGTTTATTTTATTTTATTTCATTCTTTTTTTTGTCTGCTTCGTTTTCTTGGCTGGACGGTGTGAAAGAAGAAGCCTGGCATCAGAGGACGTCGTTATAGCAGAGACGAGAGGACAGCCTCTCTGCGCCCACAGAGAGCACTCGCAATTTTCGAACGTGTGTATTAGGGGAGAAAACGTGTGGGCCTCTTGGCTACAACACTCTGTTACTGTGTTGAAGCGAAAAAAGCTTGGAAACAAAACGTACGAAAGGCAACGCCGGACTTGGACCAGGACAAATTGACGACCCCTGAACCATCGGCACACATCCCCTCAACGTAACTTGATTGAGACACGCGAGAAAAAGGTGGCGAAAAATTGAAAAAAAAAAAAGAAGATAAACGAAGCGGCTGAGCGAAAGAGAAAGAGAAATATAATATTCGTTATTGACGAAATTATTTCTCGGCAAGTGTTTTGACTAATTTTGCTTCCTCATTAGAGGAAACTTTGTTTTCGTGAAAAAAGAAAAAAATATTTGAGATTTTTATATCAGGACACTCAGAATGATACGAAATTTCGAGAAAAGTGGGTTAGAAAAAATGTGTGCGTGTGTGTGTGTGTGTGTGCAGATTTATCCGCCATTTTGAATTTTTGACTTTTCAGTTTAGATTTGTGATCGGCAATCTCAAAAACCTCAGAGTATCAAAATTCACCCAAATCAGGTAACTTTTTTTTCATTTCTCTCCGCCATATTGGATTCGCCATTTTGAATTTCTGAATTTCAAATTAAAAATCAATGAGAAAATGAATTTCATGAAAAATGACCGAGCACAGAATTTCATCTAAATTATGTAAGTTTTCGCATTTTGGTCCATTTTGAATTTCTTCAATATTTCGAGTTGTTTCGTATTTTCAAATGTGTTTAATATAAAAAAAATATATATATATATATATGCTTCAAAGAGATAAACCAGTTATTAAAGGTTATGTCAGCTTGACAAGAGCGAGTATCGCCCTCTCGAATTGTGGACATTCATCAAGTGGCGAGGGAGTCGCGTGGCTGACACACTGATAGAACATAGATATCGGTTAGGTATCGGTCACGTGTCGCACGACGTGATAGCACTCGTGTTTATTACGTGCCGGAATACACAGCCCAACATACAAATAGCATATATATACACCATAAGAAACAGTATACATATATATATAGATATATGTAACTAAGACTGCATTTGGGATCAAACGAGAAACATATATAGGGAGAGTAACAGAGGGTTACGTTGGCAGCCTGATGTTCATGTAATCGCATTCGGCTTCTTTCATTCACACGAAAATCACGTACCAATCGCCGCACCAGTTACACGACTACTGATATGTCTGTTTATTATATAGGTGCAAGGGATACTTTTTTTCCCCATCCTGTACAAATGCACTATATATATATATTGTTACTTTACGCTTGGTTAAATAGCCAATCAGAATCAACCCCTGCGGTGTATTCATCCCTCGGGACAATTAATCGTTGATTCTTATGGAATATTGAACACAGAGGAGAGCAGTGACTTCATCTACCTTCTTTTATTCCCAGAAACTCTCTTAAATTTGTAGACAGCAAGTGAAATCAAATATATAATTCATGGACGTCAGACTGTAATAGTATATTACGATACGAGTGCGGTAAAACTCTTTCTGACGAAACTCACATTCGTCAGAAAGAGTTTTATCGCACTCGTATCATAATGTACTATTATGCCACGCGGTGCGAGAAGTGCCTACTTCTCGCACGCTTCACGAGTGCGAGAAATCCCGTAAAAAAAATGATGAAAAATATTGTTTTTGCAAAAAAAAATCTATATATTATTTTTTCAGATATATCTAAAGAAAATATAAAAAGATATATTTTCATAACACATAAAATATCAAAAATATGTATTTTGATGGAAAAAAAAAGTTCAAAAAACGTGCAGAAAGGAAGGAAAAAGTGGTTTTTTTTAAACTCCAAAAATTGTGTACTTGAAACTTAAGAAGACTGCGTAATAAAATTGCACAACGTGTTTACGCCATTCTGTGGCCATAACTTTACAACAGGCTATGCCAAACTATATGCTGTATAGTAATATAAGTTGGTCCTCGTTCGAGAGGTTCGTTCCTTTTAACCCCAACTCGGTATTCCAGGCAGAAAATAACAAAGACAGAGCTTGTATATATGAACGTGGAAAAATAAAAACAGCAAACCCGCGTCATAAATTTTCGAAATATTTATGGCATTCGGTATTATAATAAGATTTTAGCGACACGACTTGGCGGCATTTTTGGTGAGAATTTCTCGACCCCGTCTATAGGAAGTAAAAGCGGTTCAAGATTACGCAAAACTGGAGTATAAAACCGTTGGCGACAGTTTTTCTTGATGGTGTCAAAAAAGGAGGAGAAAAAAAAAGGTTTCTCCGTTGAATTTTTGCGGACTGGGAAGAAAATCTTACGGTGCATGTTATATTTTAAAAGTCTGCCGAAAAAGTGCAATAAAAACTGTAAATTTGAGGGTTTTACTATGGTACCGCTATAGGCAGAGAAATCTGCATGAAAATAAAGACTCGAAAGTGAACAGTTTTTAAAATACGCAATTGTAAACTTGGAGAATTTTTTTTTTTTTTTCTGTAGAACAAATATTAGAATGAAAAAAAAATGTTAAATACTTTTTTAATGAATTTCTAACTAATTTATGGATTATTAGAACTTGTGAAATATTAGCATTCATTGTAAAAAAATAAAAGTTAAAAGTTTTGCATAAACGATTGAGGATTTATTTTTTTAGCACAATAATTTGTAATAATTATTCATCGTAAACAAAATAATTGAAGGAAATATTTTAGTCTGTAGTATTTTTTTTAAATCATGGTTTTTCGATTTTTTGAAAATAAATTATGAATTTTTTTAATATATAAATTAAGGTATTTTTAGAACTTTTTAAAAAGTTTTTTCCAAAAAAAATCTGTTTGGATTTTATGAGTCTTTGAGTTTTTTAAAAAATAAGTTAGATAGCTCATATTTTTTGCTATTGAGCTAAATAATTTTTTACGTTGCAAAATAATCAAAATAAACAAATGTATTCATTTTAGAATATTACGAAAAAATTGTATAATGAAAAATTACGTTTCCCATTAATTTACACAATTTTTCTTTTTTCATTTTTTTATGGAAATTTTATAAAAATTGAGTTATTTTTATTATTAATATATAAATCAGCATAAAATTATTTATGGAATATTTTGTGACACTCGTAAATAAGCTCGAAAGTTACGTCATTTGCATTATTATTGTTATTATTATTATTAGGAACAGTCCAGTAAAAGAGGGTTAGCACTAAACTCGGGTTAACAACCCTGCTGGTTGAACTCATTGAAAAAGGCTTGAATTTATGCAAGGCCAATCGATTCTCAAGACGCTTGAAATAACGTAAGACCGAAAAACGGGTAACCCGTAAATTTTACGAATTAGGGTTTGCTCTATATTAACGTTGACTGAACTCCAGGTGTTCACAAAGTTACTCCGTCCAATTTTCGAGCTTGGGGCAATTTTCATTCAAGGAAAATTCTCAGTTAGAACCTCTCGCTAACATATTGAGACATTTCAGAGTAATAAAATGAAGATAACAAAAATTATTTCAGTCGGAAAAACGTTTCTTCGTCAGAATCTATTTCTGTGGTAGATAACATTTTTTTTTCGAGAATTATAATTTCATTGACGAATTCTCTAATTATTCGACATTTTTATTTTACAAATATTTTTTTAACTTTTTATTTTTTTTTCCTCAATGTTGATTTTTTTTTTTAAATTTGGAGCTCGAAAATTTGTCGGTTTTATCAATATTTAATATTAAAAAATCAAAACAACATTTAGGCAGTAATTTTGTTAAATCTAAAAAAAAAATTGTCGATGCAATTGGCTACCAAAAATCTGTACGTTCTCCATTTTTTTATATATTTTAGAAAAGCTTGCCAGTAAAAAGACAAAATTTAAACAAATATCAACACTGATCATAATTTTCTAACATAAAAAAAATAATTTGTGAGAAAAAGTGGTTGATAAAAATGATTCAAAGTAATAATAATAATAATAATAATAAAACAGAATATTTAAATGACTTATAAATTCCATTGAATAATTATCCTAAATTCTCATTACAAAAATAGCCTCAATAAAATTTTGCCAAATTAAAAAAAAATTGTAAATACTGAAAAAAATGTTGCAAGGTTTGCCTTTTTTTTTTTTTTAGTTCTGACTTATTAACTTTACAAATTTATATCCCACCGTAATTTGATGCCTCAAAAAGGATTAAACAATCGCGCAAAAGTTCGATGCAATAAAAGACACAAATAGTGAAAACCAGGAGTGTTAGTTTTAGGTGAAAGTGCGGGTATACACAAACTTTTAGCAAACACACACTTTACGACTAGTATTCGAAAAAGGGAAAAGAGAATCTTCGTCGAAGGAGAAAGTTGAAAACGCGCGGTTTACCCATAGGGAACCTAAACTTCAGCCTGGAAAAGTCAATGCATGCATCCATTGGCAGGTAAAACTGCAGGATTGACCCATAAATTCGTGCTATCCACAGTTTCCACAAATATATTGCTGCTATTTATGATTTACCATCCTTGCGTTTTCGGCACCGAGGAATCATTTCGCCGGCAACATCGGGTGAGCATTGAATGCAAACGTGGCCGCAAATTTTCAAAACATATATATATATATATATATCCAACAGTCGTTCCTTTTCGAAACTTTATTGAGCCTGAAATAAAATATCTGGCTGGCGGTAATTTAACAATTCGATGTCTGAAAGAGAAACAGAGAAGCAAAAGAAATTCGTAATTAATATTTCTCGTTGTAAATTTAATTTGTCAATGGTAATGTATCTCGATAGTTTGTTATTTTTTATTGTCTCGCTTAAAGGCTGTGCGCAAAAATATCCAGAGTGTCTTTGTGATGAATAAATTACTTTATGCCACGCGGTGCGAGAAGTGGCCACTTCTCGCACTAGTGCGATAAAACTCTATACGAAACTCGTGCAAGATACATTTTTTTCAACTCGTGTGTTTGCAACACTCGTGAAGAAAAGGTTTTATCGCACTCGTATCGTAATACACTATTATCGCACTAGTATCGTAAAGTGCTATCGGATGATTAAAAGTTTCACGATGCCACTCTTTTTTCTTTAAAAAAAAACATCAGAATTCTTCAGTTCAATTAGACACTTTTTCCAAGCTTTTCAATTCGTCTCACAGCACTTTTTCTGAACCTTTAAAAAAAATTCTTCAAAAATTTCAGAGCTACCCCACTTTTGACAATAATCCCAATAAATCTTTTCAGAACCTTGTAAAATCCAAGATTCCCAAAAAATGCAGTATTTCGTTAAAATTACCAAACTCACATTTCACGAAAATATCATCACTGATGTCGTCTCCAATTTTCGCCAACGACAACAGATCATTCTTGACTCCATTCTCGATCATCCAATCCGCAATACTTTTAATTCCTCTCACCACGACAAAACGTAAGAAGCCCAAAGGCTCAAAGTTCCATTCGACAGAAATCTCTTGTAAAATGACAATAGCTGGCCAACAAGCTGCCCACAGCGGATTTAGAGTTAATAAACGATGATGATCGATGCTCGAGAGATCCCAAATCAACGAAAACCGACGTCTCTTCACTCCTGATAAAGACACTCAAAAGCAGTCGTTAATTCGCGTACTCCAAGCTATTTTATATACAAAGCCCTCGGAGTTCCCTTTTTCGATTGAGGAATCATTGAGAAAATCCTCACATTGGATTATTCAAAAGCTCCTGTATTATTCATTCCAGCCTCTTCAAAAGCGAATCGAGCCGGGATCAATAAAAGCACTCCTGCGATACTTACAAGTTGGAAATATGTATACGGGCGTATTTACGTTATTCTCTCTCACTTTCCTCTTCCTTTTGCTCTCAATTCGAGCCGCAATTTTTGATAGTCGTTCACCAAACGCCTCATTCAACCCAACAATACACCCGTTGGAGCAGCCAATCATTTTTCTCTCCTCCCCAAAAACAGGCATCAATTTATCTCGAAGCTCTGAACACTGAAAACAATGAAAGATAAATTGTGGCTCTTTGGGATTTAGTTCTTTTCATTATTACGTGAGGATTGAGCGGAAATTATTGATGCTAAATAACAGAAGGAGAAAAAATTAGACGAAAGCGATGGGCGGCTTTGGAAAAAGAGAGAGAGACACGTGACTGTTGAGGTAGAATTTTTTTTTTTTTTTGTTAAACGGATGTCACCATGCGGGCATTTAGGTTTTTGTCACACTAGCAATATCGCATCGTGGGATCTTTTAAGCATCTTTTTTTCTCCTCAATGACGAGCTCTGCTTTGAAGATTTGTGACTGATGGAAGGCTTTTGACGTTTCCGTCAACAACATTGAATTATCGATTTTTTTTTTTTGGTGGTTTATTCGCTCTTAGTGTCGATCAGTGGATTTTTATTGAGGTGCTTTTTTTAATTAACTGTGTTACCAATTAATTTTGGAAAAAAGAAATTATTTTTAGAGATTTATATTTTTTTATTCTGGTAATATATTAAATATGAAATAAATGTAATGCTTCAGGATTAGAATAAATCATTTTTCCGTGTCGAACTACATTTTTTAGAAAATAAATCGAGTAAATTGTTTTTTTTTTTTCGAATTTGAAAGATGAAGCAAAAGGGGATAAAATTTGGATGCACGATGCAAGGAAGAAATATTATTGATGTCAATCCTTTTTTTTTTTTGTCTGAAAAGCAAAGATTTATGTGGAGGACATCAAAGAAATGATTATTTGTTCTCGTGAAGAATTTCCCACCCACGTTTTTCTTTTTTTTTTCTTTTTTTTCGAAGACTCTTTTTCAGACATACCGAATTTATCAATCGTATTGAATAATGCGGAGAATGCGAGAAAGAATAAAACGGTGGCTCATTCAAGAGGCAACAACGATGACGGATTCCACCTGTCCAATTCTTCACTCCGTGTCACATCACACACCTGACAAATGCCTCGGATTACCCGAATTTTTCGTCTTTACCGACGCCGACGTCGATTTTTTATATTCCTTTTTTTTTTTTTTGTCAAAAGACTCGACGCAGCCTCTCTCTGTGATGAAACCTAGTTGTGCTTAGCTTACAAGTGTCGAGTTTCTTCAGCATCGTCAAGAAAAAAAAATGTGCCGACCAGGCAGCGAAGATCAGCATCCTAAATAGGATCAGATTTTTTTTTTCACATTTCTGTTTTCATTATAAATCACAATTTAATTTGTCAATTTGTATGAGATTTGTTTGGTATTTTTTTTTTTTTTTTAGGATTTGTCAAGGTGGCTACACTGATTGCAGACTGAAAAAAATATTGTATGGATTTTATAGTGTTTAAAATAATTTTGAAAAAAAAAAATAGAGATTTAAAAAAAAATTATACATATACATTTTTGTTTACAATTTTTGAAAATTATTTTCCACGAAAAACACTCTGCAAAAAATTAGACGTCACAAGTAATTCGACAAAAAAAAAAGATTTCCAACGAAAATAATTGGTCACATTTTTAAATAAATTTTTCTTCTTTTCATAAATTACAAAATAAAAATTTCATAAGAATCTCAGATATTCTTTTCAGTGTTAACAGCAATATAAAATCTTTTTTTTTTTTTTAAACACAGAATCAGATTTAACCCTGAAAAGCTCCACATTGACATCCAATAAAAATTTGAATAAAAAATTTAATTTCCCTCAAAAAAAGAAAAAAAACAAAAAAAGCAGTACTGAAAAGATAAAAGAAAAAAAAGTGAAAACTCATATCCCTCATTCGAAAATCTTTCTCTTCCCCGGGCGTATATTTCTCGCCCATAATTTTCATCCCGTGTCTAATCGGCCTGGCTACCGGAATTTTCATGGCTAAATTTGACGACCGACTAACCCGGATCCGTCAGGTTTACCAGCAGAGACTTTTTGTCCTTTCGCTAAAATCACCATTTTATGTGCTCTCTATTCCTCAGACTCGTAGAATTTAGCACCGAGCCATTATCTCCCCCCTGAAAAGGAAAACTGAAGCCATTGCTGAAGAGCAGCAACAGCAGCAGCAGCAGCAGTCACAACCAGAGGCCTTAAATATATCCAAAGAGCCAAGAGGAGAGTGTCTTTCCCCAAAAGCAGGCTACTGCAACATAAGAAAATTTCTTCCTCTCCCTTCTTCATCTTCTTCTTCATTTTCTCCTCTTTCTCTTTGACCCGCAAACCAAACAGCAAGCCAAAAGATTGAGCTACCGAATTTTTCACCGATTTCTAGTTTTCACCAGTGACTATATATATATATATATATATATATATATATATATAAATTTTATGACCGGTAGCAAACCGCTCGCGGATACCCACGGCGACCATAGACCTCTTCATCTTCTTCTTCATCTTCTTTCGTCGTTATTTCGACGGTCAACGGGCGTCCGAGGTTGGTGTAAAAGTTACAAGAGGACCCACAGTGGCCAGTGCGGAGCACCCGAATAGTGATTTCTGATTTATTGCTCGTGAGGGTTTTTGGGGACTGACTTACTGACTGACTTTAGTCACTGCGTGAGGTGCGCTGACCTCTCTTTTGGTATCGCGGAGCATAAATTTTCTTCTCTTCTTCATCTTCTTCTTCTTCTTCGTCTTCTTCATCTTCTTCTTCATGTACGTCTTCGTCTTCATTCTGGTCACTGGATTGGTCGAACCGCGTCCTACAAAATTGCAGAGAAAGGTAAAGGAGAAATTTCGTCAGAGGGGTTTTCCTTCAAATACATATCATTTTTCTTCTCACTTCAGGTTGTGCCTCTTCAGGGTTGTCTTCACCTTTAAACGTCACGTCTACCTTGCGTCGCTTCTTCTGTCTTGCTTCTGAAAGTGAGAACCAACATCTGAATTTTCTCTTTTCGCTTTTCAACTGTTGATGTGTATATATATATATATATATATATATATATATATACACAGGGAAATTGGAAAATTGACGAAACTCCAAAAGGAACCACCCATCGAGGCTTGCCACAACAATTTCTTATGTTCACGATGTAGGTTACCGAGGCCAACGCCACGGGAATACTTTACCCTACTGGTTTAGTGCCCTGATGATAAATCATAGTTTTCGACTTCTGTTTTCGATGACACGGAGCATTTTCCACTGGGTGACGTTTGGCTTTGTTGGCTTTTTTTTTTGGGGGTAAAAGTGCTACTGGATTTTTTGGTCGATTTTAGACAAGGTCACGATTTTATTTTTCCTTTGTATAATAAGCTTTCATTTTCTTGAGGATTTTTAATTCTGGTTTTTTTTTTTAATAAAAGTTGTAGTTTGGAGAAATACATTTTTGATTGAATTTTTTTTTTTTTTTGGTCTGTAGGATTTAGATAATTTTTTTACAAGGTCACGATTTTATTTTTCTTTGTAATAATCGTCCGTTTTCTTGAGGATTTTTAATTTTGGTTTTTTTTTTTTTAAATAAAAATTGAAATTTGGAAAAATAATTTTTTCGTTGAATTTTTTTTTCTGGCTTTTGGAAAAATGCTACTGGATTTAGGTAATTTCTCGACAAAGCCACGATTTTATTTTTTACTTTATAAAAAGCTTCCTTTTTTTCTGAGGATTTTCAAAATACAATTTTTATTTTTGCTTCGTGTTGTTTCTGAGCTAAAACAATTCTGTAATTATAATACAAAAATAAGGATAGAAAAAAAGAAATAAAAATTAATTTTTTTATTTTACATGCTTTATTTTTATTCAATATTTTCTAAAAATACTGATTTCATGTACAAATATATTATTACAAATCGTAGAATACTCTAAAAGACTGATCAGATCTCATTTTATCCTGCAAACGAGTTGATAATTTTTTTTTAATTTTTGCCTCTTCACATTCACTTTTTTTGTTTAAATCAAAATAAATAATTAAAAATTTACCAAATCATTAAATCGTTAGTTAAGGATTTAGATTATTGTCAGTTTTGGAGTTATTTTTATTTTAAAAAATGTAATCATTTTTTTTTTTATGTTTTATCTTCAATTTTATATTGAATGTTTGGTACGTTCTCATTTTTGTACTCTTTCATCTAACGCAGAAATTACTAATACTAATCATGAGCCATCAACTATATTTTTTCCTGTAATTAAAAAAATAAGAAACAACAATTTTAATAACAAATCAACAACAAATATATGAATTATCAATTTTTCATTTTTTTTAAGCCTCGTTTTTTCAATTTCAAATACTTTGTCACGATCATAAGTCGATTTTTTCACCTAGCAAATAAATTTTTAAAAAATTAACAGACACATAAAAAATTAAGGAAACATAGAAAAAAAAATCCTGAAAAAATTTACATAGTTTTTTCATAAAACAAATTATTCACCGAATAATTGATGTTTTTAGATGGCAGTTATGTGACCAAAATATACTCAAATTAAAAGAATTGCAATTAATTTGATTCGTCCAAGTCGATGCACCCAAAAAAAACAACAAATAAAAAAATATTTATTTATGTGCACCACAATTACGTAAAATACTATTGAAAAAAAAATCAGCTCAAATGTACTGAAATTAAACAAAAAAACTGCATATAATTTGATTTGTCGCAAAAGTCTAATAATTATTGAAAAAAAGAGCAAATAAGAAATAATTAAGGTAGTCATCTCGGTACAGTCCGGCTAAAAAACGTGGAATTCTAAGAGAATTTCGGACACTTCTCAATGACATAAAAATCTGAAAAAAATTAGGTACGTTGAAGATGCTGCAAAAGATTGATATTCCATAATAATAATATCAAAATGTCATTAACAAATTAATGAAAAAATGAATTGTTCAACAAATTGGCCGGCAATGCAACTTTTTTTTACATCAAAAATGATTCATTAATTTTTCTGAATACGTATGAATTTTTTCCGAATTTTATCTAATTTTCTTAATCTGCGGATTTCACTCTTTTGTCTAAAAAAAGTAAAAGGAAATTTTGAAAAAATTAGACAAAATTCGGAAAAAATTCATACGTATTCAGAAAAATTACTTTATCATTTTCGTGTAAAAAAAAAGTTGAGTTGCCGGATAATTTGTTGAACAACTCATTTTTTTTTCACTTATTTGAGGACATTTTTTTTTTTAAATTAATTAATTAATTAAAATGTACTCAAATTTATAATAATTACTGAAAAAGGAGCAAATAACAAATAATTCATTAATTTGTACCAACATTTGTTATTCCGTAAAAATACCATTTTCTAACAAAATACTAATGTTGAAAAAAAAGAAAAAAATATTACTGAGCATTAATCAAAATAGCCTTTTTTATCCATAATCGGTAGAAGCTTTTGCAGAACAATAGTGGCTGTTGGATTCTTAAAAATATCCATATTTGTCACACCGGTTGACAGAAGCTCGTCAAAAGTCTCGACTTGAGAAATATCAACAATCATTCGTGGATAAAATGTGATAGCAGCCATAACAGCCCACATACGTCTCTTCAGCATTGCCTCTTCGAGTTCCTCGAAGCTCGGTGGCTTGGTTTTGCATCCTAACAAAATCATTGACTTTGTCAACATTCTCAAATAATTTTCGATGAAGTAATCATTTTTCGTTGTATGCAAATGTGGCTGAGGACAAACGCTGAGAAAATAAATCAAATCGATGACCGGTGACGAATAAACGGACATCTGATAATCGACCTAAATTTGAAAAAAAATAAAAATAAAATCATGCTATTATTTTTTTTTTCTAATTAAAATTATATTAATTAATTTATTAAGGTAACATTTTTTTTAACAATAATGAGCCAAAATATTTTTTGTATTTTTTTTACAATATGCAGCAAAAATACTTTTTTTCTAAGTTGAATGTTTACAAATTTTCGTAGTATATTTAAAAAATTTATTTTGCAACCATAAATTAATAAAATAATCATGAGATCGATGAAAATTATTTACAAATAAATCTTGACTTGAATAATTAATTTTATTTGTTTAAATAAAAGAAAAACAAATTATTTAAGAAATCAAATATTTAATGTTGAATTTTGAAAAAAAAATAAAAATTTAGTTTCAAAGAATTAGTTATTTGACGAATTTGACGAATTTAATTATTGAAATAATAATAATATTTTTAATCAAATAAAAGAACATATTTTTATTTTTTAATAATTTTTTTTTTTGTCATACTTCAAATAATTTAATAAATTATTTCTTCCAAAAGATATATTTTATTAAATTATTTGCAGTATGAAAACTTTGACTCTTTATTTTCTGAGACTCACCAACAAAGCTTCCAGTGGTTTTCCATTCTTGTCTTCACGAAACATGATATTGTTTATCCAACAGTCGCCGTGATTAAGCACGCAAAATTCCGTCTCATTGTAATCCGTAACACTGACAATTTCATCGGCAAATTTTTCCTTAATAACGACCAACTTATCGGCTATTCGAGAGTATTTCGAATCGGGCCAGCAACGAATTTTGTCGCATACACGTTGCAGTGTTTGCTCGAGAATCCGATGCATGTTTTTTGGGGTCTTCGGCGTCATTATGCCTTCGGTAAATGATTTTACTACGCTGGGATTCTATATTTAAAAAAAAAAAAAAACAAAAAAAAAATTAATTAATGAGATTGAAGTGTAAACAGATAAAATAATGTAATAAGTGATAAACAGGAACATAAATTAATGACGATATCAAAAGTGAAGTCATTGCATGGACTGAGAAAAAAAATGTGCTAAATTCGAAGAAAGATTTATAAAATCGATTTTTTAAAATAATTTTTTTTTTTTTTTCGTAACAAAATCATTAATCAATTTTTTTTTTTTCAATTTTTAATTGACGTTTTTAGGTTCTAATGATTAAGACATTTTTTTGTAATTTTTGTAAATTTTTTTTTTAAAGATTTTTAAGAAAATTTCGAAAATTGTTCAACAGAACCATTTTTTTTTTTTTTTTAATGAATCAAATATTTCATGGATTTTTATTTTTTTCTTTTTCTTTCAAAGCAGAGACAACGTCAACGAAATAAAAGCTACAATCAAGACCATAAATTCTCGCTGATAAATACAATTTTCGGCAATTGTGAAATTTCTCACCCGTTCAAATTGATAAACAGATCCGGCGTGAAACTTGGCGATGCACTCCAGCACCATCAGTACATGTTCCATCGTTAAACCAATCTGTGTATTCTTGTTCTTAAATCCCAAAACAGCCAAATCCTCCAAAACGATAATACCAGGATTTCTCGAACCGTAGAAAATTTTTGGTGACAAACGTTTGGCCAAAAGTCGCTCTGTTTCCGGCAGTATAATATTAAAAATATTGAGCTCGGTGTTGAAAATATTTTGTTCTGTTATCAATTCAGCTCCTGAAGTGATTTCAGTTGGCTCGCACTTTACGATCAGACTGATCTCCTTTTTCGTGAGTTTTCCCGATTCAACGTTGCAATAATATTCCAAATTGAATCTCCATAAATTGCTGAGAAAATTTTGTCCTCTTCCCACAGCTGGTCTCTCGCTTTTTATCGTGACTTTTGTTACTGTTCTGTCGTGCAATCCGTGACGAAGAACACGCTGAAAAAATGCTTCATCCATCGCGATGATTCTGGAAGTTAAATTTGGTGACATTGTTGCACGAGTTCTAAGTCACGACTGATGCGACTTGATAGAATTTTACAAACCACAGGCAAAATGATTTTCAGTTTGATAGAATATTGTCGACTAATGAGACTGTTTACATATTTGAAACTCAACATGTGTTTGCTAATGTCAATATTACACAATTAGCTTTTGGAATTTTTGTGGGAGACATCATTAATGATATATATGGGGCATTCCACGTGGACTCGAACTGGGTCTGACATCCGATCCTTCCGATTGGGTCCGCAATTTTTTATATAAAACTCTAAAAATCACTAATTAAAAAAAAATTATACTTTTTATATTGTTTACGATTTTTTTAAACAAATTGTCGAAGATGTTTTAAAAATCTGAAAAATTCTGGAAAAATCTTTTATCGGAAATAAAAATGTTTGGTAATCGATATTACACAATTGGCTTTTGAAATTCTTGTGGGAGACATCATTAATCATATATATGGGGCATTCCACGTGGATTCGATCTGGATCTGACATAGGACCCTTCCGATTGGGTCCGCAATTTTTCATATGATTAACATAACTCTAAAAATCACTAATTAAAAATAAGTTATACTTTTTAAATTATTTACGATTTTTCTAAACAAATGATCGAACAAGTTTTAAAAATCGAAAAAAATTCTGGAAAAATCTTTAGTCGAAAATAAAAATTTCGAAAATTAAAATAAAAAATAAAAAATTTGTGGACCCAATAATTGGAAGGATCAAGGATCAGATCCAGGTCGAAACTACGTGGAATGCCCCATATATGTAAAACTCGTCATACAGCTGTGTAAATAATATACTGTTGATAGATTTGTAAGGTTCAGTCATTGGTTTTTAAATTTCATAAAAGAAAAACAAATTCGAATTTTTCATCTGAAAATACTCAAAATAATCTAAAACGTCGAAAAAAATAGTTAAGAAAAAAAATCCCCATATTTGTGCATTCGATAACAAATTGAAAAATCGCGGAAAACTAAATGTTGCCAATGCGTAAATAAATATGCTTTTTGCGTTTGTCTTTAAGAAACAAACGATACCAATCAGTCTATGTCTCGTTTATCTCTCATCAGAGTCAAAGAACTCCGGTGCAATCAAAATTCAAACATTGTGCAAGATTTCGTCTACTGGATAACAATCGCAGTAGAAACAAAAATGACAATTGTGCAGCTTTTATTAGAGAAAAATTGTATTCACAGAAAATTATTAAATATTTTGACACATTATTATTATTATTTTTTATTCCTGCAAAAGTGTCCGACCTGCTCTGCAATAATAATAATAATTATTATTATTTCCCAGGATTTTTGGACATTTTTATTTCGATTTTTAGTTTGATTTTGTTAAACCGATCAGAAAAAAAACTAGATACTCGATTTTACGAATTTTTCGTCGATGCAACGATTTTTACAGTTCCAAATTACAGTAACACAACAAAATAAATAATCTAAGTGTCGTAAACATAATTTTGCAAAAAATAATTTTGTCATTTACGATTCGTTTTTTTTTTTAAGCTATTAAAGTGAGAAGAGAAAAAGTGTAACTTCGTTGAATTAAAAAAATATTTAAAAAATTAAATATTTTAATTTTTATTTAACAAACAATCCTTATTTATTTTCATTCTTTTTTTGTTTCTTTCTAAAATCAATAAATAAAAATACTGAACGTGTGTGGAGATTTTTTTTTTTTTTTTTTTTTTTTCAAAAAAATGTTAACGTTAAAAAGTGATGTAAAAAAAAAAATGGAGATACCTTGTTTCGTATTTGCCAGCAGATCTGCAACTGAGCTGTTAGCAGAAATTCAACTGAGGCACAAGATGCAACGTCGTATATTCGTCATACGTAACTTACGTTATTAGTTATCACATACACACCCCAACCGTCACTTTATTTGATAACAAAGAGTGCAATCAGAGCAATTGCACGCGCGGTAATGAACACAGTGATATAACTGTAGTAGCGACTATAGAAGATAGGTAGTCACTGGTGGATTTAAAAATATCAGAACGTACTAAAAACTATAGGCAATCGCTATCTCCACTGATTTTCATGGAAGCATTTAAACCACGTTGATATGCATAATAATCTCTCGCTCGTATATGGAAGTATTCTATCGAGTGACTATTTCAAGTGACGTGATATATGCGACTGAATGACACTCGTTCATGAAACAAATCAGTGGCAATGAATGACTCAAATGCTTAACTGCGACTGCAATTTCTTGATGAATTTGCAGCTGTGTACAGTTTCGATTCTGTCAAATTGCTGCTGTGTAGAGTTTCGACTGTACATAGTTCCCGCTGTGTGCAGTTTTGATTCTGTCAAATTGCTGCTGTGTAGAGTTTCGACTGTACAAAGTTTCGGCTGTGTGGAGTTGCCGCTGTGTACAGTTTCGTTTCTGCCGAATTGCTGCTGTGTAGAGTTTAGCTGTGTACAGTTTCGACTGTGTCGAGCTATTGCTGTGTATCGTTTCGACTGTGTCGAGCTACTGCTGTGTATAGCTTCGGCTGTGTAGAGTTTAGCTGTGCACAGTTTCGACTGTGTCGAGATACTGCTGTGTAGAGTTTAACTGTGTACAGTTTCGACCGTGTCGATCTACTGTTTTGTACAGCTCAGCTGTGCACAATGTCGTGTCTAGTTCTGTACAGTTTCAAATGTGTTGAGCTACTGCTGTGTAGAGTTTAGCAGTGTACAGTTTCGACCGTGTTGATCTACTGCTTTGCACAGTTCAGCTGTACATAATGTCGTGTCTAGCTGTGTACAGCTTCGAATGTACAAACTTCCAGCTGTGTTCATTTTCGGTTGTGTAGAGTTTCGACTGTGTGGAATGCCTACTGTGTAGACTTTTGGTCGTATCGTGTCTCCGCTATGTAGACTTTTCGGGTGTATAAAATAATATAAAATATAAAATTCTTGCTTTAAAAAATTCTAACTGCTACACTTTTGGGAAAAAAACGTGATTAGATAAAAAAAAAATTAACATTCATCCACAAGCTTGAAGAAACGAAAGTGGCAAAATGGTTTGCGGCTGGCCACGTAGCTAAAGTAAAAAAAAGAGAAAAAAAAACGTGAAACTTTGGTGAGCTCGACCCGAATTGGTCAACAAGACATAAACCTATAAATATAAAGTACAAAAAAAAAAGTGCACGAAAAGAGGTATTAGAAGAAAAGAAGCCGAAATATATGATTTACCACTTGCGGATGAGAAATCACAAGACAAACTCACTGCGGAAAAACTTTCTACTTGGCTCTGCTAGCGCGTATCTTTCGGCGCATTTTGGCTGCGGTAGCTCCCGAAACGATTTTCGGTTTACCGCATGCACGTTTACCGTCCTACGGGGCAGTAAAAGTCGTGCATTTTCGAAAACTCTCGTCGAACGGTTCGCGTTTCAACACCGGAGACAAGTCTTTTGGGCTGGGTCGTTCTATAACGTCGTGCTCCTTTGTTTGGTGCAACCTCTATAAAGTTATATGACCCCGCTATTCCCGCACTTTGGCCTCTTTCCTCAACTGGCTTCGTCTCTTCCTCTTCTGCGCGCTGTTTTCGTGTTTCCTTCACTAAGTCAACTCGCTCTGTGTACACGAGACAACCAGCTTCGCGCTTTTCACCTTGTCTTTCTTTCTTTTCCTCTCTGAAGCAACGAAATATGCTTCATACCATGCTTGTAAATGCAACGGATGCACTGCTTCTTCGGTAGCTGCAACATGATTTATGAGCTTCCAATTAGCCGGAATTTCAACCATATTCTCTCTTGAGTTTAAATACAAAAAGCAATGGTACTTGTTCCGGTCTTCAATCCTCATGAATTTTTTTTTGTGGCCACCAATGTCAGGCTAAAAAACGTCATTTCTTATTTTTTTGGTCAACAGAATCGTATGAAAATTCCGATTCTGTCGTATAACAAATCCTGATCATGTTCGGGTTAGAAAATGGGACTCCTAGACTAATTTTTGAATGGGTAACAGGGACGCCATCAGGAATCTATTCGGATTCCAAGGCAGCGTAAAAATGATGAGTCCAAAGTGGACAATGGGATTTGATCTAATCCCATTGCCCATCTTGACTCCATCCCGGATTGTCCAAACTTCATCCGCGACTGCCTAAACTCCACAATAGATTCTGCCCTGGTTTCCATCGTGGACTTTCAATCTAAGAACCTAAAAAACCTGGATTCCAAGTGGAACAACATATTTAGGGAGACCCGAACAGATCCTGACCAGGACCGAGTCAGAGACTGGGTCTCCCAGACTGAACTCCACATGGACATAAAAAAAAAAAGGAAAACAAGGAAAAACTGTTTGAAAAACAAAGAGTCGAACAACTGTGGCAGTTTGATTGATCGAAAATTCGTGTTGGGAAAATGAAGTATTTTTCCGGGTGAGGCTAAAATGGCACGCGAATATTTCTCTGGTACGGAAAAGTCGACAATAGAATTTTCACTTTGTGGCAGGTTCCGAGCGTGCCGCGCACGAACCTCATTGGAGAAGGGGTTGAGGAAGAGAAGCCAGTCGTGCGACTAGATTCCCCTGTTCGGGGGTGAAAAGCGTACGCCTTCATCAAGACCAGAGGCACGTATATATACACAGTAGCCCCCCTGGTACGTTTTAGCTAGCTCAAACGTTCCTCAAGTTCAGCACGAGACCCTTCTTTCTCAATCGACGCCAACTCGAACGCCCCTGTGTGCTCCTCTCGTCAGGGTTGACACTGGCTGATGCTCCTGTTGCTATCTTTATAGCCCCGCTGAGCAACAAAATTTACAATCCTACGCGCGACATTCTTGCTACTTTATTGCACGCAGTCTATGCGGCCGATTTCTTCGTCTTTTGCTCCAACCAGAAATCGAATTCAGCACACTTGTATCAAATATTGTCAACTAAGCCAGATTTTTTTTTTGCAACTCTTTTTATAAATTACTAAATTTTGCTACCACTTTATTTTTTCAAATTTTGAAATGTGTTATTTTAGAAAAAATCTTTTTTTTTCTGCTGAAAAATTACCTTAGCATACAATTTTTATTTTTGTTTTCAGCTTTTCATGTTATTTAAAAAGAAAATTCTGTCGAGCTTTCTTTTTTCCAGGAAAAAAAAATGGCAAGAGTGAAAAAAGATAAAAAGCGTTTAGTTATGCAAAATCATAATTCTACTGCTGAAAATATTATTTAAATACGTGGCTAATCAATTACAAAGATGTGATGTTTCTTTAACAAAAAAAAAATACATTAATTGTTTTCTGAAGAACAAAAAATGGAAAAACTCGATAAAATGTTTGAAAAAGATTTTTGGGTGGAATTGCATTGAAAAAAGAAAATGTAGTTCGAATTTGCATTTTGAAATTCTCAACTTAATATGACCAAAAAAAAATTCATTGAAATATTTTTTTTTCCTCTTCAATAAAAAAAAAGTAAATCTGTATAATTTACCAATTTTTATATGTAAAGTAATAGGTGACATAAAAATTGTGTAAATTTGTCGAATTTGCAGAAAAAAAATCTATCTAATTAACAAAAATAAATCCATTAAATCAGAACTGGCTCAAAATTAGTATAAAACGAACAAAAAAAACACAATCTTTAACATATAACTTTCTGTTAAAAATATTTTTAAAATTTCTCTTTCACTGCGTCAAATTTTATTTTGTACATATATATATATATTTTTTTTTTAGAAATTGATAATGGTGTCAATCTCATTGACTTTATTTTTTGAATGGCAAACAGTGAACCCCTCTTCGGTGGATTGAATGAAATTTGTTATTTATTTAGAGAGAGAGAAATTATAAAGGCTACGAACACGCGGTGCGCCCTGCAAACATCGCAACTACATTGAAGAACTCAACGGGCATGCTGAGTCATTGATTTTCGTACATTGTGCGAAAGAGACTCAGCATGTTTACGCGCTATACTTATCACTTGCTGAGATATGCGTGTACTTGGTTCAAGCAACATGCGGTGTAAAAAAAAAAACAATAAAAAAAAAATAACAAAAAGCGTCACCCGGAGCGCACTATTGGGGGATTGCAAATCTCTCAGCTGCAGATAAGAGTAGCAATTATGTACAATTTTTCATAATTTTTTTTTTTTTTTTTTAAATTCGGATTTTCATTCGTTTAGTAAATACAAAATATTTTCTGTATTCATAAATATATTTAAATTCGATAATTCAAAATTTTGAATAAATTATTAATTACCGATTTATTGTTTTTATTTAAAAATTGAGGATTTCGTAAAATTTGATTTATTTAAAAATTAAATGATTGGTGAAAATTCTTTAAATAAGAAATTTGTATTTTGCATTAATTAATATTTATACAACACTAGTACGAAAAACAAGTATAAAAATGGCAATCGAGTATCAATCCTGTAATAATGAGGCAAATAAAAGTTCGAAAAATTTTAGAGAGACCATGTTAAGCTATATCACAATGAACCAATGATTATTTGTTGACGTTGCCGAGAGACCACAATTTATATAGGTCCCTAAAATAATCGTGACCCAGTCACGGGTTTCCAACACCTTATATATCAGTTCTCTTCAAGGCCATTTAAAATTCTCCTTCGCGGGTTTATGAGCAAAACCATCGCGCGGCCGACTTGTCTGCAAACTGAATTACTGGGACAATGTTGCAGAGTCGTGCCAAAAGGTGTGCAATAAAAATTTGTCTGTCCAAAAATAAATTGCTATATGACGGAATAAATCCAAAGGAAATTTTATGATATTCTTGCGGGGTGGGGAAATTGTAGGGGTGAGGTGAAAGAGGCATAGGGATCGGTGTGAAAGTACCGATGGTGAGAAAAATTTTAACTAATAAAATTTTTGGGTCTTTGTTGCTTCGAAGACGAAGAAGGAGATGAAGAAGAAGATGAAGAAGAAGAAGAAGATGAAGAAGAAGATGAAGATGAAGAAAAAGATGAAGAAGAAGATGAAGAAGAAGATGAAGAAGAAGATGAAGAAAGTCGACGACAAGAGTTCATATTTCTTGGGTTGACGAAATTAGGACTCGTGGAGGATAAAAGCAGACCTCGAAGAGTCAAAGACTTTCCAATTTATTGTCGTAGTCGTATTTCTTACTGTGGGATAAAAGTACCTACGTGTTTTCATCTTTCTTTCTCAGTCCTTAGGCTTTTCCTCTGACAACAACTTGGATATTCTTTCTAATGAAAGTCAGACCCCCCTGGCCCCCTTTTTCTTTTACCTCAAACAGCATGCGGTCAGCGGTCAGTGGGTCAGGGAGCTTCTGTATGAGACCCTAAACTGGAGGATTTGTGGTTTCGCGAAATTCGAAAATTCAAACCAAATTTTGTACCAATAGTTTTAGTTTTCTTTTTTTTTTTAGGCACCCGGATGAGAAATATATTTTTGGGCGAAGGCTTTCATGGAAGGACATGTTTTTTATGTAGAAAATTGGGACAAATGATTTTAGGGGAAAAAAAGAAAACTGTAATTTAAGAAATTAGTTGGAGGGTGATTATTTTTCGTTTTCTACAAGTCATTTTTTTTTTTTTTTAAGATAAAAGTTCAAGTTTTGATTTCTGTAAAAAAAAATCGTGGCATTAAAGCTACGAAAATATAGGATACTTTTTTTTTTTTAGAAAAAAAAGGTGCATAGTGTTAAAAATATCTGTTTGAAAATTCATAAAATGTAGTGTTAAAAATTTACATTACTCGAAATTTGTTTACCAGCTATTATGTTAAATTTAATATACATGTTTAGTAAAATTGTAAAATTTTATATCAGTTTTTCTAATTTTTGTAGGATTTTGTAGAAAGTATTGTAATTGTACATTTCAATTGTATATCAAATTTAATATAAAATTTCTTTATATTAAATTTGAATTTAATACAAAATCGAAAAAAAAAGTTGAATGTAATATAAAAATTGAAAATTCAATTTAAATAATTTACACCAAGCATTAGGTAATTAAAAAAAAATTTAACACAAGAATAATGAGAATTTTTTAAAAATTCAAATAATTATTAAAATTATAAAAAGAATAAAAAATAAAATAAGAATAAAAAAAAAGAATGCATCTCCTAAATCATTGTAAAAAAAAGATCAGAAAAAAATATAGAAAAAGTGCTTTGAAAAAGTAGTAAAATATGGCTAATTATAAAAATATCTGAAAGGCTAACAGAAAAAGACGAAATTTACAGAAAACGCCTGAATAATACAGTAATTTTTTTTGCTCCCATGGTGAGAAGGTGAAAAAGGGTAAAAATTCTACAAAACATCTTAAAAGTTGCCAAAAAAAAATTCCTCTCTTTTCTTGTTTAAGTGGAGAAGGTATTTGGTAAGAAAAACGGGAAAAAGAAACGGCGAAAAAACCCGTTTTCGGTCTGTCAAAGGATGAAAAACATATTGCAAAGAAAAAACGTTATGAAAAACGGGTTAAAACTTTTGGTCTTTTTTTTTCCTCTTCTCTTCCAACAGAGAAGAAAATTTATATTGCCAAGTTTATTAAGCGAAAAAACAAGAGGTTTCAGTCCCGTTTTTTTTTCAGCCCACGAGGGACGAAAAAGGCTAAAAATTATACGGGACATCGACCGAAAAAAAAAATTGTCTCTCAAATTGTGTGGCTTAAAGTGAAAATGACTTTTCGTGAGAAAAAAAAACGGGAAAAAGAAACGGCGAAAAAACATTACGTGGAAAAACGTTATGAAAAAAAGGGAGAAAAATGTGTGGAGTCAACTTGTTTTTTTTTATTTTTTTTTTTTAAATAACGGAGACGACGCGTTTATATTGCTTTATGGCAATAATTTAGAAGAGAATGTTTTCTCCCGAAGCTCGGTAAAAGAGTTACCGTAACACTTTTTTTTGCATAACGGTGCAAAAAATGTCCTGCGATGGTCAGTCGAATCCCTCAAAGTCGAGGAGTCCTTTTTTTTTTTGCTGGCACGACAATTTTTTAACGGTCCTTTTTATTGTTGAACGTAAAACGAAAAGTAAAGTCGAGCAAAAAATACGCTGCTTTTCCTCTCGTTGTACTGTTTTGTGATGCACGTAACTGCGAAAAAAAAACAGTTAGTTTTTTCAACATCTGAGGAAAAAGGCGTAAAGAGTTTTAGGAAGCAACTCCTTGGATTCGTCTGATTTTTCTTGCTTGTAAATAGAAAAAAAAGGGGGAAAAAATCTGGAGACGAATTTTTGTTATAATAAAAAAAAAATTCAACGTTTCACTTTGCAGGGCAATTTTTACTGCCTTTTTCCTGTTTTTCATGCCTTTTTTTTTGCGACGATTTGAGATAGGAATTTTTGAGTCACAGAGAAAATATTTTTATAATTTAATAATTTATGACTAAATTATTGCGCGGAAATATTTTAATTTTGCAATAATTGTGTGTAATTAAAATGATTATAAATTAAATAATGAAAATAAAGAAACATTTTTTGTACAATAAATTATAATATTCTGTATGTGTAATAACAAATAATAATTCATTCAAAAAATATTAAAAATTCATCATTAATTTTTAAAAAATTGTAAATCTAAAATTTAGTGTGAATTTTATTTTAGATTGCAAAAAATGTTCTGAAATGTTTTTTAAGTTTTATAAAAAATATTTTATATTTTATTTAATTTTTAATTTTTTTTAAATTCAAATTTCAATTAATTGTTATTAATTTTGTAAAAAATAATTTTTAATAAAATTAAAATAAAATAAAAAATTCAATATTTAAAGCGAAAACATATTTTTCGTTTTCTTTTTGTTCTAAAAGCAGGCAGTAAACTATTTTGCCATAACGAAAAGCCAAATATTTTCGCTTGGCTTACAAACTTTATGTATTACAGTTGT
This sequence comes from Perithous albicinctus, assembly GCA_964016905.1. Classification (NCBI taxonomy): domain Eukaryota; kingdom Metazoa; phylum Arthropoda; class Insecta; order Hymenoptera; family Ichneumonidae; genus Perithous; species Perithous albicinctus. Next base: position 10,134,997 of record OZ024703.1, read on the forward strand.
GCTGTCCTCAGCTATGTTATAATATGTGTATAGAAAATGCCCGGTGTAAGGTATAATATTATATAGCGTATACCTTCGGTACAGCAGAGAAACGCCTCTCTTTCAAAGTGCCCCGGCCCGAAGGCTCTAATTAAAATAATAAACGGATTTCCACCGAGAATTTAAGACCGGGGCTAGTTGTGTCACTTTTTGGCTTTTGTATTTCATTCTTATATCCTTCATCAAGTAAAAAACAGGCAATAAGCATTTTTTTCCCCTTTTTGTAAAATTAGAAGCTATCGAAGTTAACGTTTTTTTTAATTACATAGAATTTTTTTTTTTGTTTTACGGATTTTTTGTTCCATTTTTTAAGTAACAAAAATATTTTGTAAAATTTACTGATTTAGAATTTTTTTTTTTTCATGGATTATAAGTGACGAAAAAAATATGTTTTTCATTTATGTTTTATGGATTTCTTGTTAAATTTTTAAAGTGACCAAAAGATTTTGTAAAATTGACTAAAATACAAGATTTTGAAAATTTACAAGATTTTGTAAATTTTCGTAATTTACAACATTTTTTTAAACGTGCGATTGACTATATAGTTGGACCTGATACAAATGACCCCGGTCTCCGCTATATACATCGTTCTTCTCTCTTCGCAAGTTTTCCCCTTTAAGCGTCAACGTCGCTGTAGTCGTTGTCGCCACCCGCGGATTGTCGCCGCACCAACGGTAGCATAACATTTCAGTCGCTCACGTTCTGTGTATAAATGTTTCCATATTATATTCGCAAGGCGTGCACGAATCGCTACGGGAGCACTGTATACATATAAACGGGTGCGGTGCTGCAATGCGCACCCCAAACGTGATATAAAGGGAGAAAGGAAGGCAAAAATATAAGGGCGAGTAAAAGAGAGGTTGAACTCTATCAGACTGTATATATATACACACAAAATAATATATAATATGGGCGGAAAGCTAGGAGAAATAGTTTGGGGAGAATTCGGGGTAATCCGGGTCAGCCAGTTTCAACAATTATATTGTAAAAACGAAACTAAAATTTAAGAATCATAATTGCCTTAAAATTGCAATTTTCACAAATTTTACAAAATATTTTCAAACTAAAAAAAAATCAAAATTGAATAATTTGACCAAAAAAAAAAATACAATTTTTTTTTTTATTTTGCAAAATATTTTCAAGCATTTTGAAAATAAAAAAAATCAGAAAGTTTTTAAAATTTTGCAAAATATTTTAAAGTATTTTAATTTTTCAAAAACCATTAAAAATTTAATAAAATTTACAAAAAATATTTTGGCAACAAAATAACAACAAAAAAGAGAAACCCTTGAAAATGAAAAAAAAAATTAAAAAATGCAGTAACAACGAAAAAAAAACACCCTCCCCCCTCCCATTGATCTAATTTCCTTAACATTTCTACAGATATTGGTGGCAAAGCGTATTGGATAGACGAAGAAAGAAAGAAAAAAAAAAGAAAACAGCGACTAGGTTTGCTAGCTGGCTGTTCCCGCGGGGGTTTTCGCCCCGAGATTTCGAGGGGTTGGAGACTCTCGCGTCTCGTTACAGCGGTTACGACTCTGTGAACGTGCGGACCGCCGGGCACGGTAGTTTCTCTTTTTTTTTTTCTCTCTCTCCCTTTCTCTCTCTTTTTCTCTGAGGGAGGAGGACGAGAGTGTGTGCGAGCGAGCCAAGCCAGAGAGGCGTCCGTTGCGGAATCCAGCTGCCGTGTTTTTCGCCGATTGAATCAATTAAAGTGCAAAAAAAAAAAACAAAAAAAATAAATAAAGCTCAAACCCAACCCGATAAAGTACTGGAGTAATGTGCTATAATATTCGAGAGCGCGAGGACGCGACTCCCAACCACAGAGAAACCGGTAAAACGGTTGTTACATGTTGTGCAGGAGCTTCAGCTCTTCATTTGTCCCTAACCGACCGATTTCTAGCTGCCGGAGGGTCAGCCAGAAACAATAATACTCTATCGAGTATGAACGCCTGCGTGAATTCACGCCGCACGCAAAATATCCAGCAACGATAGTCTTCTGAAGTTACAATAATAAAAAAAATACAAGTTCAAATAAATGATCGGTAAATATACCGATCATTTATTTTTCTACTGGATTCGTGAAAAGTAAAAAAAAAAAAAAATCGGCTGGCCCAATGGAACCACAAAAAAACATAAAGAACCCAAAGGAACACAAAAAAGAACCCAAAGAACCCAAAAAAAGAACCTAAAGAACCCAAAAGAACCTAAGGTTCTTATTATTTTTGGAGAGAGGTAAAAATGCAATAAAATGTTAATTTTATTTATTTGAGAATTTTTTTCTTAACTCTATCTTTTAACTTTTTCAGAGAGTGTAAAACAGTCACACTTTCCATATCCAGGCGGGGCGACTTGTACTCGATTTGAATAGCCCGAGTAACGCGATAGGGTTAAGAAGAGTAGCGTTAGACTCAGAACACGGGAGGCCCGATGCAAAAAAAGCTGAGACAGCGAGCGCGCAGTGTCAGGCAACAGGCTTTAATCTCTTAATTACCGGGGCGTTTATTATTATTGGGGTCTACAGTGAAGCCTCATATAGCTTACCTCGCATAGTTTAGTTCCTCAACTTTTTTTTTTCATCTTGTTAATTTACTTTATTTAAAAATATTAAATTTACTGCCAACCGATAGAATGCCAAAAATCTACAAATTTCTATCAAAATTTATAACTATCTACTAAAATCCTTTGATTATTCCATCAAGTGGAATTTTTTTTCCATCATTCCTGCGAATGAAATTATATGGAAATCGGAATATCGCTTACCAGAAATAGTAGGGTTCATATTCTAAACCTTTTAGATATTGTCGTGAACCGAGGAAATCCGTGGGAGCTTTATAGGCTTGGCTGGGACCGTTCACTTGCGAGAAAGGTATTGCGATTTGGCCATCTAGTGGCTAAAGCGTCAAACCTCTAAATCTCCTGCTTTTTTCTAGAAAATTGTAATTTATTTGCAAGATTTTCTTTCATTTGTCGATAAGTTAACACTTCGACTGAGTTGTAGAAAATTGTCACGAGAATTAACGGAAAAATGACGTCGTAATTCTTTTTTAAAAATTGGTTAAAACTTCGACTGAATTATAGAATAGCTAATATAATAAGCTAGATGAAATTTTACTGTACCAAATTGGTTGACAGAGCTGTAGTTTGCGCTATAAAGAAACCCAAGCGAGAGCTCCGCGAGAACTGCGATTATCGGTAACAGTAGTAGCTTAAGCTCACCATCCGGCTTGTTTGGTTAAGGAGGTTGAGGCATTATCCTAAAGTCCAAGATTTTTTGTTGAAAAAAAGATATATCTTGTAAACTAGACGTCACAGCATCTTATTTATCGTACCGTAATTAAAGACACGGATAATCGATATCGAAGTTCGAGATATGAAGCCGTTTTATTCGTGCTGTGATTGGTCAGTGGTGGCTGTGACGTAGTTAATCAATTAACTAACGTATATTTTTTTTTTCCATTAAATTACGAAGGTCTTCAGTGCTTAGAAAATGTGTTCCATCGTTGGGGTTTTGAGACTGGTGTATATTTTTATTTTTAGGCCATTGGACGTCTGCTATTGGTGCGCTGGTGGGTCAGAAAAATAAACCACCACCGCACCAATGAAATTGCGCGAAAATTTGGCAAATCGATTTTGCGATATTACTGTGAAATTGGTCTGTAATTTTCGTCACCAGAGTTTGAAGACAAACGTGAGAATGGAAATGCAAGAACGTGAGACGGGAGATTGTGCGGAAAAGGCCGAATCAGCAGATCGAAGAGACTCTCTCGGATTGGCGGATTCCTCTATAATTGACAGACACGAAGTCCAGCGAACTCCGTTTATTTCTCGTCGGGCGCACATCCCACAATTCACACCAGTTACATAGCTGAATAACAAAAAAAAAAGCTAGCATGTAATTTTTCTTGAAAACAAATTACGTATAAAAAATAGGTGAATTTTTTTTTTTTTAATTTCATTATTATTGTTATTATGAGCGTTTTTGTGATGCTAGGCGAAATTTGTGTTAGAAAATAAAAGTAAAACCTCTTTGATAGAATTTTTCGCAGCACTGATTGAAACCGTCCTGTCCGCAAAGCGACTCGCAGTCGTCTCCGCAGTACTCGCAATCTTCATATCCAAACGCGGACAAGACAGAAACTGCCAAAAGAGAATTATATTAGTGATGTTATTATCATTCATAATACATAGACAAATATATATACATAGAGTACGTTTTTTCAGATTTTTAAATTGTGTCGTTCGATAATTTGTTTTTAAATCGTAGATAATTCATTGAACGAAAAATAATTAGTAATACAAATTATTAATAATTATTCATTTTTGTGATTGAGAATCTGTGTGTATTAACGTAATTATCTTATAATTAAATGAGATAATTAAAATATAAGAAAAATATCTATTTCTTCGGACTTTATTTAAAATAAATGGAAAAACTATAATTATTGTTTTTTTTTCTTACCGGCAAGAAGAACAAACAATCGAATAAATCCTTTCATTTTTAATTCGACGTTAACACGTTAATTAATTATTTTAAATAATGTTTAATGAACCGACGAAAGATTTTTCTGAACTGAGAGCTTCGAATTAGGATTCTTTTCAGGCGAACGTGCAACGGGAAATTAACTCGATTTTCTAAAGTGTGTATCTATTTTATGGCGAAAATTTAAAAAAGACCGAGTCTACGTGTGCGGATATCATTGGTCGCCACGCATTTTACTTCAGGGACTTTTGATGCTGAGCACAGTTCGGGTTTTGATATAATTTTTATGTTTCCACTGGATCGTATAAAACCAGTTCGACTTTTAACGAGCCTGTATAAACATTATCGCAAAACGTAAAACAAAAGTTTTTTTTCTAATATTTTACTTCCTCATAGAGGCAAAGAATTGCGATAAAAATGTATTTTTGTGCAGTTTTCAATATCACCATCACGGAAATCTGGCTTACCGAAAATCCGACCGTCGGTTGGTGGATAGTTTCCGACTTCGAACCAACCCATTTTCATCGCAGTTTGGTCGGAATTTTTATTTCTGATCACAAAACCCGAACCTTTGACGTACGAAATTGGTGGTCGTGTACCGGTCGAAAATTTAAAAATCCGACCGTGATTCAACCGTCTGTCTCACTTTTTGTGCAGTTGGTCGGAAATACAAAAAAATCCGACCGTAATCCAACCACCAATTTCGTATATCAAATGGTCGGATTGTGGTAGGTAATAAAAAATCCGACCGAAAGCCAAACCTTTCAATATACGACATTGTTGGTCGGATTGCGGTCGGAAATATTTTATCCGACCGAAAGCAACATCCCTAGCAAACCAAGCGACCTCAAAACGACCGTAAAACATCCATAAATCGGTCACAAAAACAACTGGTCACATTGTGCCAAAAAGGAATCAAACAAACGACCTTAAAGCGACCAAAATCTCGATAGCATTGTCGTTTTTTAGTTAGCGACCGAAAAACGACCGTCAAAAGCGACCATCCACATGCCGGGATGATCGCTTTTTAAAAAAACGACAACACAACCAGAATATGTGGTCGTTTGTCTGGTTATTCTTTTGCACAAAACCACCGGTCGCTTATTACGATCGTATTGCGGTAAAATCGGTCGGATTGAAGTTGAAAATGATGCGCCAAAATTGAAGCATCCAACAAAATCTACTCCAGCAAAAAAAAACCATAAACTTCCGCCATAATTTCCTCTTTGTTTTCGACAAAAGCTAGGTCGGTCCACCCAGTCTGGCGAGAATTTGTGTAAGGAAGTACAGAAAATGTAAAGAAAGACGGAGCGCGACGAGAGTTTGTATGGCATCATCGGTGGTCCATGCATAATGTAAAGATATCTAAAGGGCTTCGTAGCACGCGCGCTATCAAGCCACCAGCATAGCCCAGAATGGATGAGAAGGGCTTCCCTCTTCCTGTATACCTACGTACGTCTATCTGTTTTATGTAACCGCGTTTATGTCACCGACATGTCCGACGCGGCTCTGCACACGTCCTTGTGCAGTGGCCACGCGGTTTTCAAGCTATGATGATCCGTCCAGCGTTCTGTTTAGTATAAATTCCTAACTTGATTACAAACCCGCGTTTGCACCTGCGGGGCCTCCTCTGCCGCACTCAATTAACTCTGCAATATACTGCAACTAAAATTTCCTCGACGAAATTTTCAGCCTCTTATGTATTATTTTCACTTTTACCTTTATACAATTTTTAAAAAATATATATATATATATTCAAGCATTGATGCTTAAGGTTATGTTGATAGAGTCGAATAGATTTTTTGTTTGTTTCAGGCAAAAACTTTTAATAAAATTACTAAGAGTTGTAATATGGTAGAGATATTCTCAAAGACTCCGGTAGAGTCGTAAAGAGGTAGATTTATTATTCGGTAGAAATGTTTTATGGCTTCTATCCGGGCAGTTGTAACGAGGTGGAGTTTATCCAGAGGTTTGTATCCCGGTAGAGTCGCAACGAGGTAGATTTGATGTGTTTGGTTTGGTGATGTTTGTTGGTAGAGTTTATCCGGAAAGTTATATTTCGGTAGATTTTTTTACGAGGTAGAGTTTATCCGGAAAGTTATATTCTGGTAGATTTTTTTACGAGGTAGAGTTTATCCGGAAAGTTATATTCCGGTAGAGTTTTTTAAAATAGCGGAGTTTGTATCAAGCTGTCGAGATTTTGCTCCGTCGGTATGGTAATGAGATATAGTACTGCCGGTATGAAAGGAATTTTCACTATGTGCAAATGATCCATATTACCCCAAACGAGTGAGAAGAGATAGTTGCATTTTTAAAAAATCAGTGTCATCAAAAAAAAAAGCGGATAGCTTCTTGGTATTCGATGAAACTTTTTTTTTTAATCTGTAAGCTAAAACACGCGAAAAAAATTGATTACAGTTTTGATTACCGATTGAGATATTTCACATTTCATCTCTGCTCTCAAGGTAAAGTGACACGTTTAAAAAAAAAATTCAGTCGGTAAAGAAGAATGCCAGCTTTCTCAGAGCTGTTTGATCTTTTAGACAAACACAGTGAACGTTCAAGCGATCACAACTCGACATCAACGATTCCGCAATTGACTGTCCACAGTTATTCCCTAAATTATAAACAATCTTTGAGAAAATTTGCAAACACTCGGTCGGTAAAACAGTGTTACCGACCGAGTTTCTTCCCTGCTTTCACGTGTTACGCTTCTCTCAGAGCTAACAGATGGCGCTGCATACGCTTTTCGACGCCAATCGAAGACAGAGTCGGCAATCTACAAAGTTGAATAACCAAACTAACGTTTTCGCTGATTTCAATAAACTCACGCCATTTTTATTTACGTACAGTTGGTGGGGGGTAACGAAGTGAACGAGAGAGAGAGATACTTTCCACGTTTCGCATACACAAGCATTTACTACATACTATTTAACAAGAGAAAAAAAAAATAAAAATAAATATCACCATAAAACTTACGTTTCATAAAAGGAACAAATAATCAACCATGTGAATCGCCGTTTGCGTGCGCAAATACGTCAATTAAAATGTTGAATTTTCTCGTGTCCTCGTGATCGAAATATTGATGCATTCGTTTAACAACCGTGGCGTTCACACCGAGAATCTGCGTATTTTACCAAACTGCGCTACAAATAAAATGGATTATCGCCAAAAGGTGAGTTTGGCAAGAAAAAAAAAAAAAATTTCATTTTTCCATCAATTTACCTTCGATCGTTGATTCTCCTAATTTCTTCGAACTTTTTCGTCGATTATCGTCACATCAGGCCGCTACGAATTATGAGATTCATTGGTTATCTTGAATTTTCAAAATATTAACCAAAACAGATTAATTAAGGTCCTTTTTTTGCAATATTCCCGTTGTTAACCTAAATTTACGACAAATAAACCATTTTTTTCATAATTTTAAGAGAAATTCTTGTTTTGTTTTTTTGATTCAATAATTCAATGTTTAGATTCTCAAAATTCTCGAAAATGCACAAAATTGCTTTTTGAAAAAAAATCTAAGCGACGTAAACATTTTTTTATTTAATTCTTAAAGAGCTGTTTTCAAGATTGCGATATCAATTTTTTTGTATCGTAGAAAAAATTTTGAAAAATTTATTGTAACGTTTAATTTTTTTGATATTTCCAAAAACAAATAATTTTGTACTTTTTTCTTTTTTTAATTTTTGTTGTTATTTTTAATTTACGATAAATAAGCAATTTTTTTTGTAGTTTTCAGAGAAAATTTTGTTTTGTTTTTTTGATTCAATATTGTAATGTTTAGATGCTCAAAATACTGGAAAATGCATGAAAATTGAATTGAGAAAAAAAAATCTCAGCAGCTGTGATAATTATTTAATTGAGTTCTAAAAGTGGCTTTAAGAAAAAAAAAATTTTTGTTTTTTTTAGAAAATTTGTAAAACCAAATAAATTTGTCTTTTTTTTGTTGTTAATTTTAATCGAAAGCTTTGTTTTCTTTTTTTAATTCAATATTTTAACGTTGAGGTACTCAAAATTCTCCAAAATAAACTGAAATTACATTTAAAAGAAAAATCTGAATGAATAAAATTATTCCTAAGGCTTCAAATATTATAGCAATTTTTTTTTATCACAGAGAAAAATATGAAGAATTTTTAAAAAGTTCAAAGTTGTTTATCAATGATTTTTCAATTAAAAAAAAATTCAAATCAAAATTAAACCACTAAAATTCCAACAATACATCTTTTATCATTTTATTTAATAATTCACAATTTTATTTAATCTTTTATCATTTTTTTAAATAGTTCACAATTTTATTTCATCTTTTATAATTTTATTTAATAATTCACAATTTTATTTAATCTTTTATCATTTTTTTAAATAGTTGACAATTTTATTTCATCTTTTATAATTTTATTTCATAATTCACAATTTTATTTCATCTTTTATAATTTTTAAAAATATTTCACAATTTTATTCCATCTTTTAGAATTTCATTTAATATTCCATAATTTAATTTCATCTTTTCCAATTTTATTAATTATCTTTTTTACAGATGGTTGTGCCAAGCTCGCAAAAATTGAAGCACGAAGAGGACGAAGACGAGGATCTCGAAGCATTGAGATTAGCGGCGTTGAAATCGCTGCGAGGAAAAAATACACTTCAGAGTACTCAGCAACCAGCATTGTTGCCTCAACCCGCAAATCCTCGAGTGTCTTCTTATGCGTCTTGTCCTGTTTACGGCTATCAGAGAACGGCACAGAGAGGATATTATCAAAATAGGCCGCCGAGACAAAATGGAGTAAGCTTTAAAAAAAAAAAAAAAAAATTATTCTGTTGGCGACAAATTATTTTATCGTTCCTATCGCTTTTTCTTTTCAGAACGTTTATTATCCCAGCAGAGTGAATCAGAATTTAATAGAAATTGTTCCTGTGGAAGAGGACGAAGCACTGAAAGACGCACCAAGAAATGATCTGAAAAATGTGAAATCTGATAATCAAGAAAATAAAGATATCGAAGGTAATTTATTTGTATTATTTTATTAATTTTTTTGTTTAATTCTTCGAAAAAATCCCATTTTTTATCGTTTTTTTTTTCTCTAAAAATTAAAAATCTTATATTTTTTTAGTTTAAAAACTCTGTTTTTTATTTGTTAAATTTTGCAATTGTTGAATCATTTGATTTTCATGATTTTTCGAATGATTTTGATGCCTTTAATTTTTTAAAAATTCCAGGAGACTCGAAATTTTATCGTTACACGGACAACGCAAGCGGCTCTGAAGAAGAAGACACGAAAGAATCAAACAGCACATCAACAGCGGTTTTAACGTCGAAAAGCGACCGTCTGGAAAAAGGTGAATTCGATAATGAGGAAAGCGGAACGGAAAAAGACGTCCAAAGCGGTTTCGACGAGAGTCCACGTGAGGAAAATACAATCGACGAAATAGCGGTCGATGAGGAGGACGAGGATGACGAAGAGGTTGAAGAAGAAGAAGAGGAGGAGGAGGAGGAGGAGGAGGAGGAAGAAGAAGAAGAAGAAGACGAAGAGGAAGAAAAATCGGCAAATGACGACGACGACGATATTTTATTAATGGCAGATCTCGAAGAGGAAGACAGTCTCGAACGTCTGATGGACGAAATGGAGCGTGAGATGAATGTCGACAAGCCAATCGAAAAAAAGGACAAAAAACCGGCGAAAATTTCTAAAGAATCCTCGAAAAACGAGGTTCAAAAGCCTCGCAACAAAAAATCACGAAACGATCGTCAGCCCGATAAAAATGGAATAACAATTCCAACAGCTTCGTCGATATCGTCATCCTCGATCTCTTCGAAAACCGATCAACGATCGATATCGCCACGTCCGCCAATGAGAACACAACAAAAACGTAGATCGTTATCGCCGCGTTCGCGTTTAAGAAAAAAATCGCCGAAAAGATCGCCACGCCGATCGCCGCTGGCGCCGCGTAAAGCGAAAAAATTAAATCGCGAAATAACGCGAATTCGTTCGCCACGAAAATTATCACCAATCACGAGATTTTCACCAAGATCACCAAAATTATCGCCGCGCCCGCGTTCACCGAGATTATCGCCGAATAGATCGCCGTTGAGAAAATTGTCGCCGAGAAGATTGCGATCGCCGCGCAATCGTAGATCGCGATCGCCGAGGCCAATTTCGCGATCGCCGAAACGCTCGAATCGCTCGAGATCCCCGAGAATCGGTAGATCCAGATCACCGAGAATATCACCGGCTAGATTGTCGCCACGCGCGAGATCGCCGATCAGAAATCGATCGCCCATCAGAGCCAGATCACCTTTACGCGCTAGATCACCGCCACGTGCGAGATCCTCGCCCAGATCAAAATCACCGCGTTTGTCGCCACACAACAGATTATCGCCGATTAGACGAATCTCGCCGAGAACACGCTCGCCAAGATTATCACCGAGAAGAGCCAATTCGCCGCGTCAAAGATCGCCAAAATTGTCACCGGAAAGACGGAGAAATTCACCGGTAAGATTGCGATCACCCGCTCGCATTTCTCCCCACAGATCGCCGTGGAATTCGCCGAGAAACTCGCCGCCGAGAATCTCACCGAGAAGACGAAGATCGCCGAAAGAATCGACGAGAAAAAATCGACGTTCCGTCACGCCGGAAGATAAAATTAATTTGAATTACAAGAGAGACATTTCGCCACCGCGCAAAGCACCTATTTCCCCGGATTCCTGCAGATCGAAAATCAAACAAACGCCGATTAACAGCGGAAACGAGACGACGAACGATCCAATTTTGGAAGCTCGAAGACGCAAATTCGAATCCACGAAACTCATCGATCCGGTTAATGACAATAAAAAGATAAAATTGAGCAAAAAAGAGACGAGCAAAAAAATGGACGATACCGAGGAAATAAAGGAAACGGAATTACGCGATAATTGCGATATCGTCGAGGACGACGATTACGAATTACCGGAATCCGATTTGTGCCTAACCGACGATTATGTTTATGAAGTTTTGGAGGATGTCGCCAGTGACGCGTCTTCCGGCAATGAAGCTGTTGCTATGTGCGTTGAAATGGTTCCCGTCAAAGCCGAGAAGGTCAGATCGAAGAAGAAGAAAAAACGCGATAAAGAAATTTATCAAGTTGGAAAAATGAAGGGCGAGGGACGCGAATTGTCGCTCTCGGAACGCATTGGAAAAGAGAAAAAATGCAAACAACGCAAGGACAGAAATTCAAGCCCGGTTGATAGCTCACCGGAGAATCCGGCTACTTCCGCTGTTGAGGATTTAACTGTCGATGAAGAGGGCGATCTCAGAACTGAACTTAGCCGGAGACGAGCCGAGAGACTTAACAGAACGGCGCCTATACAATCGGCTAGACTTTTGCAATCGGCTTTTAAAGGAGTCGTCAAAGAGTACGTATTTTTTTTTTTTTTATGGTTACATGAAGTTTTTTTTTTTTGTTAACATTTTTTTTTTTTTTTTTTTGTTCAAGAGAAGTTTATTTAGGATCGTTTTGCGATTTACTTTATTTATGTGCTGGGTCATAAAAGTGGCTAAAATACGTCTACGATTAATTGATTTTCAGAGTTGCAAAGACAAACGCGAAGGTTCAGAGACACACGGTCAAGGGAGAAGAAAAAAGTGAGTAAAACGCCCCGAATTTTTTTTTTTTTTTTTTTACTTATCGTTAATCTGTACAACCGAATATTCACACATCCCTCTTTTTCAGGTAATAAAAAAGAAGTTAGACGAGTGACGGTACTTCACAGACCAGTGACGGATTTACCAGATTCCGAAGGTATTTTCAATTCTCTCCCATTTTTTTTTTTTTTTTTTTTTTTTAACTTTTACCAAATAATTCATAAGCAAGCCTGTAAACAAGAAAAATTTAGGAAACCAATTTTTTTACATTTTTTTGTCAAAAAAAAAAGGCCAAAAGTATGAAAAAGCTTGTTTCAAATTTTAACTGTTTGATTGAAATTTTTTTGTTGGTCAATTTTTTCGTACGTTCGAAATACACTTTAAAAAAAAAACTAAATCTGCGTTTTTCAATAAAGCAAAAAATTGATTGCAAAAAAAAGATGTAAAGTAAAATTTTCAACATTATTTTCGAATTTTTACAAAATTATGAACAAATCTTATTTATAATTAATTTTTTTTTTTTCAAATAACAAAAGTAAATTAAAAATAAAAAATAAAAAACAAATTTTCTTTTAAATAAATAAAATTTGAAAAAACGTAAAATTGAAAATAATTTTTTTTTTAAGTAACAAAAATTTGAAAAAAAGAAAAATTGAAATCGTTAAAATAAAAAAACAGGAGCATCAACGATATTTTTTAAAAAACCTTTATCGCCTTATAAACAGATGAAGCAGTCGTAGATTCGAAGGTTCCGGTACGATTTAGATTGGGTTTAAACAAGCCAGCGGCGCAAGACAGCAGAGAGCCTAAATCGGCTCGGAAATCTTCCAAGAGACAAGGTCGCAAGGTAAAGCATAAAAATAATATGTCATTAACGGATCACGAGCGAAAGAAACAGTAGAAGTTAAATGTATAAATTATATTTCGTTCGACTGTGTATATAAAAAACAAAAAAAAAAGATATTTTCGCGCTCTTGTAGAGCGCGCCGGAATGCCGACCACCTATTTTACGTTCGTATTAATTAGTTTACCGATTCTTCTGATACGTTTCTTTTGTTGTTGTCTCAGTAAATCTTAGGGCTGGTTCGGGTCTCATTACAAAAAAAAACAACAACAACAACAACAACAACAACAGCAAAAAGAAAATTAAATAAATAAGCGACCTGCATAATAATCGGTCGCGTCGTGTGTTAATTGTATCGCGTAATTTGTAATAGCGATTCTATAGAAATGATAAAAAAAAAAAAGAGAAAAAAACAAAAAGATCGTAAGTTCTATTTTTCTTATAGAGTGTTTTTTTTTCAATCAAATATTGCGAATTCGCTTAGAAATTCAACGCAACAAATTGTTAGCATCGTTTTTTTTTTTTTTTTTTTTTTTTTTTTTCTTTTTAATAGAAAATCGCGAATTTTTTGTAGAATTGTTTTTGGAATTTCGATGGTAAATTTGAGAAATCAGAAGCGAAAGACACTTTAGAACTTTTTTTCTTCGCTTTGAAAATTCGAGCTCGGAGACTTAAAAAAAAAAAAAATATTGTGAATTGATTGGACGAAGGAAATTAATTTATGGAAAAATCTAACACATCGTTATTTTCGCAGAATTTTGGTAAAGTAGGCAGTAATTGCCTATTTTTGTTGTTGCATAATTTGTCGTAATTTCAAATTCGAGAAAATTTTCGAGATAATACGAGTAAAAGAAAAACGTGCTTTCGAAATCGCAAAACAAATTCGTTTGTTTTATAAATAATCGCCAGAATAATCGTTGATACGAATTTGGCAATAATAATCGAACAACAAAAAAAAGTAATTTTATACATGTCGAAGCAGAGTGGCCATTATTTTTCAGGCCCGAAAAATCTGGAAATTTCAAGAATTTAAAAAAGAAATGAAAGTCAAGTGATTTGTTAATGCAATTTTGAGTCAAAGAGAAGAAAAATACAATTTTGGTGCTCACAGAGGCAGAAATTTATTTATTTAAAAAAAAAATTAAATTGCTTAAAATTTGTGCCATAATCATAATAAAGTTCCTGTTTTGATTTTTTTTGCTCTATTTAAATAAAATATAAAAAAGAATTTAAAAAATTTTTTTTGTACAAAATAAATATTTTATTACGTTTTTTGAATTTTCATTTGAAAAAAAAAAAAATAAAACAAAATTTCGACAGTTCTCGATTTTGGCAAAAATATCGCAAACATTTTTTTTTCCATTCAGATAAATCTTCAAATTTTCATCCAGGCTCATAATTTTAATAAAAATTCAATTTCTCAATTAAAAAAAGTCATAAATTTTTCTTTTCAACTTTGAAAATTCAATTTCTTTGCACAACAAAGTTAACTTTTTTTTGTAACACTTTCGGATGTATACAAAAAAAATAACTTAATGCCTGAAATACCAAAATTGCAATTTTTTTTATTTCGACTCATATTTTCAGCTAAAATGCTAGAATTTTAATTCCTAAAAACCTGCAAAACGCGAAAAATCATAGAATTTCAAACTGATAATAAAATGGCCACTCTGATAGCAGCTAAATCGCATAATTCGAGAGAACAGACAATTGAGCGACCCGCAAAACAATTCAAAAACCCACAAAATTACGATAACATCCTCAAAAAAAAAAAAAAAAAAAAAAAAAAAAATTTCTCGAATCTCCGAAAAAAAATGAAATTTATTTTTTTGTGTTTAGAAATAAACGTCCCATCGCATATTTCTACGAAGAAAAAAAAAAAGCGTTCAAATCGTTGGCGTTTTTCCTCCAAGAAAAAATTAATTAACCCGAAAGAAAGCACAGCTTTAATTGCGTTTAAAAAAGTCTCGCGTTTCTTGTCTTCGAATCGCATTGTAATAATCGACCAGTAGTTTCAATTATAATTCTTCGTATTCTGATTGTATCTAGTTATTTATTCTAATCCATCGCTTAGGCTCTTCGTTACGTAAAAAAAAAAAAAAAAGAAACAAAATTATAATTAAAAAAGAAAGCAGAAAAAAACACGACGTAAAGAAAATCGTATGAATTATGTGAAATATATGTGTAAATAATTTTCATCACTCGCTCACTTAAATAAAAGAAAGAATTGAATAAATTCCCGGAGATAACCTTTTGCGTCACCCGCTAGGATATCTCGCTTAAAAAAAAAGCGCAAATCTGTATTTAAAAAAAAAAAAAAAAGGAAAAAAAACAGTAATCATCACCAAGCATCAACAACATATTTGTATATACAAGAAAAAAAATAGTATTTTTTAATAAGCGGACAATTGTGCGACTTTTCTGTAAGATGTTTTTGTAAGTCAAGTATTTTACGTTCGATGTAAGTAGCTTTAGAATTTCGCTGTGGAGCCGAAAAAAAAAAGAAAAAAAAAATCATTGTACAGAATGAGATTTTATGGCTGAGAGCAATATTACGGAAATTCTCGTAGTGATCGGTTTGTTTACTATATTTTTTTAAATTTTTTTTAATTTTTTTTTTTTTAAGCTTTTCATTTTGTTTTACTCTTTTACTTTTAAAGCAAGATTCACGCGGGGAATTATAGACAATTAATTAATGTATTAATTACTTAATGATCACGAGATCGTGCCACTAATTAGCCTCGAAATGAAATAGATTTTAATTGTTAATTTTAATGTACCCGAAGAGAAAAGGGAAGCATTCGAATGATAAAGTATTTTTATTACTTTTGCTGCTTTTTAGTAAATTATTGTCGATCTTTTTTTTTTTTAACCACAATTTTCGGAACAAATTTTTTAGATAAGATATTCGTGATTTTCTTCGGATTTTTAAAACCAACATTTTGTGCCTTTTTTAATGCAAAACTCTGAAATTTTTGTAGGTAATTTTCTCCGAATTTTCGTATAAATTGAAAACATATGTTAATTATTTTTTATTTTATAAATTTAATAATTTCGGTAAAAAAAAAATATATAAAAATAGGTTTTAAAAATCTGTTTTAATTTTTTTTATTAAAAAATAATATGAATTATTCCGCCCTAAAAATATTGTATTATTAATAATTATTGTAAAACACTATCTCTGCATAATAATTAGTCATAATTATGAATTTTAAGCAATTTTAAAAATATTCATATCATTCGAATTGCGTTAATATGTGGCCCAAAAAAAAAAAAAAAAAAAACTGGTATTGTTAGCCAAGCGTTTGTTTCACATTCAAAAGTCAAATCCTCTGGTATTCTGTGATAGAAATACGGCGCGTCCGTAATTCCTTTTTTTTTTTTTAAATATTTTTTTCATAATTTTTTCGACGATGTTTACCGTTTTAATTTATTGATTTTTACGCCAATTAATTTCGTGTTTTGAGTCATTTTCGAGACTGCCGTCGAAACGCTGCGATTTTTTTTTTTACTCGTTAGTTGGAAGAAAAAAAAAACCAAATGAACGAAAGAAAAGAAAAATGAACTCAAAACGGTAATCGGTAAATTTACCATTAAGATTGTTATTTAGTGTACGTTCGAAAACTATTTATACACACCTGTATTTATAAAAAAAAAAAAACAACGTTTTCCTCTTTTTTTTAACGTCTCAGCGGATATCCTCGAATAAATATAGTCAACGTGACTGTATTTATGAAAATTCGTGGCGGATAATGCCCGATTCAACTTTTCGCACAATGCAGAGAACAAAAAAAAACGAAAGAAAGAAAAACAAGAAAAAAAAAAAAAAAATAATAATCAACTCTCTTATTTCAGAAAATAAAGACAATATTTTTTCATATATTTCGAGTGCATTTTTTTATTGCTGTTGAACCTGCGATTAAAATGTATCAGTCGTTGATTATGTGTCGGCTATTTGTTTTTAATTCGTACATTAATTTTTTGAAAAAAAAAATTAATGTTTTCGAAGCAAAAAAAATAATGATTTAATTTTTGGTTTAATGATCAATTAATTTTACTTTTTTTTTTTTTGTAATTGATCGCTGCGCTGTGTCGACCACTGATACATTTTTTTTCCTTAGCTAGTAAATTATATAAGTATTGAAATAAGTTTGAGAATAGAAAAAAGAATCCTTGATTTTCAAGAGAACGAAAGTTTAAGTATTTTAATAAGGAAATTAATTAATTCTATTGAATGTCTCAAAATTTTTTAACTCAACCTTAATTTTTTTTATTAAATATGCAATAAAATGTATTTATTGATAAATTTTGTTTCAAGAATTTCTCGTAATTGTTAAAATAGAAAATAGACAATTCAAAATATATTGTTTTGTTCTAATTATTTAAAAAAAATTCTTTTATCATAAAGCTATTAAATGATAGAATTTGTCTAAAAAAAAAACAATTCTGTTAGTTTTAATTTTGAAAAAAAAAAAAAAAAAAAAAAAACAATCTTTCATCACTAAACTACTAAATGATCAAATTTGTCTTAACACAGAATTCCTAAAATATAAATAAAAAAAAAATCACCAACAAAATTTCAGAACAACTGTAAGTATCTTTTACCTGGTATAATGCAAGTCTCTGAAACATAGAGTTGGAAAAATCAGAAGCCACCATTCAGCAGCAAAAGGGAGTTTGCAATTCTCATTGGAGGGAATGCCCTGACATTCTCTTTACGGTTAAACGGGTAAGTGGGGTAGTGAGTTCATCCAAGCTGGCTTTACACGTGACTCCTCTTTTCGCCCCTCCAGCCGGAGGCTACACACGTGTATGGGGCGTTTCATGGTAAAATTCACACAGAATAAAATCCTGTATTTCCTGAAATGAAATGAACTAATTTTTAGAAGTTAATTGAGAATTTAAAAAATTAATATCATTTTTTTTTCACAATATCTTTAAATTTATAAATTTATTTTATTAAATAGAAATGCCTCAAAAAATTAATAAAAAAATTATTATTATTATCTTTAGATTTCCTCTAAAAAAATATTTAAAAGAAACTGTTATTTGCTGGAATTAAATGAACTGACTTTGAAAACTCGAGATTTTTGTATTTTAATTGACTTTTGTTTGATGGAATTAAATGAGCTGATTTTTTAGAATTTGGGAATTTTTTTTTTCTTTTTAATAATTGAACTGATACGAAATGCCCTGTATATATGATATATATATATTTAAAGCTTAAGGGTGGGCGTATGTATGAGAACTGGGGTGGGTTTTGGCGCAAGCGCGCAACCTGCAAGTGAACGCTCGAGCGGATTCTACGAGACCCAGTAATCAATGGTATGGCAAGGGCTTTTAAAACCTTGTATCGCTATACAATCGTACAATTTTCTGTGACGCCTTATTAAACAACCTATTTTTTTTTAAATTATTTATCCCTGGCAAGTCGTGTGAATTATTGTGAAAAAAAAAAACAGAAAAATTGTTCACTAAAAAAGAATCTGACAAAAATATTTATCAATATATTTAAAGCTGCAAAAATCAACCCTCTTAATAAATTCGTGACAATTGTGTGTAATTTATGTGCGCGCATAAAATGCGTGGGTGGACTTCGATCAACAGGAGTTATTTAATTTCCGACAAAGTGTATTAAAAAAAATAAATTCAATTACAAAAATGCACTTTTTAAAAAATTAAGGCGATAAAAAAAAATTAAAAAATGTTTAAAGAATTAATTTTCAAGGTTTTAAATAATGGTAAAAAAAGTGACAAATAATTAAATTAATTAAGGGGGCGAAAAAAAAATTAATTAAAAAAAAAATGCGAATTATTTTTTTTTTTTTTTGAGAATTAATTCAACATGATTGGGAAGATCTGGACTGAAAAAATTGTGGACAACAAAATTGTGGAAAAATGTGGTAAAACTTTAAATATTTGATTATTGTTGTTATTTTGTGATTTTTTAACATTTTAATTTCGTGAGATTTTTGTTGGTTTTTTTTTTTTTAGAGAATATTTGCGAAACACGTTGAAATAATACGAAGCGAAGATTTTTCGCTCAAAGCTTAAGATGGGCAGCGGGGGTGTCGGTGAGGTACCGACGATTTTTCATCCTCGCCGATCCCGGGCTCCCAGTATTGTCCTCAGTGAGGATCAGCCTAATCATGGACCGTACGCGAGTCCCGTTCAAGTCGTCCTGGACACTTCTGGTTCGTATAATTTTTAATTTTTATTTATCTTTTTTTTAAGTCGATCCTTAAAGTATCAAAATTATTGCAAAACTTTTTTTTTATTTCTATAGTATTTATTCTATTGTTTTTATAGATTTTTATATTTTTTAAAAATATTTAATCATTTTTATAATAACAATAATAATGAAATAAATTTATGCATTATTTTTTCATTTGATGAATTTTTAAGTTAGTTTTTTTTTTTTTTGTAATTTTTGTCTCTGGATAAACAATTTAAATAACAATGCTAAAATTCAGTTACTTAATATTTTTTATTTCAAAGTATTTATTCATTTTATCATTTTTATAGATTTTTTTCTTTTTTTTTCGATTTATAGAATTTATTCTATTATTCTTATGGACTTTTTTTGAGAGAATATTTTTAAAAAATTATAAACAATTTAAGTAACAATAATAATAGTAATAATAAAATTTATTTATTCAACATTTTTTTGTTCGACTGAACAATATTTTTAAATTTCACTTTTATTCCTTTAATTTTTTATAACAATAAATATTAATAATTGATATTATTCAAATTGAACAAAAATGGTTAAACCTCAAAATCCAAAAATTCAACATTTTTCAATAATGTTAATTTATTATTTTTTCTTTATCCTGCAAACTAAAATTTCATGAAAAAAAAAAATTTAATCTTTCAAAAATTCATCAATTCAACATTTTCAATAATATTAATTTATTATTATTTTTTAATGCTTTAAGTAAATTGTTACTCTTTTATATATTTTTTTTTAATCTCGAATAGCTCCGATAATCTTTACCTATATTTAAAAAAAAAATAATGGTTTGATATATTAAAAAAAAAAATTTAATTTAATTTAAAAAAAAAAAGCATATTTGCATAAGTATAATAAAAATTTGTGGCTCAGGTTGCGAGCAGCAGGGTTGCAGTGTCGCCGGGGGTTGCGGCGACTCGGCATCAAGCTGCAGATCACTGGAAACGAGCGGTAGCTGCGCGGGAAGCGGGGTCGGCGGTGGCGGTGGTGGTGGTGGTGGCGGGGGTGGAACCGGAAGTACTGGTCAAGGACAAGGCCAACAATCGTGTCACATAGGAGCACCACCGGTCAGTTATCAGACCCGAAGGCATTCAATATCACCCTGTTACACATCGTGTTGCGCGGAATCTGCGAAAAAGGTACTTGTTAAAAAAAAAAAAAATTATTATTATCACAAAATATTACATTTTTTTATTTTGTAAAAAAATAAATAAATGTGTCTTGAAGCCAATTTTTTTTTTAAATACATATTATAAGAAAATGTATTTATTACACTTATTTTTATTTATTTAAAAATTCGTTCAAATTAAAGAATTTTATCCTTTTTTTTAAATCTTGGTAAATATTTTTTTATGCAATGTTTTATTCAATTTTTTAAAATTAAATTAAAAAATTTATCTGGATTTATTGAAATTTAGATAAATTTTGTGTTTTATGCATTTATTTTTGTTTAATATTTGGCAAATATTTTTTAAAAATGTAATATTTTTATTTTTTAATTAAATTTATAAATTTATTAAACTTATTAAATTTTTTTTTAAATTTATTTAAATTTATTTAAATTTTGGTGTCTCGATGCCAAGTATTTAAAAAAAGAGCCTAAAATACTTTTATTTACTTGAATTTTTCAACGAATAAATATTGCAAATAGAAAATTAATTTCTATGAACACGTTTATTTTTTTTTAAATGATCATTCAAATGCTTTTTTTTTTTCATTTCTCTGATTTACTTGCAGATATACTTTGGAGTTTGCGTGACGATATGCGTGACTGCAAGTTGGGTTGGAGCCACTCACTGTATTAAGTACCTTTACTTTCACAAGCCTGAAATTACGACCTATTCCTCATCGTCAAATTCATCGGTTACCGGACTACATCATCAACACGTAATCTCATCAGTCAATCATTCTATAATTTTTCTTTTTTTATGGCTACTGCGATTACGAAGCTGGGTTAACGATGTTTCTGAAGCATAAAACATTTCGTTATCAATATTACATTTTTCTACATCTGTACAGTACTAAAAATTGTATAATTAGCCGGTTAAAAATTCAGAGAATCTTTTACATAATTTATTTAACGATTCTTAAGTCTCAAAAAAAATTTGACCATTACAAAAAATGTTAACAATTTGCTTCCGGCCATAAAAAAAAAATCCACCAATTGTCAAAATTTAATTTTGTAACTATAAAAAAAAATTGACTTCTTCAAAAAAAAAAAAGACGTAAAAATAAAAAAAAAAAAAAATTGCAAATTTTCGTTTCAATTTATTGTAAAAAAAAAAATAGATGATAGATATTGAAATATTAAATTGTCTTTTCTCTTTTTCCAGCTGGTTCTTCCATACAACGCTCCATTCTTTACAACCTGGTTTTGTACAAATTGGGCTGTTCTGTATTTTCCCGTCTACTTCTTGTGCAGAGTCGCGAAAACCAAATGCACGAATCCGACGGAAATAATCGCGGAGAGCCTTCGCGGATTTCGCGACAAGGGCTTCACCGGCGGCCGATTTTTGACCCGATGCAGTTTATTCTGCGGTCTTTGGGTCGCGACTAATTATATGTACATTCATTCGTTACGCATATTACTCGCCACCGATGTTATGGCACTTTTCGCCACTAATGTCTCGTGCGTCTATCTCTTGTCGTGGGTCATACTTCACGAACAGTTCGTCGGCGTACGGGTAAGTAATTTTTTGTATTCCAAAAAATTCCTTTTTTTTTGTATTCCAAAAAATTCCTTTTTTTTTGTATTCCAAAAAATTCCTTTTTTTTTTGTATTCCAAAAAATTCCTTTTTTTTTTGTATTCCAAAAAATTCCTTTTTTTTTTGTATTCCAAAAAATTCCTTTTTTTTTGTATTCCAAAAAATTCCTTTTTTTTTTTGTATTCCAAAAAATTCCTGTTTTTTGTCCTTATTTCATTTTTATCTTTCCTTTATTTTACTTTTCCGTATTACAAAAAATTGATTTTTTTTTGTTGTATTTCTTGCTAAAATTCAACCAAAATTTCTGAATAAAATTACAGAAATGGAGAAAATTTAATTTTTTTGTAATAAGGAAAAATAAAAATTAAGAATACAGGAATTTTTTGAAATACAAAAAATTAAAATTTTTTATATTCCTGTAATTTTATTCAAATTATTTCAAGGGTTTGAAAACAACAAAAAATTCTAACAAGAGAATCTGAAAATATAATCAAAAATTGTACGAAAATCAAAATTCAGCTCAGAACTAAAGTAAATAAAATTGTTTGAGAGAATCATTAGTCGATAAAAATTATTTAGATTATTTTTACGATTTAATTGTTCAAGATAAAAATGATAACAATTCTGGAAATTTAAATTTATCGTTAATCCTTTGCCCAAATATTCATTTGATTAAACATAGAAAAAAAAAATTGTTTTTTTATCGTTGCAGATAGTTGCAGTTATCCTCTGTGATACTGGTATCGCCTTGTTAGCTTATATGGACGGAATAACAGGAAGCCCGACGTTGGGTGGCGTCGTTTTAGCAGCTTCTGCAGCTGCGGGCTCAGCCGTTTATAAGGTAAAATATTTAACATCCAAGAAATTATTTTTTATCAAAATAATTTTCGAAGATATCCTGCCTAAATGTTCCAAATTGAGTAACTAAAAAAAAAAACCAGAGAGTCAAAATTTTGGACTAAAAGAAAATCTTTAAAAAAATTAATTTAATTTCTAGTAATTTTTTTTTTTAAGCTGAAAAAAATTGGAAAATTTTGCAAATAATTCGGTGATATTGTGAGAAAAATTTTACTCAAATAAAAATGCATTTTTTAGATACAAAAAATGTTGCTCTTCAAGTTATTTTTCAAATTATTGATAATCTAGACAAAATGGAGCATAATTGATAATATATCAATTTTCAGCATAAATTTCCTGTAAAATTAACAAATTTATGAACAATGTTAATGTTTCAGGTGCTTTTCAAAAAAGTTATTGGAGAAACGACGTTCGGCCAAGTATCCCTCTTTTTTTCCCTCATCGGTTTGTGCAATGCAGCTTTATTGTGGCCAGTTTGCGTGGCTCTATATTTTTCTGGTGCCGAAAGCGTGCCATGGTCACGACTCCCATGGGCAGCTCTACTCTCTGCCAGTATTCTTCATTTAGGTTCGTTGTAATTAAATATATTTTTTTAGTTTAAAAAAAAAAGTACTAACAAAATTTTTTTAATAAAAAAAGAAAATAGTAAAAATGTTTTTTTTTCAATTGAAGAAAAAAATAGTAAAAATATGTTTTTTTAATTAAAAAAATAAACCACTTAATATTTTAACACAGTAATAATACATTATTTATTTATTTATATTTATAGTTGCTAATATGCTGGGCAACTTCAGCATCGCATTGACTTACGACCTGTTCATCACTCTGGGACTCATTACGGCAGTTCCAGTATCAGCTGGTAAGTATTTTAATGAAAAAAGTAACGATGCCTCAAGAGATATTGTATTAATTAATCAAAGCTGTTTTATGATTTCTTTTCCTACAGTAACAGAAATTAAAGAAAAACTGAGAAACATAAAAATAAAATTATCTTGTAATCGCACATATCTTTCAATTAAAAAAGAAAATATCACATTTTTGTACTTGCAAATTTTTCTTTTCATTTTAAACTTATTGTAGAGTTCAATGAATTCAATTATTTTTTAAAGCCTATTTTTTACGTCATAGAATCATTTAAATGATTTAAAAAATATGAAAAAAACAAAATCACGAAACTCAAAAATAAAAGTCAAGAAATTAAATTTCTGTCTTCTTATATTTCATATTTGTATCAAAATAAATTTTTCAATCCAATTTCTAAAAAAAAGTTCAAAAAATTGCAAAAAAAAAAAACGCTTTAAATTCATCAGATCTTTAAAAAAAAAAGTAAAAGCAGCAGAAATATAAAAATACTCAAAACTAAAAAAAATTCTTCTATTCACAAAAAAATTGTGTCAGCAATAAAAAAAAATTAAATTTTTTAATTTTCGCAGCCCTCGACGTTGTGCTTTACGGCGCTCATTTTGTGGGGATGAAACTGGCAGGAATGATACTAATAGCCGTCGGTTTTTTTCTCGTGATGTTTCCGGACAACTGGCCCGACTACATCACGCGTCTTCTTCGGTATGCATTACAAAAACTAGTCACATCGGTTTTGTGGTATGCACTTTAGTTCGAAAAAACCTTATTTATTTTAATTTTATTTTTTTTAATTTTGATTTTAATTTTTTTTTTTAGCTTTTAGTTCCTTAGACTTCTATTTTATCCGTCCTCTATTAAACTATATATATTCTCTCTATTACATATAATGAATTCTATTGCAAGAAGGTCTCAAACTGTCGTTTCATTTGTTTTGCACAAAAATAGACGCAGCGCGTAGAATATACTATATATATACCATATATATATCGCTCTCACTAAAGTAGCCTCTGCTTGACAAAAACGCCTATACATACACCTCTACTTATTCACTTTTCACGCAAAAAAAAAAAAAAAAAAAAATGAAAAAAAAAATCGTGTAATAATTATACAAGAATTTGAAAGCGAATACACGCACTTATACCTCACTAACTAATATTTTCTTTCTCTTAAAAAAAAAAACGAGAAATCTTAGACGTAAACTAATGATAAAATAAAATAAATAAATAATTGTATAGGCACAGTTAATTAATTATTAACTCAGGAGATATTAGCGTGGATTTCCACGTAATTTGTACCAATTAAGCGAGCGGATAATCGAGTTATTTAAAAAAAAAAAAAAAAAATGATTAGCAATTTTTTGTGCGAGGAAAATAAAAAATTTTATTGAAGAAAATGAAAAATCGTTATTTAAAGCATTAATTATTTGTCGCTTTGACTTGGGATATTTTTTTTTACATACTTCAGTTAATTTCTGACAAAATTAGTGCCATGAACAATTTTCCTACTATGGACGGATTTGGATTTAAAAATTAAACAAGAAAATTATAATTGAGATGTAAAATATGTTTTGAAAAATTCGTAACTCCAAAACGGCTAGTCGGGGATTAAAAAACGACAACACCTTTTTGTCGGAAAATTGTTGAGAGTTTATGACAAAAATTATTCCAAATTGAAATAATTTTTAATATGCTTGTTAATGATGATTTTCTATTTGTAGTTGTCATTAATTTTTTTTCTTTTTTTTTGTTAAATTCTGGATATTTGTTTTCAAGCTAAAATTCGATATCCACTCGCTTATTTATCGAAATGATCGATTTTTTGTCGAACTGCGAGATCTTCCTCTTTTTAATGCTCAACGATAATTCTAAGTATTTATTATTGATAATTTACTTGAATAAATTATTCTCAGAGAGAATTTAATAAATATAAGATAAATAACGATTCCCACGAATTTTTTTGTTTGTTTTTTTTTCTTTTTTTTTTTTGGCCAAAGAAAAATATTACTACGAGACAATCGATTAGTAACAGTAATTTTGTATAGCTTTATTTTATTAAGAAAATCACGCATAAGCACTGCGTGGCTTTTTGGTGTGCCTCGACATGTTAATAGGCGAAGAAAAAATAAGCCTCCTGAATTATTTTTCTTTCTTTTTATTCTCTGAAAATAAAAAAAAATCCCTATACAATGTTTTAGCGAAGAAAAAAACAATTCTGAAGAAAATTCGAGCGCTTCATACTCATCAAATAAATAAACCTCATTTTTTAAAATTTATTTCTGTAATTTTTTGATGATATTTCTGACTGTTTTGGAAGATAATTTGAAAAATAGTAATTTTTTTTTAATACAGAATTTAATTAAAATAAAATGTATCTAAAATACTAATTTTTTTAATTTTTAATTTTTTATAATCTGGTCAATTTAAATTATCCTAAATTGTTCAGATTTCTTTTTAATCCGGAAATTAAGATACTTTTTTACGTATTTAAATTTTGACAAAAGTTGTTATGTAATTTAAATTTTGCATCTAAGTGGAAAAAAAAAATTTAGCAAAAAATCAAAAGTAATGATTTTTTTCGGCTAATTTTGCATCTTTAATTTTGTTAAAAATTTCCGAATGTTTATAGAATCCACAGAAAAAAAAACAGCAGATGATTTTTTTTTTTTTAATATTTTTTTTAAGCCATTTAAATCGCCAAAAAATATGGAAACATTTTTTTGCGAATTTGAAGCGCTCCAACTTTCTCAAGAATGTATTAACTCTAAAATTCCCTAAAATGTTGATTTCATTAGAATTTGAGTACTTTGAGAAAAAAAAAAAATCTGCAAAAAAAACTTTTTGAAACGTTTTTATTATTATTATTATGTAAATAGTAAAAATGACGTGAAAAATCTATTAATAAATTAATTTAAAAAAAAAAACCAAATACAGCACAAAATTTTTTTTTTAAACATCAAATAAATTGTGAAATTTTATTTTTTCAAAATTCAAAAAAATGTACAAAAGAAAATTCTTTTAAAAAAATAGATGCATTTACATAAATCAGAGAATTTAATCCACATAAAAAAAATATTTTTTTTTACGAATTTGTTGAGCAAGTTAATTTTTTACCATTTTATGAAAATTTTATTATTATTATTAGATTATTATTAAAAAATCGATGTTGACTTTTTTTTAATAGATTTTTCTCTCCTCTAAAATTACTCAAATTACAATGAAATAATTTTTTTTAAAAGTGAAAATTCAATTTTTAAAGCTCGTCTACTGAATAATTTTTTTTTTTTAAATAATTTATACCTAAAAAAAACACGATTGCACAAGTATTGCCCTTATCGCGTTAAAAAAAAAAAAAAAAAAAACACGACACAAAATTGATATCTGTTCTACATTTTTGAATTCACGATGAATCCACTCACTGCTGTTTATTGATATACAGGAAGTTCTGTGCCAAATAAAAATCCGGAGACATGAAATATTATAGTCATATATTGAGTTTCAGAAATCAGCGACCGATCCTCTCTGACGTTAAGAAAAATCTAATATAAATAAATATGATTAATTATATTTTTTATACAATTCGTGTAATAATAGAAAAAAAAGATTAACGAAAAAAAAAGCGAGACAAAAATCGTTAGAGAGAATTTTTTTTGGGGGTGAAGACACGACGTTATATATATATATATGCCAGCCTGATTTTCGAATCATACTGTTTGAGTTGAGACGATTTTTTTGTTTTGGGAGCAAAAAAAAAATTCAATGAATTCAGGAAGAAAAAAAAAAAAAAGAAAAAGTGGGAAGAAAAATAAATGAAAGAACGAACCGATCGGATTGCTTTTGAGCTGCTTGTTGTTGTGTGTCAATCGATCTTCGACACCTCATTACTCGCTTCCCAACAATCAGGATCCATTATATGCTGTTACAGAAACATAGTCGTCATGAGTCACAGTACAAGGTAAGAAAATACATGGCCTTGCAGTGCATTGCGCGATTATGATACCGACTCGTCACTCACGGGGCATAAATCGATTATTTGTCCAAATTGTTGTTGTTTTTTTTTTTAGTTAAGTATTTCAGAAATGTAAATTTTCAATAATTTCGAAAATTCGAATAATTGGAAAATCGATATTTCAGAAATTGCAAGTAATTGGAAATTCGAAAAATCGGAAATTAAAAAATTTAATATCGTGGAAATTCAGGAGTTTCAAATATTTGATACTTCGGAAAATTCAAATAATTTAGAAAATCAATATTATGTTAGAAATTTGGGAATTTGAATATTCAATTCTTCAGAAAATTCGAATAATTGAAAATGTAATATTTTCTAAAAAATGCAAATAATTCGAAAACTCCTATTTTGGATACACAAAAAAATCTTGAAAATGCATTAATAGATAAATTTAAAAAAATACAATAATTGCAAAATAAAATTGTCAACACATACAAGTAACAAAAAATTCGAAAATTCGATATAAAAAGTTGAAAATGCATTAATAAAAAAAATTCAAAAAATCCCATATTTCACATATTTAATTCCAAATACCAAAAAGAAAATGCAAGGAAAAAAAAAATTATAAATTTCAAGGATGTTTATTTCGTGAACCCGAGGTGATAAAGTTCGTAACATACGCGCAATGCGAAAAATAATATAAATGGGCGCATGGTCTATATATCTATGAAAAGAAAAAAAAAATTAATTAAAAATAAAATAATTAATTAAATTCATATTTCTGTCTGTCTCGAGTGTGCACAAAGCTTTTATCTATTTTCGCATGAGCTTTTCTCTTTCTATAGCCAAGGCTCTCTCGTTTAGCGGCATTTATTATTATTATTATTATACCTTGTGTTTTATTTGTTCTTTTTATTTAAATCGTGTTCCTAATCTTCTCTTTTATACCATACAGCTGAATACGCAACCCTCTATATGTGTATTTATATTATCTCTCTCTATAAAAATTAGTGTCTAGATTAATAAATTGTGTTCTCGGTGTCAGTTGGATATTTATTAATGTCTTATAAAAAAAAAAAATGTAGCTAAGTTAGATGTTTAGCTGAAACTGCAGGACAGTTAAGATCTGACAATTATTAACAATTAAAAACAACAACAAAAATTAATCACTAATTTAATTCAGAAAAATCAAATTAAAGATGCATTACACATTTCCAAAAAAAAAAAAAAAAACTGCTTTTAGAATTTTAGTTTTTTGGACAAGAAAACGTTAACATTATTAAAAATACCAAAAATATTAATTTTGAATAATAATAATAATAACAACAACAATAATAATAGTGCCAAAAAGTTAATTTTTTTTTAATACCAAAAATATTAATTTTGAATAATAATAATAATAAAATTAATAATAATAATAATAAAATTAATAATAATAATAATAATAGAGCCAAAAGTTATGACTAAATTAATTTTTTTTCTTTTTTAACAAATTCGGCGACACTTTTTTTTTCTTTTTTCAAAAACATAATTTTTTGAAAAGTATTTCCCAGCCTTAAAAAAAAAGATAAAAAAAAAATTCAAATTAATTGCATAATTTTGTACAACTAATTTTCTGGCACCATTATTATAAAAAAAAAAAAAAAAAATTTCTTGTCTGAAATTACTAAAATTCTAATGGAATCGAACTTTTTTTTTGGAAATAAATGTATAAAGTATCTTTAAGAAAAAAATAGAAAAAAAATTGTTGAGAGAAAAATGATGCAACCTAACGTTCTGCGGCTCAGCGTTTCTCAAGAATGGAGCACGTACTTGAAAAAAAAAAAAAAAAAAAAAGGGCAGCTCCGTTCGTCGTGGCGACAAAACGGATTTGGTCAAATAATTTAATTGTTACCCTTTCAGTGTTGCCAATAGATGGACCCGACCAAAGAGACTGTCAGACAGTGACAAAAATAATATACAGAGCTTTTTTGTTAATTCCAAAAATAACAAAAGGCATCATAAACGTTAGGAATTTTTTTTTTCTTTTTTTTTTTAATTTTGAGGGCGAGCTACTATAGTTACGATTCTATAATTATTTAGGGAGAATTAAAAATCGGAGAGAGAGAGAGAGAGAGAGAGGTGACACAGTATTATTATTATTATTATTATTATTATTATAATTATTATTATTGAGGCATTCCATAGGAAATTGATCACCTTAACTTTGAATTGTTTCAAAAAGAGCTAAACAACTTTTTAAAATAATTTTGTAGAGTGTCTAAATAATTTATAAATTATTTTAGATTTTTTTGAAACTCTTATCAGAAATACTATTTTTTTTTGTTTCGGTTTTGCTATATATTAAAAATTGTAAATGTTTTAATAAAATTATTTTTTTTTGAAATAATCATTTTTAACTATAAAAAAAGAAAATCTCAGAAAACATCGGTTTTTTAAATATATTCTTCGTTTTTGTAATTAGTCTGAATTCATTTCATGCATTTTGTGGATAAATAAGTTGATAATACTTAGAAAAAGTCTTACAAATTTTGTAGTGTTCATTTTTTTTAATATCTGTAAACGCCAAATTTTGAAATATGGAGCAAAATAAGTTTTTTTTTTCACGAAATAGAGTATTACAAAAAAAAATCAAAAAAGTAAGAAAAAAACTGACGTAAAAAAAACAAGAAAATACAAAAACTCTTTTTGAGACACCTCGAAGCTGGAGTGACCTTTTTATTTAAAAAAAAAAAAAAATACTGAAAAAAAAATTGAAAAATCAGGAAAAAAAATCCATGAACTCTTTTTTAAAAACCTTGAAACTGGAGTGACCTTTTCATTTAAAAAAAAAAAAAAAAAAGAAATTAAAAAATGAGAAAAATCATGAACTCTTTTTGAGACAACTCGAAACTTGGGTGACCTAAAAAAAAAAAAAAAAAAAAAAAAATTGGGTTTGGAAAAAAGATTTAAAAAATTTGAGAAAAGAATCAAGTAAATGGGGTTGATGCAGTACAAGTTCGCAGCAACAAGGGGTCGTCAGGGGTGGTGTGATTAGGAGCCGCAGGCAATCGGTCCAGCAACGACAATTTCGCCGGAACTACGGGGTCTCGTCGTCTCATGGTGACGGACAAACCCTCCTTCCAATCTCCGCAAACAGCCAGACCAACTCGCTCCATCGCCATAACGCCAACATCTCCTCATCTCCCGAACCCTCGCATCGCCTTCCCACCTCAACCACCTCAACCACCACCACTAACAACCACCATCGTTCGCACGCCGCCCCACAAGTTCAACAAGGTATGCCACCTAAACGTACTTTACGTTATAATCAACAATTAAAAAAAAAAAAAAAAAAAAAAAATCAGGCAGTTAATTTAATAAAAATAATTTTTTTCCCCTTATATTGACAATTTTAGCGGAATTTCATCGATGGTTTAGCTAATTATTTATTAATTATAAAACAGATGGTAAATATCGAAATTTGAGGATTAGGAAATTTAGCTCAGATTTTTGATTATTTTATCTCTTTTTTTTTTATTGAAAATTGGAAAACTCGATTTTTGATATATTTTTTTTAACTCTTTTATTTACGTTAGAATCAATAATAACTTTTTTTTTTATCTCAGACAGTTAATTTAATTAAAACGATTATTTCCTTATATTGACAATTTTAGAGGAATTCCTTCGATGACTTAGCAAATTATTAATTAATTTTTAAAAATATGAAGAATATTAAAATTCAAGGATAAATTTAGCTCAGATTTTGGACCATTTCTTCTCACTATTTTTTATTTAATCGAAAATTGAGAAATCCCATTTTTCTTTAAATTTCTTTAAGCACTTTTACATAAAGTAGAATAAATTTTTTTTTTTAATCTTAGGTACTCAATTAAATAATTATAATTTTTAACTCCTATAGTGACAATTTTAGTGACATTTCATTGCTGGTCTAGCAGATTATTAATTTATTTTAAAAACCCACCAGAAATATTCAAATTTAAGAAAGAGGAAAACCAGCTCAATTTTTTGTCCCATATTTGTTCTCACTATTTTTAGTTAAAAAAAAATTTCTACTAAAAAAAAATTAGCAAAAACCCTGCCCACAATATTCATCTTCTGGGAATTCGTAAAAACCAAAGATTATTAATCTTAAAAAAAAAAAAAAGAAAAAAAGTGAAATTTAGGATAACGAATAATTTTGTGCTGTTGTGCTCCAATATTGAAACATGATCATATTTTTTTCATCATTGAATGCTTTTTCTTCTTCAATAACTTTTTTCTTCTTTTTTTTTTACTGTAATTTTCACAAATTCGTTGGTTTTTCTATCTTTTTTTTTCATTATTATTTTAAATTGGCGAGATTTGTGTCACTAACTGATACGAGAATCTGCAGGAAATTTTACATTTATTGGAGGCATCGTCAAAGTTCTTCTTGATTCGATTGGGATTCTCCTCGTGATGTAAAAAAAAACGGTACACCCACTAAAACATTTCATATAATTAATAGTTTCATTTTTTTTTAAACAAAAAAATACTCATACACAAAATACACGTCTTTCCAGTAAAACCAAATTTCCCTGTAATAAAAAATAGACACACACGTGTTGCTTGTAAGAATTTTTTTTTTTTTTTTTTTTTACTATTTTCTTCTATATTACTATTTATGTAAATCTGATATGCTTTGTTATTACGACATTTAAATCCCTTAAACCAGATGCAATCAGTAGTTTCCCTTTTTAAGGTCAAGGTGCAACCTTCCATGCTGAAAATTAGTGTAATAAAAATAGTATTTTTTTTTTTGTAAAAAAAAAACCAAAAATTTCAACTTTACATGGAATTGACTATATATTCCTTCGTTGAAATTTTGGGAAGGAACAAAAAGAAATAATTCCGCAATTTTTAGAATATTCGAATTTTTTTTTATAATTTGAACAAGTTTAAAAAAATTTATAAAAAAAAAATTAAGACATGCGAATGAATTTTTGGTAATTAGCAATTAGTGTAATTAAAATAGCACAGTATTTTTTTTTTTTTTGTAAAAAAAATACCAAAAAAAACTAAAAAATTGCACAACTTTTCCACAAATTTCAACTTTCAGTATTTTTTTAATATCCTAAAAATGAAAACAAAATACCGTACAAAAAAAGTATTTTTTTATCGTCAATAACAACAACAAAAAAACCAGCTTCGAAGGTTCACCTTCTCCTTATCTGTAAATTATACGATTGGTATGTTGAAGAGTTTGCAATTAGGCATTTATCAAACAATAAAAAGCTTCATCCCTTAAAAAAAAAAAAAAAAAAAAAAAAAATAGACTTAGTCGTACATAGAAATAAATTTAAAAAAAACAGCCCAAAAAAAAAAATCATGCAAATTTCATACATTAAATTTTCATAAATCTCGATGCATCACCAAAACACACTCTATAAAAAAAAAATAAAAAAAAGAAAACATCCTGACTACTATAAATTAAAAAAAAAAAAAAAAAAAAAATATCGCACTTTCACATCAGATCAAAACCTCCACCATAAAAGCATAACAATTATTTATATATCTTGCATTTGTCAACCGTAGTTGTGGACATGGTTTGATTATATCCTACTTTTTATGTTTCCAATTTTTCTTTTACTTTTTTCGTTATTCTTTTCTCTAAATCATATATATTATGTCTGTGCTATATATTTTTAATATGGAATGAAGCATCATGGTCGTATTTGTTAAGCGATTAAATGTTT
Organism: Perithous albicinctus; assembly: GCA_964016905.1. NCBI lineage: Eukaryota > Metazoa > Arthropoda > Insecta > Hymenoptera > Ichneumonidae > Perithous > Perithous albicinctus. The sequence goes on from OZ024703.1 coordinate 10,168,301, forward strand.
ATATATCAATGGCAATATAAATACGATATAAATATATCTAAATATATCCAATCTATATTATGTGTAAAAAAAAAAAAAAAAAAATTATTAGACTATTTTTAGGTGCCAAGAAAATTTAAAAAAAATTGTATTTAAAAAAAATATATATATATACCGAGTGCATGCATTGTAAATTTTTTTTCTTTTTTTAATTTTTTTTTTTAGTAAAATTCGAGATGAACGAAATTGGAGGATAAATGAAAAATTGTTTTCCAGATGGAGTCGAAGACACGGACACGGTTTGCCAGGTGGCACATCGCGCGACGTGATTGACTATCGTACAGGATACATTAAATCGCACCTGCGCTCGCCATCCGGAAGAGTTCGGTGACTAGTTGAATTTTTTACAAAAGGCAACGATCGTTGTTTATTCACTCAAACGATATTAAAAAAAATAAAATAAAAAAAAAATACACACCGATTATCTCACACTCACCGGCTCAGTGTTCAGCGAGGATAAAATATACTTATAAAAAAAGAGAAAAAAAAATAGTGTGAGGAATTTAAATGCAGTTTTTTTTTGCTGCAGCGATTGTATTCATCAGGAAGTCTAATATTTACCCAAAAATGAGATGGAATTAGTAACAACAGGGTGACTCGCCATTCTTGGCTTTAGGTGTAGTGGACCACGGTGTAAAAAAAAAAAAAAAAGAAAAATTGATCAAACGCTTCTTTAAATTGAAAAGAAAAAAGAAAAGTCTCGGATTGAGATTTGATTTTTTTAATGATTTTAAACACCGGTTTGAGGGGCTCGGAAAATAGCTGATTTTTTAATAATTTTTTTCACCGTGTTTTGTTTGTTATTTTTTAATTTTGAGAAGGACGTTTTGTTAAGTATAGCTTAAAGTATGTTTACACCAATTTTTATAGAAAAATATTTTTTTCTTCTAAATTTACAGCACACGATATGGTCGTCCATAAAAAAAAAATCATTTACGCATGTTTCATTCAATATCTCGATGATGATTAATCCAAAAAAAAAAAAGTAAATATTTTCTGAATCTGGATGATTGTCGCTATCTTTACGTAAATCCATTTTTTTTTAAATTTTCGATATAACTACTTTTAAAGGCTCTTGACCGAAAAAAAAAAATGTTAAACAAAATATTTTTCTACTCGGATATTATTACTCTACTCACTACTCGGATGGGTGACCGCGGGGGCTTCGCTAAACGTCCCATTCTCTGACCTGTCAATCTCCCGCGCTTGCTGCCCTTCTTCGTTGCATAATATAGCGACTAATCGCCTCCGACGCGCGTATGCACGGGACCATCTCGCTCTCTCTTGCACCACTGGCCGCCCGGTCTCCCTCTCTCTCTCTCTCGCTCGCCTCTACTACTCCTCACTGTTACAATACACTGCGACTCACTATTGCACGTACGACACGTCATACACACACACTATCCTTTTCGCGACGCCGCTCTCTGTTGCACACACATGCAGCTGCTATTTCCTTCGCGCTCGCACTACCACGCGACCGCTCCACTCTATCGTGCGCGAGCAACTCCCGTCCCACTCCCGCGCTGCTGTTCGACTGACTGTCTTTCCCCGCCGCGCGTCGCTCAGCCTACCGCGCGTCTCTCTTGTTGTGACGTAAGACCCCCACTCCCAACGCGATATTTCACAACAGGCGCGGTAGATCACGCAGGTTTGTGACGTAGGCGCATATTTATTACAATGGCTCGGCTTGCTACGGTTAGGCACCGTTCTGTTCAATTCAAAATCTCGGGCCGCAACCACGCGTCGGCGAAATATTCGATATCTCAATGATGATAAATCTAAAAAAAAAAAACTAAATATTTTCTGAATCTTGATGATTGTAGCTATCTTTACGTGTAGCCATTTTTTTTTAATTTTTAAGATTACTATTTTTTTAAGGCTTTTGAATGAAAAAAAGTTAAACAAAATATTTTTTTTTATAAGGCCGCCATTTTGTCAAAAATCAATGCAACAAAAAAACAGCCACGTTTAACGAAAGCTACAATCATACAGATTAAGAAAATATTTCGTTCATTTTTTTCAGATAAACCATCACCGAGATATTAAATTTTCCATTCGAAGGCGATTTTTTTTATCTATTTTTTTTTTATCGATTTATTTTTTTTTTATGCAACATGTTGCATCTTGTAAATTACACATTTTTAAATATTTTTCAATAAAAATTTATGTAAACATAGTTCAAAGTATGCTCAATAAAATATCCTTCCCCGAATGCGTAAATAATGAACCAAATTAAAAAAAAAAATTAGTAAAGAATCAGCTATTTTTTCGACCGTTCTCCATTTTTCCCCTTTAACGCCAAAAGACAAGAATCGAATTATATATATAAAAAAAAACAATACTTTCCTAGAAACGTTTCAAGTTTAGAATAAAAAAAAAGTTACCTACAAAATCTACGGAATGAAGATTTTTAGCGTGCAACGAATGTTGATTACTTATTCATCATCTCATCCAGCTCTCTTGTGTCACAAAATCACCCGAGCAGATCACGAATCTTTGTCGGATTAGATTCTAGAAAAAAAAAAAAAAATGAGAAAGACGATGAAAAAAAAAACGAAAAAAAATGGGGCAGTACTTTGCGATCTTTTGCATCTATAAAAAATATTCTCGCACGGTCTAAAAAAAAAAGAAACACATTAATAATACACATAGATTAATAGTGCTCAATTGTTCAAAACACGTATCTCCTTTTTCTAAAATTTCTTAGTCAATTTTAAGTTAATTTTTTCGTTTCGTTTCTATAATTTAACATCGAATATTTACGTATTTTTAAATGTGACGAGAGTTTATTAGATTTAAACAAAAAATGGCCTCTAAGTGGCTGAATGTTGTTCCAATTTAAATTATACGCTAGTTGCGAATTTTTTTCTACAAAGCCGGAATAAAATATTCTGATTTTTAAAAATACTCATTGGAAAAAAAAAAAAAAAAAAATCTGAACGCTCGATAAAACGTAACTGGCGTATATATAGAAATTGAAATTGTTAATTTACGATAATTTAATCGATTGTATACGTTTTTACTGTAATCGTTATTTATAATCGTTATATGTAAATGTTTTAAATCTGATATATATATATATATATATATATATATTTATCGCAAACTAAAATTTTTCGACTGATTAAAAGATATTTGACGTGACTGTCAATTATTTGTGAAAAGAAGACGAAAAAAAAAAATGAAAAACGGCGAGGGACATAAAAATTAGTAATTTAGTGTACTCAAAACACGACAAGGTTAATTATTATAGTTGATTATATATGTCGTTTATCCTAAGTCTATAAATAACGCAAATGTGATGTGTTGATAGTAAAGATGATTTATTATGAGAATTTTAAGAGGTTTTTTTTTACTCCAATTTTTTTTTTTCTTTTTTTTACTTTCTTTTTTTTTTGAGGATTTGAGAATTATTTTCGCACTGGATGGATTGGGTGTTCCATTTGTGACAAATCTGGTGGGTTCTTCTCGAATTCAGCGATTTCGCGCATTCCCGCCGCTGCTATTTCCCACAAAGCCGGATAATCCGACTTGAATGTCTCGTACCATTTTTTAATCAACGGCCACGATTCCAGGGAAAACGATATTGCTTCGAGACACATCGTTGCCGTGATTAACGGAAAATCGGCGATTGTCAAATTATCTGAAATATGAGAATTATTAGTGTTTAGTTTTCTTGCTGAAATATATATTTTTTTTTTTACATTTTTTTCATGTTTTTTTTTTTTTTGGCAATGCAAAAAATAAACCTTGCAATTTTTTCAAAACATTTATTTCATAAATCAATAACTTTTTTGTACTTTTTATTTTCAAAACTTTTAGTATTACAAACAAAAAAAAAAAAAATCATTTCGATGGCCAAAAAAAAAACCAAAAAAAAGTTTTTGGTTGAAAAAACTGATTTTAAACACTTTCGATTAAATTTTTTTTTTCGATATTCATTTTTTACACTTGATTTTTATTTTTAATATTAATATTAAATTAAAACTTACTTCCAGCTGCGTATTTTGTGTTTTCACGCTTCAGATACGTCTCAAAGACGTCCAACGACATTTTTAATTTTTTCAGACCCAAAGGAGTTCTTTGATAATCGAAAAATATCGGTGCCATCTAAAAAAAAAAGGAAAAATATTATTTTAGTTCGAATTAGTATTAAAATAATTCTACTCACCACATACTCGGATATATTTCGATAGTACATCGCCAAATTGAAGCAGAGACGATGATTAACAATAGCACGAGCTTTTGGATCCTTTGGATAATATTTGCCAGCTGCGTCGTATTTATCACCGAGATATTGTAAAATAGCGTTGCTGTAAAGAATTACTAAATTTATCGCGTATAAAAAATATTTTTTAAATAATTTATTATCAGGTAGATTTTTTTTACAATTTTGGTTGAATCGTCAATTTTTTTTTTCGTTTTTTTAAATTCATTTATTAATTTCAATTGTTTGAAATTTTGGCTTCAAGCGTCGATTTATTTTCTTATTCAGACAAATTAAATTCTATTTATTTCAATTTTTTTTTAATCTGTTAAGACTATAAAAAAATTTTAAAAGGGATATAACATTTTTTTTACTTTATCAAAATACTTGGCATTGAGATTTTAGCATATTTTTCGACAACACAAGATATCTAAAAATATTTTTTAAAATTGCATATTGAAAAAAAAAAGGTAAAAAGAATGGAACAATTTTATTAAATAAAAATATTTGGATACCCAAAAAAAAACTCAAATTCAGTTCATCCATAAAATAGTGCCTCACTTTTTTAATTTTTTAAACTCCAATAAAAAAACTATTTTTTTTTTTTCGTTAAAATTTACAAGATTCAAGCAAAAAAGCATGAAAAATTCTACCTCTCTCCCATAACGAGATCACCGTCAACCAAAACTGGAATTTCCTTCTGTGGATTCAACTGAAAGAAAATACAAATCCGCATTAAAATAACGAAATCAAATAAATGGGGCGTTTCACCTTTTTTACACATTTTTAATTATCTACGATTTCAAAAAATTATCCAACGAGACATTTTTTCAGATGATATATATATTTTTTTAATCGTAGATAATTAAAAATCTGTAAAGAAAATTAATTAATTAATTAATCCTTTTTGGTGCAAAAAATTGCGATGGTTAATTCGTCTAATTAAAAAAAAAAAAAAAAAAACACTTACCTTAGCATATTCTTCTGTCATGTGATCTCCGTTTCCAAAGTCAACATTAACGAGCTCGTAATCGAGATTAAGGGCCTTAAGTGCCTGCTGGCAGGCGAGAGAAGGCGGTCCATCGGATACAGAATAAAGTTTCATCGTTTCAAATTAATGAAAAAAAAAACAATATATATATATATTTTCAAATTCTTTTTGAAATATGTATTTATTTTGTTTTTTATTTTTTGAAATTTGTATTTATTTAATTTTTTATTTTTTGAAATTAAAATATATATATATATTTTTTTGAGAGCAAATAAATTGTAGATGTTGATTGTTGAGGCTTTCAGAGAATACTGGCTTTAAGTTACGCGATGAAAATTTGCGGTCTCTCCTGTGAAACTTGTTGCCAAGTACTTTCACTCTTGTCTCGCTCAAGGCAACATCGTTATGTATGATATTGACTCTCAGCTCGCCACAATTCATCATTCTATCTCACTTCGACTAATATAAATCAGCGGGTATGCACTTATCTTATAAATTACAATGTGGGATTATTAAAATAAGATCATGGCCTTGATTAACGGCTCTATAGACTGAAAAAATAAATAAAATTGTTAAATAAGCAGACAGCCAACTGGATTCCAATCATTTTTCATTAATCTTACGTTCATTAAAACGTCTTGTAGATATTTTCAAACGAAAACTTTAATTGTAATTTGAATATTTAGAAGAAAAAAAAAATTACAAAATAAAAAAAAATTACAAAATTAATTATTAAATTATAAAAATTACAATTATTTATTTTTTCTTATGGAATATTAACCCGCTATAGTTTTTCCCATAGATCAAATTTTTTTTTTTAATTTAATTTTTTATAAAGAATTATTCAAAATTTTTAAATGCGAAAAAAATGATATTTTTGGAAATAATAAAATCGTTTCGTTTTTTAAATTAAAATCACGATGAAGAATAGTTAAAAAAAATTCAACACTAAATAAATATTTATTAAAAAAAAAAAAAACAAAAACAAAAATCGTGTGTCAAATAAATAGGCAATAAACTGGATTTCCGTTAATTATTATTTCATCCAATTTTTACGTCCATAAAATATGTTCAACATTATGTTTATCGCCGGATAAACGAGCCAAAAATCCCTCAGGGATTTTTTAATATTCCGTCATTAATGTCATTTAGTAATTCTACATGAAACACGAGAAAAAGAAACTGATACAGTTTTGGTTTTTTTTTCTTTCAGTTTTTCTTCTTTTTTTTTTAGTCTCAATTCATGAATCCGTGCAATGATTTATATAAATACTGGACGCAGGCATACACGAACGAAGCAGTACATATTATTATTATTATTATTATTATTATCACACGCACATCATGGAAAGATCATTCTGTTCATTTAACATTTAACATATTGACGTTATTTTGTATATATTTTTTTTTTTTTTGTGATTTATTTTCTATTTTTTATTTTGTGTTATGCATTTAGAAAATAGTTTCTATTTCCACGTCCATTCTCACTCTCTCGCACAATTTTCTTAGTTATTATCACACAACTTTAATATTCAACTGTGATCCCAATTTTTACCGCTAAACGGAAAAGCGAATTCCCACGACTTTCAGTCGGGATTTCAAACAACATAAAGAAAAATTGATGTTTCTTTTTTTCTTTAAATTTTATAAATAAAAACGTTTTAAATCATTTATGCGAACGATCGTTATTGGAACACATAAACAGGCAGCACTCGATGAAATATTTAAAATACTATAGCGAGTAAAATCTGAAAATTTAATTTTATGAAATTAAAAAATCAAGACAATCACATTTTTTGAGAAAAAAAGATAGTTGCACCGAATTCTTAATTAGAGGGAACGAAAAGAAAAATTAATTGAGATTAATTTGAAGAGATTCGAAGCGCTTTGAAGTCATCAAATCAGCGCTCATTATTTTTTTATCGTTTCTTAAAGATTTTTGTTTTTTTTTTTTTGATGAATTAATCGAAATTATAATTTTAGTTTTTAGAAAATTATTATCGATAGCGTTTTGAAAAAAAAAAAAAAAAAAATACAGAAATGGAAGAAAAATTAATTCGACGACAACGAATTTGTTGGACATTTTTTTAAACATATGAAGTATATTTATTCCTAACTTTGCACACTTATTCAGTGATATTTTAAGAGCACCTTAATTTTTTTTTCAAGCAAATTATAAATATTAAATATATATATTATTTAAAATAACAATTGCTGCAAATCACGTTTATCACGAAAATCATTTTTTTTTTAATCCACCGCCTTCATTCCACTGTAACTCAAAAGCAGCTCAACAAATTTCATCTAAAAAAAAATCCAGGATATACTCAAAGCATTACTGAACAATTCTGCAAAGTAAAAAAAATGTATATCATACTTTTCTTAGAAAAAAAAAAAAAGAATCAGATTACAGAAAAATCCAAAAACGCTGCGACTTGCCCCTAAATTAAATAAAAAGTAAATAAAATTAAATTAAGGATCCCCTAAATTAAATTCCAAACTTTACAAACTTCTTCAGTAATATTTTAACTATACCTTCATTTTTTTTTTTTCAAGCAAATATAAATAATCCCGAATTACATTCGCCACAAAAATCATGTATATTTTTTTTTCTTTTTTTAAATCAACCATCTTCAGTCCACAGTAACTCAAAAGCAGCCCAACATTTTTTCCCAAAAAAATCCAGGATATACTCAAAACATTACTGAACAATCCTGCAAAGTAAAAAAAATTAGCCCATCATAATTCCTTAAAAAAAAAAAAAAAAAAAAAAATCCAAAGCGCTCCAACATTCCCCAAAAGCTCGTCCCAATCTCAATTAGCCGGTGAAATGACAATGTGCAATTTCAGCATATCTTTATTCGGTCCAACGAGAAACGGCGAGACCGCGTTATCGGGATTAACGCTTCCCTGTTTAGGATTGAGTTCCTCAAAAGGCAGCAAATCATCAAGATTGAGAACCCTATCTTTCTTGCTAAATCTATGAATTATTTCCGTAACTCTAGCGATATGTTCGACGCCGTCCTGCAGTCCATAAATCAACACCCCAATTTTAACTCTCATATCGGCGTCACTGTCGCTCGGGGGTTCTTTGCAAGTGAGCGACAGTCTAACGGATCTTTTAACGTGTTCGGGCATCTCGACGGTGCCCTGCCAAATGATGAGAAAAAATTTCTTGAACCAAACCCCTTTTGGATAGATATCGACGACCCATTCGCATGCCCGATCGCCGGCGTATTCGGCGAGAAACGAGTGACTCGAAAATACCAAAGTTCTCGTGTGATAAGACGGCAAACTGTGAAAATTCTCGATCGTAAGCAGCGAGCTACATGTATCGACTGTATAGAGACGTGGCTCGAAAAGTAACGAGCCGTCTTCCTCGTTTTTCATGATTTCGCTAACTCTCTCCAATTGTCCCAAATGAAACGACATACCGATGGCCATTCTCTCGACAAAAAATTCTTTGTACTTTTTCGTCAGCGGTGAGAGCAACAATTCGGCCAATTGTCGTGGCGACATCATCGGAAATCTGACCGGTGACATTATCGCGACAACGAGTTGCTTCAATGTATTATCCAATTCCTTTTGCGGCAGTTGCCAGCGTAAACGCGTGGCTTGATGATCGAGCCACGATTCCAAGCACTTGTAAAGCGTCATCTCGTCTTTGATAACTAAGCTGCTCTGGTGTAAAAGCGTGACGAGCACGTCGAGCTCGAAATTTCCAAAATCAGCGGTTTTCGCGACAAGCTCGATATTCCATTTTATGAAATTTTGGCACGATTGCGTTATGTTGTGATGACCGCAATTAGACGTATACTGAAGCCACGAGACCAACGTACCGTGGATCGCCGCTACCGCTATATGATTCCTCATGTATTCAAGGCACAGGGTTATCAAATCACGCACGTTGTACTTATCCGCTAACGAGAGTATCGGCAGTGCAACCTCGTAACTTATTCGTATTCTGCCGGTGTAGAAGTAACGCAAAAATTCGCTGAATATCGAGGCGCATTGCGGCGTCTCCTGGAGTGTCACGCGACTCTCTTGCGATTCGCTCCATTGCGGAGACATCAACATTACCTGAAAACAAAAATATTTCTATAATTTCTTGCAGTGTCAGCAATTTTTTAGCTGTTGTATTTTATTTTTTTTTTTTTTCATTGGTTCTTTATTTTTCATTAAAAGCTCTCGTAAAATCGTCGCCAAATTTCGAAATTTTCGAAAACTGGAATTGACGATAATAAAGCAAAAAAAAAAGTTGGTATCTTTTTGTAAATTAATTTACAGTAAAACGAATTACGCGAATTAGAATGTGTTATTCGTAATATTGTTCTCCAGTTTTACCTGGAAAACGTCACTGGAGGCACAGAGAATAAGTCGATGCGCTGGATACTCAATGCCATCCACCACCAGACAGATATCGTTCATAAGCCTTTCGGCGTACAGCGTGGCTATTTTTAGTAAAATCTTGTGTGAATTGTCCACCTAAAAAAAAAAAATGTGTAAATTAGAAATTTTGCAAAAATTATAAAATACATGGAGCCCTATATCCCTTGGGAATCGTCTATCTCTATGGAAACCTCCTAGGGAACTCCCCGATTGTGGGATATCCCATTCCGCATTACGACATTTGGATGCAAATTTATACCTCCATAGTATCAGTTGCCAAGCTCTCATCGCTGGAACTTGGGCTGCTTTCGCTCGGATCTATCGTTTTCTTTTGCTCCATGTCTGCTAATGCTAAGCCTATCATCCAACCGACAACACTACGTAACATCTGCGCATGATTCGTCGACGTGATGTTCCTTGCGAAGCCTCAGCTCTATCCTAAGCATTGCCATTTAATAACAGTCGCTCAATCTATCAATCCATTTGATTATCATCCTGTAAAAGAAAAACAAAATTAGCATTTTTTTTTTTTTTTGGTGGCTGAATTCACACGGAATGCACCATATAACAAAAAATTCATATTTTCGATTTTTTTTTTTTTTGGGTGGCTGAATTCACACGGAATGCCCCATATGTAAAAAAAATTCATATTTTCGATTTTTTTTTTTCTTTTTAAATTTGCTTTGTGTTTAAAAAATGAGAAAGCAAATTTGCAAGTTCCTACTTTGCGGCTAAATGTTGAATAAATTTTTCTCAAGAATTCTTTAAATCATTGATGTTCTACTTAAAATCGTTATTAAAATATTCCCGAATTTTGTGCCACTTTTTTTCATCAAATTAATAATTTGTATTTAAAAAAAAAAAAAAACGAAAAGTTTGACTTTTTTTTACAGACGAAATTTTGCTTACGAAGATGTTCACAATTTTACTCACCCGAATTGTTCAATGAACAAGAGAGTGGCAATTACGCCAGTAAACAATGAACGAATCGTGGAAAATCTTTTTTTCTTTGGGCTAAGAAAATGTTTCTTTCACGAAATAACGAGCCCGCTACGTCGAATGAAATGTCGAATCCAACGTAGAAATAAATGTGCTTAGATGAGTTGAGTTTTAGGGCAGAAACATCTCGCACAAACACTGTGTTTACTTGTGTTATTTTTTTTTTTTTTTTTTCAATCTTTTTTTACAGCGAGAGACTTATTTTTTGTAGCTGCGATTCGGTCACTGATTGATAAACGATTTTTGGGGCGACAGAGGTGCGAATGTGTGATAAGTGCTGATATATATGTTTACTATAGCGACATATAGGACATACTGCTATATCGAATTGTCAGGCTGCGCCGTAAGGATGGAAAAGTGACCGTCATTTTCTCAAAATAATAACCTGTTGTTTTTTCTCGATCTATTAAACTGTAGCCAATAAAAAGACTTTGTTTCCTCGTGACAAATGTTTGTTTTTCGTTCGAAGACGATTGGTCGATTAAAAATAAAATTGAAAATTCAATTGGTCGGTAATTTGACCGACATTTTGAGGGTTTCGAGGTCAAATGGTGACCAACCGTTTCGTAGTTGTTTGTAGGTTTCGAATCCATCAATCCGAACCATTGTAGAATCGCCTTTTTATTTTTAATTATTTTTTTAAAAACTCAATACGAAATTCGGTACTTTTTGTGCAGAACGGTCATATGACCGTGAGAAGTTTAGCGAAAAATTCTGCCTAAAGAAGGATATTTCTGTTTAATTGGCACTTAATTTAATGAGCATTTTGTTGCAAGTCTCGAATAATCTAATTTAAACGTTTGTCGATCCGTGATTCGAATAAAATATGCAAATGACCATTGTGACACGGTCATATGACCATTCCGCATAAAAAGTACCCAATAGCGTTTTCATCTCTTTTTTTTTACAGAAAAGACAAATCGACAATGGTTCCAAATGATTAATTTCGAAACCAACAAAAAAAATCCGACTAATTTTAACGCTAAAAAATCACAAACTCACAAAAGCAACAATCGAAAATCGAAAGTATATCGAACAGAAATTCAAGACCCCTGATTGGTCCACGCACATCAACTCACGTTTCTCATGGAAATACATCTTTACGCCATTACTCAGTTACTGTTATTATTATCACACATACTTAAAAAGCTTCGTAAAGGCGCACTCGAATATAATATAATACGTTTAACCTCCGATATCGTCGTACCTCTCAACAGGAATCATCAACAGCGTTTGTTGCCGAAGCCACGCAAATAACTGATAAGCTCTTAGGAGCAAATCGCTCATCTTTCCCGATAACAAACGTGAGTATAAATCCTTTTTTTCCGATACACAAAAAAATTCACTTTCCGAATGCAGCGTCGACGAATTTTCGTCACAACTTCTCAATACGATTTCTTTAAAAAAAAAAAAAAAAAAAAAAAAAAAAAATTACCGAATTTTTTTTGTCCTAAACTGTTTTTACGTCATTTTAAGCAAATTGAAATATTTTTTGTTTTTTTTTTAGGTTCCCAATTTTTTCGTCATGACGCAAGTCAATCCTCGTGTTTTCTTCGACATCGAAGTCGGAGGTTTGCCAATGGGACGCATAATCTTTGAGCTCTATGCGGACGTCTGTCCGGACACTTGCGAAAATTTTCGTGCTCTCTGCACGGGAGAAAACGGACTTGGAAAAACGACTGGAAAATCGTTGCATTACAAGGGGATTGTATTTCACAGAGTCGTGAAGGATTTTATGATTCAAGGAGGTGATTTTTCTGTTGGTAACGGAACTGGCGGAGAGTCCATTTACGGAGGAACATTCCCTGGTAAAATTCACTTTTCATTATATAAATTTGCCTTAAATATCATTTCAATTATTTATTTTTATCTTAAAAATTCAATGAAATTTTTAAAACTTGTACATTTTTATTCACAAATTTTTGCAAAAATTTTATTGCATTTTTTTTCATTAAGAAAAAAGGATGTGAAATGATTGATTAAAAAAATATATATCAAGTTTTAAATTCACAATTTTATTATGCTTTTAAATGCCCAATTTCAATAATTATTCAAGCAAAATTACGAAACTTTTTTTTTTAATATCACAAATTTTTAATATATTTTAATATCAACACAAAAAAAACATAATAAAATAAATAAAACCCATTATCAAACGAAATAACAAAAAAAAAAAAAAAACGTTTCTTTCAGACGAAAACTTTGATGTTAAGCACGGCAAGCCATTTCTGTTGTCAATGGCGAATCGTGGCAAAGACACAAACGGCTCGCAATTCTTCATGTAAGTGAAAAAAAAAAAAAAAAAAATAGCCAAGCATAAAAAAAAAATTCATAATATTTTCCTACCTCTAATCAAATTTTTTAGCAGCATCCTCGTGCCTTTCTGTGTTTAAAAAAGCTGAACACACAGTGAAAGTTCCACTCACGTGATAAGGAAGACAATAATACTATGACGAAATTATTAAATCTCATTTCTTTGCAGCTTCATTTTTCTTTTTTTTTTTTTTAATTATTTCATAGCGATCTGAATATTCTAGATATTCACATAAATTCGAGAGGAGAGCATAGATTTTCCTCTAATTCTATCGTCCGAAGATTTTCCATCTCGTAACAACGACATTCTGTTAAAAAAAAACAAAAAGCAAAAAAAAAAGCAACAAAAAAAAATTCAATCTAGAGGAATGAATAACTTAGCACTATTTCTGTGTAGTCGTGAGGGAAGGGTCTGCACATCACTACTACAACACAATGACCAATGAAAGCTGGCTCTTTCTGTGCATCACTCATCCCCTTAATAATGTTTTGTTGTTGTAGTACAACGCAACCAGCGCCTCATCTCGACAAGTAAGTATAAATCATACAAATTCTGCAGATTATTTACTGAATCATCTATTTTCTTTTTTTTTTTTTTAAGAGGCATAACGTTCTTTTCATTGGTTTTTTTTTAAATGGATTCTATTGATTAAAAAATACTGGCAAATAAACCTGATAAAATGCAGAAAAACTGCGAAATTTCTACGAAATCGAAGCATTTTTCATAGCTCGTTAGCGAATGACAAAAAAAAGAAGATTTTCGATATTTTTATAGCTATCAGGACAGAAAAATAATTTATGCCATTTACTAGATGATTCAGGCTACAAAAAAAAAACGTAACTATGTTTTAGGCTTATTATTAAATAACACTTTTTTTTTTGCTTTCAGTGTGCATGTGGTTTTCGGAGAAGTTGTATCCGGCCAAGAAGTCGTCACGCACATTGAGGGACTTCCGGTTGATCGAATGTCTCGACCGTTACAAGATGCTAAGGTCGTGAATTGCGGAGAGCTTGTTTTGAAAGTCAAGACAAAAGGTAAAAAAAAATTTTACCTTTTCTTTTTACCCAAAAAAAAGGATTCTTGTTTAATTGAGCAAAATACCTGAAAAAAAAACTCTACATTTTTTCCTATTCTTAGAAACTGTGCAATCATTTTTTTGTTTAAATACAAAAATTTAACAAAGTCCGTTTTCTCAACTTTTTACTCGTGAATTAGTTATGTTATTTTTTTTTCTTATCAATCGCAGCAAAAAAACGCGAGCCTAAAGAAGTGAGCACTTCGGGCTCGGATTCTGATTCGTATTCGGGTAAAGGAAAAAAGAAGAAGAAAAGTAAGAGAAGGTGAGCATAACAAAAATTTGTCCCTAGTTTTAAGTCTTTTTTTTTTTTTTTTATATATATTACGAAAAATAATAAATAAATGCTCGTTGAATTTAATGCTTTTGTTTAGCAAGAAGAAAAGCAGATCCGAGGACGGTGAAATACAAGATTCCAACGACGAGGACGACGGAAAAGCTCATCCGCTCGTGTCAGTCACGAAAATCAATCCCGACGAAATTCCTGAAGTGCCGGCGAATAAATTTTTGTATCGCGCCGGGCCCACGAATAATGCTAATCAAAAAGAATTTCGGACTCAGCATTACGGAAGAGATCGTATGCGAAGTAACCGAAAAACTGGTCGTCTCTTTAAAGGACGTGGAGTCTTTGTGAGTCCATAAATAGGCGGATAAAAAGAAATTTATTACGTCGATTTTGCAGAAAAAGCTGCAATTTAAGTTTGATATTAAAAAAAGGGTATCTAATGAATTTAATATTTTTTTTTTTTTTGCAGAGGTATCACACACCTTCTCGCAGTCGTTCCAGAAGCATGACGCCGCCACATTGGAAACAAGCGCAGAATCGTACAATCAAACTGCATGAATTTCAGGTATTTTTTTACATTTTTTTACATTTTTTTTTTTTTCCAGATAGAAAATCTTAAATTTTCGATATTTTTGATACTAGGAATGTGATTGATGATCTTTGAGATGTTTGCAGCTACAATTATGAATCTTCGGACAACGATAACAACGAAATTTTTTTTTAAGATTATTTTCTGTACTGCTTCTTTTCTTTGTCTGCTTTTGTTTATGTATCTTTTCTGGCTTAGGCCCTTAGGGCATGCAACATCCCAGGATCTTATTAAAACATCTAAATCTAAATCATGACTCTGAGACGCCCGGCAGACTCAGGAGAATATGATAAATGTAATTTTGCGCTATTTTTGAGCCACCATGATTGTCTAAATTACGAACTTGGATTTCCATTTTTTTTTTAACTCTCGTTTTGCTTTTCTTGCTGCTTCGCGAATATAGAAATCAAATTTCTCTATGTTAATTTTTTTTTTTAATTAAACAGTAAACTCAAAACCGAAACACAAAAAAAAATATATTTTTTCAGTTTTAATTTTTGGTTCGCAACCTTTTCTGTTAAACACGTTGCCCGATTTTTCAGCCGAAAAGCTTATTATTAATTTATCGGTAGAAAAAAACCTTAAAGTCGTAAATATGAGTAAATTTATTAACATTCGTCCATTTACCGTCTCCTCTACAAATTTAATAAAATAGCTGTCCTACTCGAAGCATAAATACACAAAAAAAAAGGAAAAACGTTCAATTTTTCATTACAGAAAATAGAGAAAGAGCGAATGAAGCGAGACGACGAGTACAAAAAACGTTCGCCAGAGAAAAAGCGAAAATTCGTCGAGAATCCCGAGGACGTTGATCAAACTGCGGAAAGTTCAGGGAACAACGTCGATCGGATACCCGACGAAATTTTACGCCGCGACGGAAATCAATCGTCGCAGATTGCGGGAGGCGATCGCGGCTCGCACAGAGCCTCTCAGGATCGTAACGAGCACAAAAATGCCTCGAAAAATGGGACAAACGCTCCGGAAAAATCGGAAACACGACGCAGGGAAAGCAGAAGAAGATCGGCTAATCGGGATTCAAGTCGTCAACGCAACGACCGATGGAGTCGTCGAGATTCCAGAGATCGCGGAAGACGTCGCGGCGGCGGACGTTCGCGTTCTCGCGATCGCAGACGCTCGCGCGATCGTGATAACGATCGCAGAAGCAGTCGCGATCGTAGAACACGACGCAATTACTCGCCGCGACGTCGCGATTCGTCGCGCACCGATAAATCGAGCCGTGGCACTTCGAGGCACTACGAAAAACGCGGTAACGATCGAAAATCAAGCCCCGATAATGAGAAAAACAAAAACACGAAAACTACCGATCAACCGAAATTTAAACGCCGTTCACGCAGCTCCAGTTCAAGCAGTCAACACTCCAAAGACTAAAATATCGATTTTTCGTTTCCCTTTTTTTTTTAGACGAAGAACAGTGTCTATACAAATTTTTCAGCTAAAAAAAAACACATCGGAGATTAATGTCAGTGTTTTTGGGATGGAAAGCTGTGAAAAACATCACATTTAGTTTTAAACTCGATTTTGTTGTTTTTTTTTTTTGATAATTTGATATTATTCGATTTGAGGAAGAAAATATTATAGGTACATTTAAAAAAAAGGCGTTTGAAAAAAAAAAAAAAAAAATGAAAAAAAATTATTGTTTTTAATTAATTTAATCTTTTTAAATCTCAAGCGAGATTTGGCCTGGAATGTCCCTTATACATTTTTCTTACCAATGTTAGAATATTCTCAAAAAAAAAAAAAAAAAAAAAAAATGCAAATATCAAATTATTTATGAAACAAACAAATCGAGTGTGTTCTAAATAAATGGGACGATTAAAATCTCTGTATTTTATGTAGAATATTAGAGACTCCGTTTGCGAGCGGATTTAAATAATCGAGCGAAATGTATTTCGATTTTACGTATCAAATAAGCGCTCGAGAAATTTAATGGCGTATTTTTTCAGCAACGAATTCAGTAACGAATATACTTAACACTCTGGATTGAAGAAAAAAAAAGGCTAGAACCTACAGTTTTGGTGAAAAAAAAAAAACGAAAAAAGTGAATATCAATTTTTTCACGGATAAATGTGTTTTCATTTTCTACAATTGTATCGTCTTTACGTAATGAAAAGGCGATTTTAACGCGTTATTAAATTACTTAAAAATTGTGTATAGAAAACACGTCTTTGGGGACTCAAATAAAGACAACAGTTAAGCGTGTTTACATATATATATTTACTTATTTCTAGGGACAATTAAACCCGATTAACATTTTTTAAATTACTTTGATTTTCGTTTTTTTTTTTTAAAGGAATTTTTGCGGGGAAAATTCTTTTATTTTTATTATAATAAAATGTTTTTTTTTTTTTACTATTTTTTAATTTCTATTATTTATTATCAAACGGCGTTCAAAATTAAATTAGAGAAAAAAAATTCGAAAAAAAAAATTCCGTCCGTAAAAAAATCCTAATATCAAAAATATTCTCTTAATAATAAAAATGCTATAATTGTTCTTTTTACCGATGAATAATAAGTCGATTTTTTTGCATAAAATTAGGAGTATATTTAAAAAGAAAACGATCATTAATTTTATTTATATTTATTTATAATACTATATTATTTATATTTAAAGACGTTGTTTTTAATCGACAAAATCGCGCAACGATTTCTTTTTTTTTTTTAGAGTCTTCGCCAAATACCCAACGCATCGATAGTGCAAAAAATATAAATGTGTTAAAATCTATATAATTCCAAGCTCGAACGGAAATAATATTAATCTTTTATTTTTTTTAATTTCAATAGTACGATTTGAATATTTATTCGCATCATTATAATAGAGCATCCGGATCATTTTAAACGTCCTTTTAAAAATAGTTTATACAACAGTTTTACAGATAAGAGCGTTTTTCGACGCCAGTAACAATAATATTCGGGGGGAAAAAAAAATAATAGCACTTAATTTTAAAAGGCCATCTTATAAAGCTAAAGCTTTTGTTTCAGTTTTAATTTTTTGTTTTTTTTTATTGACTCAAAGTCTGTACGAATTTGTGAAAAGCTTTGGTGAACAATTTTCGCTATTCAAATAGCGGCAAATGGGTTCTTTGAAATATCCTCCAGTGATTTGATTGCCAATTCAGCTTTTTTTGTTTTGCGATCGTGCAATCTGCAATTTTTCGATTTTTTTTAGAAACGAAAAATTGATCGGAAGTTGATGAATTACGTTGCCTAATTTTTTTTCGTGACATTCGCGAATCGTGCGAAGCGAGTTTTTGTGATAGATACACATTTTAAGCAATTCGTACGAGATTTTTTTTTTTTTTTAAACCAATGATTTCGATAAAATTATCACAATTTGTGGATAATCATCGATTTTTTTTACCAAGGATTTTGTCCTGGTGGAGGAGGTCCTTGTCCGCCGTAACGCGGAAGCGTCGCAAAACCACCGTAAGGCGGCTGCGGCTGACCTGGTCCTGGATATTGGTAATTGTATTGTTGTCCTAAAATATAAAAGACACTTTTTGTTGGCCCGTGACAAAAATTTCACCAATTTTTTGGCTCCCATTTTACTTGAAACATTGCGAAGAATTTTTGGTAATTTTTTCAGAATTTACGAAATAATAATTTTAATATTCCAACAAAAAAGAGGAAGTCGCTAAAATATACAAAATTTAAAAAAAAAGTGTTATTAATTTCAGCATCGTTATTTCAGGTTTGTATAAACTCAGTTCCTGAGGAAGACCAAGAAACAAAATTATTGATTTTTTTTTTATTTTGGAGAAAAAAAACACTGAATTTTTTCGGTTTCTTTGAAATAACGAAAAGTAAAAAGACGCAGCTAGTATAGCAAAAATATCTTCATAAGAAAAGTTGCGTTGGTAATTTTCGAATTTACAAAATTATATGAAATCAATTTTGAGAAATATTGCATTCAACTTTTTTTTTTTTCTAATTTCAAGTTTAGTAAAAATCCTATTCATCTTTTAAAAAAATCCTAAAAAAAGAAAAAAATCACATTTAACAAAATGAAGAATATAACGTAGAAAAAAAAAATTGTGTCATCAAAATTTGAGATAACAAAAATTGCGAAGTAATAATTTGATTTTGTCACATTTTCTCAGACATCAAGTTGATTTTTTGGCAATACGAAAAAAAAAATGGTGTGTAATTTTTTTGTTATCAGTTGAATTAATAGTCGAAAATAATTTACCTTGAGCCGGATACGGCATTGTTGCGTACGGATTATAAGTGGCGGGCATCGGGGGAGGTACGTAAGTCGGATATGGAGCTGCGGGGGTCGCACCGTACGGCACAGGCATGCTGCCTTGAAAAGATGTTGGATAAGGCAGCTGTTGTCCACCAGCCTCATTGGAATGACTTATCCCTGTCGGACCTTCGATTTACGCAACAATAATTAATATACTGACGCACTATAATTACGGTGACGTGTGCGAAATACCAGATGCGAAAATGTCTATGAAATTTAATAATATGAAAAAATAAATTTCCATTAAAATAATGAAAATACTTACGTTGAAATTTGCATATAAATTCTGTAAAACGTTGTAACATGATCCAAAAAAAGTTTGTTCCTCACCGCCATGATGAGCTGGAATATTCGGCGTGGCCGCAGGTCCAGCGTGACTCAAATTCGTCGTCAAGTCTTTCAGCAATTCCTCCTTCTCGGTCTTACGAGCAAAGCAAAAATCGGAAATCTTGTTTTGGAAGACAACCAATAGCTGCGTTAAATCGTTGTAGAACTTTGCGCCCTCGTGGAGATTATTCTTCAACTCTTTGAACGCGTCGTAAGCCGCGGCTAATTTGCAGAGCATTGTCTCGCGAGCGCTGCCGGAGCCGGATTGCTCACGAGTGAAGGACGCATGAGTAGCCTTTTAAAAGCAACAAAAAAAAACAAATATTTCCTAAATAAAATTCCAGAATTCACAATTAACGAAATGAGAAATTAAAGAAAAAAAAATTTAGAAGCAATAATTTTATTTTATCATATTTTCTAAGACATCGAATTTGATTTTAAAAAAAATGGTAATTCGAACAAAAAAAATTTTGTTTTTTTATCGACTATGAATACAACATTTTTTTTGATAGAACGATTTTTTTTTTTTTAAATAGTTAAAAATGAAAAGAATTGAAAATTTATGAAATTTTACCTGAATATCGTTTATCAAAGTTTCCTGACGAGCCAAACTCTCCCGAACTTGATTGCTTAGAGCTCCGTAACACTTTCCAATACTCTCAACCGACAAATTGGGCTCATCGATCGCGCCGTCTTTAGCGAGAGCCGACAAAAACGTAGTTTTCATATCCGTCGTCGCTGATTTAAGCTCGCTCTCAATTACGTCACGTTCGGCCTTAAGAGTCTCAACCTGAAAAAATCAATTCTCAGCGATTAGAGTAATCTGCTCGAGATTTAAAAATAAAAATATATTGGGTATTTATTGCTTTACCGCCTCCATCAAATTTCGGAGCTTCAATACAGAGCCGCTTTCTTGAACTGCCGAGCCAGTTGGTACTATGGAAAATAATTCACTTTCCTCTTTACTCAGAATTTCCATTCCCTCGCGATGACTCTCAAATTTCTCGCGGACAACCTGAAAATTACGAAAAATACAGTTTTTCCCAAAATGATTGTATTTAAAAAACGATGAAACGCCTAACTTTTTAAAAATATTCAGCAGGATTTTTTTACACAAAATACCTTTTTTAATTTTTTTTTTTTTAAAGACGTACATTTTTTATGTAATAAACAGAAGAAGAGAAAAAATGAATTTTTACCTTATCAGCGGAAACTGCGTTATTGATAATTTCGCGATATTTCTGAGCGTTAAGCGTGAATTGTTCGGTCAATCTTGAGCTGGAAATTCTGGTCCAACGTTCCTTGAATTGTTCGCGTAATTGATTGTCGGAATCGCGTTCCTCCTTCAACATTCTCTCGGACTGAAAATGACACAATAAAAAAATTTTAAAACAGGTTTATTTGCAGAGTTTTTCGATTTTTGATTTTTTTTTCTTTTTTTTTTCTTTTACCTCATCCAGGATATCCTTGTTACGTTGAAGCAAATCCGGCAGTTCATTCATTGCCGTTTCCAGAGCCGTTATTCCTCCGTAAATTCTCACATTCGCGGCTTTTTCCAGCAACGACTGCGGCACTTCCGTGCCACTCGTGTCCTCGATCGCAGCCGGCAAATTTAGACTCGCCAAAACGCTGTTCAAGACTTGTGTCATTTCCCGAAGTTTCGAGATTTCCGAATTAACGAGCTCGGCTTTGCGAACTTCGTAAGCGGACAGAGCATGGTGAACAGTTACCGGCAGTAAATCATCGAAAATATCTGTAAAATCATCGATCGAGAAGAAAATATAACATTTTTTATTTTATGTAAAAAAAAATTTTGGAATTAAAAAAAAAAAACAATATTTTGAAAAATATTTAATTGTACTTTGAATTTTATTTGCAATTTAAATCATCTTTTTTTTTCAATTTACGAATCGAAAAATGCCTTCGAAAATCTGGAAAAATTGTGTTTCGTTTTTTTTTTTTTTCAGATTAAAAAAAAAACTTTGCACTTTTCACAACGTTTATTTGTAATTTTTGTAAATTCGTGAATTTTTCTTTTCGGTGACAAACCTTTGAAACCGGCGCTCATTGGATGTGCCAATGGAAGTAATTTCGCGACATTTGCTCTTCCAATTGGCTCCAAACTTTTGTAATCCGGAATTCTCTCGTGATAGATGAAATCATTGTCTTTTTTCACTTCGTTGTAAGCTCTTTGAGCTTTGTTTGCATAATCTTGGAAGAGCGAAGGTTTGTTCGAGCGCGATTGCGCTGCTTTGAAGAGTTCAACGGAATGCTGAAGCAACGAAAATACTTGGATTTTTGTCATATTGAAGGACAAGAAATTTTCAATAATATATTAAAAATAATGAAAATATTACGAACCTCCAATCGGGAAATTTGCTCGCCAATCACTTTGCTATTTTTGCAAACGAGACCTTGATAATATTCCGCCATTGCTCGATAACCTGCTTGTTTTCCTGCAATCTGTTATTATCATATTAATACCATTTTTACGTCCTTATAGACAAAACTTTGTTGACAAAAAATCTTGCAATATTTCTTTGCAAAGAAAATCTTGCAATATTTCTTTGCAAAAAAAAAATCTTGCAACATTTTTTTGCAAAAAATATTTTGCAATAAAATAATCACGAAGCATACCAAAGGAACCCATTCCTTGTCCCAAAAAGATCGGAACATTTCTTTCTGAAAGAGTTTTAAAGCATCGGCAAAAAGTTCCTCGGTTTGAGCGGCCAATTTTGCGACGATTCCTTCTTTCATTGAGTCGTGAATAGCTTTGTGGACAAATATTTCCTGAGCTTGAGCGAGCATCAGAGAAGAAAGTGCAACCAGAGTATCGGGACTCATGTCCGGTGTCGGTTCTTGTTGTATTGCCAGCATAACGTTATCTTTCAGATAATTGAATATTCCCGCCGATTGCTGAAATAAAGAGCAATCATTTTTGGAGCTCAAGGAAAAAATGAAAAAAAAAAAAAAAAAAAAAAAACAAAATGAAACAAATACTTTAAAAGGAAATTCCGGCTACCTGAAACAATTTAGCAGCGAGTCTCAAACCCTCGTCGCTTTCGAGACTCTGTATCGATCCTACTGAACTTTGTAGAGCAGCAATGTTGAACAGTACGCAAAGCTTTTCATAAGCCAGTGTACTGATTGCTGTGAATTATTAATTACGCATAAATTGAGAAATATAAAACACAAAAAATATTTTTTGGATTTCTTATTTTATGTACAAAAAAAATAATTTTTTATGTTAAATTTTTAATTATTCAAACGAATTTAATTTCCGATTATTAGACTCGGAGATTTTGATTTTTTTTTTTATCATTTGATGCAGATTACGCAGAAATATCAGATCAAAATATTTATGTTATTGAATAAATTATTTGAAAATCAATTGGCATTTTTTTTTTGTAATAAAAAAAATAGTAGCATTAATATAAAAAAAAAATAAAAAAAAAATTGAGAAAACTATTTTTCTACTCACTCAGGCTGAGTTTTCCTCCAAAAATGGTTCTATCAAACGCATCTTTCCACTTGAAAGGTATTTGAAGCTCGTGAGCTGGTATTTTACTTTCCAGCGCGCAGAGTTGATCATAATAACTGCAGGAAAATAAAAACATTTTTTAAAAAAGCACTAAAACAGTTACAATGTTCCCTCTGCTTGAAAGTATGTGGATTAATGTTGGCTTCCTCATAAAAAATGCTTTGTGAATATAAAAAATATATAGGGCATTCCATGCAGATTCAACCTGAGACTAAATCTCTCAAATTGGGTCCACAATTTTTTGTAATATTCTCCTAAATTTACGGAGCATTACAAAAAAATAACAACATTTTTTTTTTATGATTTTTTATATAAAAATATATGTTAGCCCAAATGGAAAAATCTGAAAAAATTGTATATCAGATAAAAAAATTTGCTTCTATTTTTTTTCAGAATTTTTCTCAAAAAAAAAAAAAAAATCCAAAAATCAAAAAAAAAAATATTTAGATGAAAAAACTTTTAAAAATACAAAAAGACATTTAAACACATAAAAGCTATATCACACTTTTTTTTTCAAATTTTTTCAATTTTTTTTTTTCTTTTTAAAGCACAAAAAAAAATTATTATTTTCAAAAAAACATTTTTCAGATTTTTAAAACATCGTTCAATAATTTGTTAAAAAAAATCGTGTATAATTATGAAAAACGTCAAAAAGTCGATTTTTTCGCAAATCAGTGTTTTTTATAATTACGTCAATCATATAAAAAAAATCGGACCCAATCGGAAGGATTAAGTGTCGAAACCACGTGAAACGCCCCATATACTGATAAAAAAATCTCGAAAAAAAAGCGAAAAAATCCAAAAATTCATAAAACCAAAATTTCCACCATGACAAGGCAGAAAATATGTAAAAATCATTCCAAGTGTCGTAATAATAATAATCCAAAAGATTGAGATAATGATAAATTGAAAAAAGAAGAAAAAAAAAAAGAAAAAAAGTGAGTCATACCTGTAAATAACCTCCAAGGAGCTTTCATACTTCTCGAATGCTCGCCAAAGTGCGTTGTTCCGTAATTTGCTAAACTCATTGATAGCCTCGGTATAATCTTTCTGATTAGTCGCACCGTTGTACGTCGATCTAATGACATTTGACAGCGGTTTAACAACGTCAACGTCTGACGGCTTTTTAAGCGGTATCGCGATAAGTTCAGCCATTTCGGAAGGATCTTGTTAAGCGACTAACTTTATTCACTTTATTCACAGGGTGGAGATTACCAGTCGGTTTATATGTATATGTACGTCTTAATTTATATACCGTGTATGTATATATGTATATATAGAATACTCTTATAACTTCTCAACACAAAACGTCAGCTGAATTCCGGCGTACTTCTCATAGTAGCCGAAGATTCGCGAATAATCCCGATCGCTAATACGCTCTTGGTACGCTGTAATCATTTCCTCCACGAAAGATTAAATAAACTGTATAAAGAAAAACTACCAGCTGCTTTTCTTTGGTTATTAAATTGTTGTTGTTATTATATTTCTGGGTGAAGTGAAGATTTTGATTGGTTTGAATTTTCGCAATTGTTCGCCAGCTGTGACCAATCAGAGGAGCCAATTTTATAACGGTTGGAAATTGAAAAGAAAAACTACCAGCTGCTTTTGTTTGGTTACAAATTGTTGTTGTTATTATATTTCTGGGTGAAGTGAAGATTTTGATTGGTTTGAATTTTCGCAATTGTTGGCCAGCTGTGACCAATCAGAAAAAGGCAATTTTATAACGATTGGAAATTGAAGAGAAAAACTACCAACTGCTTTTTTTTGGTTGCAAATTGTTATTGTTATTATATTTCTGGGTTTAGTGAAGATTTTGACTGGTTTTTTAAAGATTGTTGGCCAGTAAAAAAGAGTAAAGGAAATTTTTTTGTCTGGGGTTTTTTTCGTCCAGTGATTATTGATTGTCGGTCTGTAAATAACAAATATGGCGGTCGGACGCGAAGCGATTTTGAGCCTCTACCGGAATTTAATTCGCGAGAGTAGGAAATGGCATTCCTACAATTACAGGTAAAATACAAATCCCTAAAATAATTGATTTCTCGCTAAAATAATCGCAAAACGTCGACAGGACGTTCGTAAATTTCGGCAATTAAATCGCCGCGTGTATTCTAACCTACAAAAAAGGCGTTCAATTGTTTTTACATATTCGACCTATAATAATCGACTTCCGTTAATATTTAAATATTTTACGCGCCAAAATTCAATATTACGAATATCACATATAAATTTGAAAAAAATTTCACTTTTTTTTTTAACATACCTGCGGTATAATTATAATGAAAAAAAAAAAGATTGTATTTCTGTATTTTGTAGGACTTATGCTTTGAGAAAAGTGAGACACGAATTTCGAGAGAACAAGACTCTCAAGGATCCCTCAAAGATCAGCAGCATCTACAATCAAGGATTGGAAAGTCTGGCGATGATCAAGAGACAAGTTACAATCGGAAATCTCTACAGCACCAGGCCATTGGTCATAGAAAAACAGTTGCATTCTGAGGATGCAACAGATATGCAGATAAAATAAAAAAATGAAGAAAAAAAAATAAAAATAAATAAATTTGATTAAAGAAAATGGCTGAATTGTACGATAATTGAGTGCAATTTTTTTTTTCCTTCATTTTTTCAATATATCGAATAAATGATATAATTAGCACTAGAGTAAATATGTATAATAAAATATAATATTAAGAACGTTTGTACAGAATCCATACGTATAATTTTGAATTTTCTCTTTTTTTTTATTGGATCTGTTCAATTCTTGTTGATTCTATGTTTGGATAAGCAAATATTTTTAATAAAAAACATTTTTTTCCGAAAAAAAAGTCGTAATTTTTATTGTAATTATGGCTTACATCGAAATATTAAGCTTGCAATTTATGTTAAAAGACGATTTTTTTTTGTTTTTGTTTGGCAGTGTATGAATTTTTAGAAAAAATTAAATGAAATTAAGTACGAATTTTATTGGATTTTGAAAAAAAAAAAAATGAGGTTTTTCATGAAAAACAAAAACTTCCAAAATTTGGTAGATTTTCTTTTTTTATTTGCGTTTGTTGTATTCAATAGTTAGTTTATTTTATGTTTTGTTAGGAATACGAAGATTTGAAATAAATAAATAAAATAAATTTTGTTGTTATTATGTTTTACAACAAAATTTTATAAAGAATTTGTAGCAAATTTTTTTATTTCGTTTGGCAACATCTGAGTTTTGAAAAAAGATTAAACTACAAATATTTTAGAAATTTGTAGTTCAATTTTAAAAAAAACCTCCGAAACTTTATTAAATTTTTCTTAAATTTTCAAAAATTAAATTTCCTTGACATGAAAATATCGGGAAAAAAAAAACAATTTTAAATCCATCGCAAAAAAAAAGGAATAAAGTACAAATTTTATTCGATTTTGAAAAAAAAAAAACACCAAAAAAAAGAAAAGCGTCTTTCATTATTAAAATTTATTCAAATAGTAAAAAGGTGTATTTATTTCATAGAGATTTTTTAAATAATTTATTTAAGGGCTTCGAGCTCCATCTATGGTGTCCACAATACAACACTAATGAAATTGTTACTGCCATCTAGCAGTTTATATGACTAATTAGTGATTTTTTTTTCTGTAGCCAACTTCAAGCCAAAGTAGAATTCTCCAGTTTTACCAAAATCCAAATTGAAAAAACGAACTTTCGCCCCAAAAAATCGAGATTGCGACTTGGGACTTTTTTGTTGTTGTTGCAAAGAGTCCAAAAATGTTTAATCAAACATAACCTGTTTTAAAACGTATAGTTCGGCTTAGAAGACACGTGCAAGTTACTATTTTGTGCAATAGTGTTTTTTTTTTTTTTTTTTCGTTCTACAATGTCGCGACGTTTGACTGACAGAGAAAAGCTTCGATCATTTTTGATAGTCACATGCAGCGGAACAACGATTTTCGCTGGTTTGAGTCTCTATCAGGGAAATGAAAAATTTTACAAACAAATCGCGATGCCGCTAACGCGTTTTATAGAGCCGGAAACGGCCCACAATTTGGCTGTTAAAGCGCTCAAATGGGGTTTGATACCCAGGAACAAAGTTGAGGATACAAAGCTCCTGGAGACCAATGTTTGGGGATTGAATTTTAAGAATCCTCTGGGAATGGCTGCTGGATTTGATAAGCATGGTGAAGCGGTCAAGGGTTTGACAAAAACAGGCTTTGGCTTTGTGGAAATTGGTAATTTACCTTTTTTTTATACATTCTTAATCAATCTTAATGATTTTTGTCTTCACTAATGTTTTTCTTATTAATTGTTTCAGCTGTCAAAAGGCTATTTATTTTGAATAGAGAATTATTTTTTTGGAGTAATCTCACATTTTTGAAGATTCCTGTGCCCAAAAACTCACAGCCTTGACATAAATTTTCCAGAATTCTGGATTCTAAGTCTCCCCTATGAGGATCCCTAGAGACCAGGATTTTTCTAAGTCAGCCCTATGAAAGGGCTCTTACAGGGGATTTAAAAAAATTCAGACCCAAAATAGTATCTTAAGGGATTTTAAAAATATCAGGCCCAAAAGGGACTTTAAAAAATTCACACCCAAAAGGGTAGCCTGAGGGACTTAGAAAAATTTGGGCCCAAAAGGGGACCCTTGAGGAACTTAGGAAAATTCTGGCCCAAAAGAGTCCCTTAAGGGATTTTAAAAAATTCAGGCCCAAAAGGGACTTAAAGAAATTCAGACCCACAGGGGTCTCTTGAGAGACTTAGAAAAATTTGGGCCCAAAAGGGTCGAGGATTCTGTAAAAACATAATTTTTTTTTCTAATTTCCAAAATTTCCAGGTTCCGTAACACCTCAGCCGCAGCCTGGAAATCCAAAACCCCGAGTCTTCAGGCTGGTCGACGACAGCGCGGTGATAAATCGTTACGGTTTCAACAGCGACGGTCACGAAACGGTGTACAAGCGTTTGAGAGAGCTCAAAGAAGACTCAACATTCGCGGGTATAATAGGCGTGAATCTCGGGAAGAACAAGACATCCGAGGATTCGTCGAAAGATTACATCGAGGGAATTGAAAAATTCGCCGATATCGCCGATTATCTTGTAATCAATATTTCAAGCCCAAACACAGAGGGATTGAGAAATTTGCAGAGAAAAAAAAATCTCCAAGATTTACTTGAAAAAGTCAATAGAGCTCGTAAAAATTTGCCGATTAAACCGCCTTTGCTCTTAAAATTAGCTCCCGATTTATCGAACGAGGAGCGACAAGATGTGGCTGATATTATTGCCAAAGAAAGCTGCAAAGTCGAGGGCTTGATACTCTCAAATACAACGATTTCACGTGATAATTTAATTGATAAGAAAAAAGACGAAATTGGAGGACTGAGCGGCGCGCCGCTTGCCGATTTATCGACTGCAATGATTTCCGATATGTACAAAAGAACCAGAGGAAAAATACCGATCATCGGCGCTGGCGGTATTTTTTCCGGTGACGATGCTTACGCGAAAATCAAAGCGGGCGCGTCTTTGATACAAATCTACACGTCTTACGCGTACGAAGGACCTCCAGTTGTTACGAAAATTAAAAGAGAATTAAATGAAATTTTAAAGGCAAATGGGTATTCCACAATTTCCGAGGCTGTTGGCAAAGGATCTTAAAAAAAAAAAGCGAAATTTAAAGATTTGGTTTTTATGAATTAAAATTAATTTTTTTTTTTTTTTTTTTTGAAGAAAGACTGTTTTATGTTTGTATATAATAAATTAGAGAATAATTTTTATTTAATAATTTCGCGATTTTTTGTACCAAGTTAAAATAAATAAAAATACTTTAAACAAAATTAATGAATTTTTTTTTAAGCAAACAAAATGTATGTCGAGTATTTTTTTTTAATTGCAAGAAAAATCTGTTCCAAAAAAGTGGAAAAAATCGCCGAAAATAAAATGATTTTTTTTTTTACAAAAATGTGTTCCTATGTTGAAAAATGTCGGTTTTAATAATAATAAATAAGAAAGCAAACTTTTTTCGATATTAAAATAAAGCACTTTTTTATGTTTAAAAAAAAATGCAAATTAAGTAATTTTTTAATTGAAACAAAAATAAGTTATATAAAATCAATCGCAAAAAAAAATTAGGCCAGATCTAAAAAATTAACAAAAAAGATGATATTTTGTTCCGCACAAACACAAAACCCAAAACCCTATTTTTGACAGCTAAAAACCCTAGAATTTCCCCACCAACAAAAAAAAAAAGTACAAATATACATATATACAAGTGTATTTTTGCCGGTTCCTACGCGCTAAAATTACGAAAAATAAATTAAAAATAAAACGTAAAATTGCGAAATCAATTTTACAACTATTTCCAAGATTTTCTGGTATCAAAAAAACCACACAAAAAAAAACGTTTTTTTGGGGCCCAAATTGAGTCTCAAAAGAAAGTTCGTGTTTTCTAACCTCAAAAAAAAGAAAGAAAAATCGTTTTCCGCACTTTTACGCCGAAATAATCGTTAAAAATACCTCCAACTGAAATCTAAAAATAATTCTGCAGATTTCCAGCCTCGAGGAATACGAAAAAAAAAAAGGCTTTGGAAGTCCCAAATGCGCAAAAGTTAAGTCCCAAAATAAATTTCGTATTTCCTAACCTGCAAAATTTGCATTCCGTAGCGATATTTCATGAGAAAAAATGTTACTATTTCAGGTAGAGCATTTAAAAATGTATTGGACACTTTTTTCTCTCGTTTCTCTCGTTCTAATTGCGTTGGCGAGATTTTTCTATTTGATTAAAATGGCTGGAAAAAATGGACTAAAGCGCTATCGACCGGCTAGAACGATGATAATTTTGGGCTCCGGAGGTCACACGACTGAAATTTTGCAGATCGTTAAACACCTAAATTTTTATAAATATTCACCGAGAATTTACGTCAAAGCTCGAAGCGACAAAATAAGCGCGAGCAAACTCGCTGAAGTTAAAGACGCAGATGCGAGATTGATTGAAATATCACGAAGCAGAGAAGTCGCTCAATCATATTTCTCCTCTGTTTGGACTACGTTGGTTTCACTTCGCGATTCATTAAAAATTGTCTGGGACGAAAGGCCCGATTTGATTTTATGCAACGGACCAGGAACTTGCGTGCCAATTTGCTTATCGGCCTTTCTACTGAAATTTGCATTCCTCGGAGAAACGAAAATCATATTTGTGGAGAGCTTTTGTAGAGTGAAAAGTTTGTCTTTGTCTGGAAAAATTTTGTATTACATCGCCGATGATATTATTGTACAATGGCCGCAATTGGCGAATTCCAAAGACAAACATGTGCATCTTATTAAGTAGATGTATATGTCCATTTGTTTATTTTTATATTGAAATAAAAATTTATTGAAATTTTTTGGGGATTTGATAAAAAATTTAATTAATTTTTCTGGAAAGAAATTATTAAATTATTGATAAAAAAAACAGTTTTTTAAATTTTATATGAAAAAAAAAAAATTTATTGCATATTCTTGTGGGTTTGAAAAATAATTGTAATTTTTCTGGAAAAAAATTATTAAATTATCGAAAAAAAAAAAAACAATCAATGAATCCATTTTTTTTAATTTTTATATGCAAATAAAAATTTATTGGAATTTTTTGTGAGTTTGAAGAAAATTGCAAATTATTTTTCCAGAAAGAAATTATTAATTTTTGGGGTAAATAACAAAAAAATTTGCGATCATTAATCTAAAAATTATTTGTTAATATATATTAAAAAAAAAAAAAAAATTTAACCGCGTTTTTATAATAATCTTGTGAATTGTAAAACACTTGTAATTGTGAAATATTTTTAATACAATTTCATTGAAATTTTCCTAATATCTGTTATAATTTTTTGTGCAGCTTAAATTGCAGACAATTATGTGCAATATCGCTGCGCTTACCGGAAATCATATTCCCTGGAATATTCTTGAGGATAATCTGAGGGATAACGTGCCTGTTGAGATAAAAATGCATTTGCTGCCAATCTGCAACGTTTTGCGAGACTCTTGCGAAAATAACAAGTAAAATTATTTTCAGGAATCAGCAAAATCTCGGTTTAAAAAAAAACAAGATTATTGATTTTTTTTTTAATTCGTCAAAAATCTATTTAAAAAAAAGATTGGCACTCTTCATTATTATGTCGATTCTGCACACATTCCTCTAACATTTTGTAAAATTTTATGCAAACTTAAAAAAATAAAAAAAATATTTACCCAATTCAACACCAGATTTCATTTTTTATTTTACAGAATTTATAGGAACTTTTGCAGAATCCACAGAAAAAAAAAGAATTTCTTTTTTATTCAAAATTGTATTTTTTTTTCTTTTCTAAAATTGTTAACATTTTGAAAAATCTATTTCCATAAATTTCAAGAAAACAGTGTTTTTGATAGCAAAAAACGGATGAGATTTTGCTAATTCCTGATGAATTAAAATATTTGCTAAAAATGAAAAAAAAAATTGCAAAACTAAAAAAAAAAATTTTTTCTTTTTTTGGGAAAAGATATTTGTCAGCGAATAAAATTGACGATTCGTTGCTTCGATTAGAAGCCTGTTTGGATCAAATTTGGGAGTCTCTAAATACTGGATACTGGAAAAATGTTCAAATTAAATACAGATATTCTTATACGTTATGTAGCGCATTAAAGGTAAAATTAATATTGCTTAAAAACCGAAATTGACGCAATTCAAATGAAAAAGTATTGAAAAAAAAATAAAAATTGTTCAGAAATAAAAATCGTCGCGTTTTTGCAATAATTTTTTTTAAAAATAAATACAATAATCATTCTTAAATATTATTCTACGCAAAGATTTTTTTTTAAATTATTTTGCAGACATAAAAAGCCACTAATAATTTAAACAAAAAATGATTTGTAATACTTTTTCATTCGAAAATAAAAAATGCTTTTTGAAAACAGCGATTCACGTTTCGGATTTTTTAGAGCTCGTTTTTCTTTTCTTCTAATTATTCGTCTAGTGTATTTTTTTGGAAATTCAATGTGCTAATGAGCCTATCGACGAAATTGAAAAAAAGGAAAAGTTGAAGGAAATAATTAAGCAAATTGATAAGGCAATTTTGTTGGGAGCTCCGCTGGTAGATGCTGCTGATATGATGACAAAAATGGCTTCTAGACTGAACGATTTTCTTGCACGTGAGTTTTTTCAAATAAATTCGAAATTAAATAAATTTGAGGCATTGATTATTGAATGAAAATTTTTGGACTGTTAGAATCTGCTGAGGAAGCTGCAAAGCACGAAGAACTTTTGATTGACGATAACAAAATTAACAATGAATTAATTGATGGATTCGTTTGGATTTCGAGAGTTGAAAATCCGTCGATGGAAACATTTTACAGAGATATTTTTAAGCCAAAAACTCCTGCTGTAATAGAAGGTTCATTATTAATACTAAAAAAAATATATATTAAATTAATTAATTAATCAATTAATTAAAGTGAGTCACCCAAAAATTTTAAAGTACACTAAATCTTAATTTCGTATTGAATTTTTTTTTATTTTTTTTTTTCAAAGAAACGTTTTAGATATATAAATTGAAAAGCCTAAGGAAAAAAATCGGTAATTCTGAAAAACGCGATTTAAAAATATAAAATAATTTGCAAATGTTTTTGACTCAAAAAAATTTTTTTTTGGAAATTTTTCTTTTCTTTTTTAGACATGCAACTCAATGAATAAAAATTATTTTCTCGTCATTTTTTTTTTTTGGTATCTCGATTTGAAAAACGTAAAGAAAAAAATTGTTAATTCTGAAAAACGCGATTTAAAAATATGAAATAATTTGCAAAGTTCTCAACTGAAAAAAATAGGTTCCAACAATTTTTTTAAATCTTTTTTGGAACACGCAAATGAATCAATAAAAAATATTTAAACACGTTATTTTTTTGGGTGACTCACTTTTTAATTAAAAAAAAAAACCCTAAAAATTGTAAAAAGAAAAAATTTTGTAGGTTGCCTGAGTCACTGGAAGGCATTGAATTCCTGGAAAGATATTAATTACTTGATGAAGATTGCTGGAAATCGGACAGTTCCTATAGAAATCGGTTCGCGTTACACGGAGGAAGATTGGTCGCAGAGTCTCGTAACTTTTGCGGATTTTCTTCGCTCGCACATTTCGAACAACAGCGAAAAAGTTGGCTATCTGGCGCAGCATCAATTGTTCGAACAGGTTCACTTAAAAATGTTTATTTATTCAACTGTAAAAAAACGTACAATTTTTAAATATATCCTAAATCAATTTTTTTTTTAATATATTTAAAAAAGCAATTTGAAAAATATATTTAAAAAATCAATTAAAAAAATATATTTTAAAAATCAATTAAACAATATATTTAAAAAAGCAATTCAAAAAATATATTTGAAAACACAGTTATTAACTATATTTTTGAAAAATCGTGAATAAAGTTGGAATTTCAAAAATTGAAATACATTTATTTTCTTCTGCACGTTTTGTTTTTTAGATACCGGAATTAAAAGAGGATTTTGCGATACCGGAATATTGCAATTTTTCGGATAGCGATAACGACGCTACTCTGCCGGATATAAATGCTTGGTTTGGACCACGAGGCACTGTTTCTCCATTACATTTCGATCCGAAAAACAATCTTCTGTGTCAGGTAAAAATTATAGTCGAATTAAAAAAAAAAAAGATAATGCTTAGACGGTCTGAAAAAAGTGGCTGTATATATATTTTTTTAATTTATAAAAACGGAATTTTAAAGCGAAATATATAAAATTTTTTTTATCTTAAAATAAAAATATCGACAAATTTTTTTTTTTTTTTAATAAAAAATAAACGTCATTTATTCACGACAAAAATTGTAACACGAAAAAATCTCTATTTTTATTATTAATATTTTTTTTTAATCAGATTTTAATTAAAAAATATTTTTTAAAAATATTACTATTTCGTGTCCTTCGATCCTAAAATGCAAATTATGCCACGTCGAGGTTTATAGAAAAAAAAACCGATTTTTAAATTATTTTCTTCTTTATTTTACTTTTTTTATCTTAACAAGCGTCGTGACGCCGCTGCGTCTCGTTTTTTTTTTTTATATCAAATAGAATAAGCAAGAAAAAAAAAATTAGCACAAAAATATGTAACTCTGATCCTTAACTATTTTAATTAAAAAAAAAAAAGAAACTCTTGAAACTAAAAAAATTCTTTTACGTTCCTCTTCAGGTATTCGGATGGAAACGAGTGATACTTTATCATCCGGACGAAAGTCAAAATCTCTATTCTTACGAAACGAGATTATTATCAAACACAGCGCAAGTCGATCCGATTAATCCGGACTACGAAAAGTGGCCTGAATTCAAGAAAGCAAAAGGCTTAATGTGCTTTTTAAAACCCGGCGATATGCTTTTTATACCGCCTGGCTGGTGGCACCACGTTCAATCGCTAACGCCTAGTTTTTCCGTTAGTTTCTGGTGGTGTTAATAAGAAGAAGAAAAAACAAAAGAGAAATAAAAAACGAAGCTTAAATTTAAAAAAAGAAAAAAAAAAAAAAAAACTTCGCCTATTTGGATCACAGACATTATAAATATTTTTAGTAGTATTATTGAATAACCTTCTGAAAATGGAATATGTAAAAGTACTGTTTGGTTTGGAGTACTTTTTTTCCTTATTTTCCTTTTACGTTTAAAACTAAGCTATTCGTAAATTGGACTTAAATTCGTAAATTGGCTTCGTGCGAAGCGGAATCCAATTTTTTTTTTCGTCTGGTGTCGCCTTTTTTTAAATCCCGGTAAGTGTAAAATTTGTTGGATTTTTTTTTCGTAAATTCAAGATCATTTTTAGCGAATGATATGGGGAATTTTTTTTTTCACTAATTTTGTCGGTATATAATTGATTTCGAATGGAAAAAATAGTTGGTCTTATGGTAACGTTTGAATTCTTTTTTTTTTAATTTAAGGAAAGTGTAAAATTTGCTAGATTTTTTTTTCGTAAATTTAAGATCGTTATTTTTAGTGAAGGATTTGGGGAATTTTTTTTTTCACCAATTTTGTCGGAATATGATTGTTTTCGACTGGGAGAAAATATTTGGTCTTGTGGAAACGTTTGAATTCTTTTTAAAAATTTAAGGCAAGTGTAAAATTTGCTAGATTATTTTTTCGTAAATTTAAGATCATTATTTTTAGCGAATGATATGGGGAATTTTTTTTTTCACTAATTTTGTCGGAATATAATTGATTTCGAATGGAAAATATTGCGTTTTATGGAAAAACTAAAAAAAAAAAAGGAGTAAAATAAGAATGAAAAATTAAAATATGAGGATTGTGCGTTTAAATACGCTATTCGATGGAATTGAAGAGCGCGACGTACGTTAGCCCAACCGCAATGGAGGATATTCGTCGTCAATTGTAGAATGCAGACGGCACGTCGGACAAGATTGGTTGTGTTGGAACCAATTTTTGATACACTGAAAAAAGAAAAAAGAAAAAAAAAAAAAAACAGGAATATATCATAATTTAATTAACTAAAGATTTTCTTGTTAAAAAAAATTGATTAAATAAGTTGTAGAAGATTCTTACAAATGAACTTTTTTTTTTTAATTAACATTTTTTAAACTGAATTTTTTTTCTTCATAGGAACATATTTTTACTTTTAAATAAAATGTATAGACATCGACAAAATTAAAATTTTCGACTTCTCTTAAATTCCGTCAATTTTTTAAAAATCGATAAATTATCACAGGCTTCCAATTTTTATTTCTATATTTTATAAATCATGAAAATCACGTCTCAAAGATATGCGTGAAATTTAGAAATTTAAAAGTCGCTCAAAAAAGCCTCAAAAGTTTTGTTTCCGCGGCATTTTAATTTTTCAAGAAGAGTGAAAAAAATAAAATCATTGATTTATTTTGTCTTACTCTGATTACCTTTTTTTTTATAAAAAGGAAAATTAAAAAAAAAAAAAAATAGAAAATGTTGCATAAATACAACAAATTTCAAGTAAATAATTCTCGGTAATTCTGAAATATTAAAAAGAAAAATGTATGAAACTTTATGTCCATAATATTACTAACCAATTTGTGGAAGGTATGTTTGCACTGCAGTACGTAAGAGTCTGTATCGATCATACTGTCGAAGCAAATTGCGCAATCAGACTCCGGTGTTTCTCTGTTCCACGTGTCGTTTGGAATCGAAACTGCTTCCCACTGTTTCTTCACAGGCCACAAATGCTGAGATTCTTTCTTCAGCGAGCTCCCTTCTATTCGAAAAAAAAAAAAAAAAAAAAAAAAAAAAAAAAAGATAAAAAAATTACAAAGCTGATTTTTCACAAGATAAAAAAATGTTTTTTTTTTTCCGTACCATAAGATGTGGATGAAACAGAAGTTTGTTGCTTGCGTTCACTGTGAAATGAACACGAAGTCGCCGCATTAGTTACTGCAAAATACTGACTCGCCGGACGTTTTCCGTAGCCACATAATTCTGAAATAGTGTATTTTCATTTTTTACTTCAAAAATATTATCATTTTGTCAATTATTTCTAAAAAAAAAAAAAAGAAAACAATTTGTCTTATTTTTCGTGTTTAATTTTCGCTGTAAGAAATTTTTTAATAAAAATTTTCTCGAAGTTTTGGCAAAATGATAATAAATTTTGTAAAATAGAATAGAAAAAAATGTAACAATTCGCTATTTAATGATTTCAGTATATTTTATTTTTTGTTAAAGGAAAAATTCGTAATTAAAAATAACAATGAAAAAAAAAAAAAAAATCTTACGTTTCTGTTGACGATCGAGAATGAATCTGTCGGCTTCGCGCATAATTCGGCTTATCGGAAGTCCCGACAATGAATTATTGTGCTTTTTGCGGACGCATTCGACGCCCTTCAATAAATCCAATCTGCAAAGAAAGTATCCAAGCTACTAAAGATCTTAGTCGCGCAAAAAAAGAAAAAGAAAACCAAAAATCTTTTTAAAAAATTCTATTAAGAAATCATATTCTTCGATCTCTAAATCATTATAACAAATTGAAATTTCGAAAAGAAAAAAAAAAAAAAAAAAAAAAAAAAAAAAGATTACAAAAAAACGTATTGTGTAAAAAAAAAACTTGGATTTTTTTTCTTCTACTCACTCCAAAATTCCTCGATAATGCTCTCTCATTTTTCTCATAAGTTTATCCAAGCTGTGTTCCGATTTTTTGCGAATTTTCGCTTCCTTCGTGGCATCCATATCCGACTCGTCATTTTTTTCAACCGCTCTGATCGAATCTTCAGTTTTGTCAATATTTATCGAATCTCTTTTTCGAACGCTCGTATCGATATTTTCCTTCTGTTCGACATTAGGAGTTTCGTCTCTGAAGAGCAGAGGCGCCGGTAGAATATTGCCGCTCCACATTTGCACCAAATTCGCGGCAACGCTATTTTTCATTACACCAAAAGCGTGCTCCTTCGTTTTATGTTCAACAGCCATTTTAGTCTCTTCGATATTTTCCTTATTCTCTCTAGCCGGAAAATTTAACGTCTTCGGTATTTCCGGCGGCGAATTGGCTTTTGGTGAATCTTTCGAAACCTCCAAATTTGTATCCTTAACACGGGAAGTCACCGTTTTTTCCACCGGAGACGAGGTATTCTCGCCAACTCTCGGAAATTGTGTGAATTCCGGTGGAACAAAATTAATATTTGCTTCATTATTTTTTCCAATATTTTGCTCGTTATTACGTTGACCGTCAGTCTCAGCAATGGAGCTACTCGTTTGTCTTGGCGGAAAGCTCAAATTTTTTTCGCAAGATTCTACATTTTGTTGTATAAAATTGTTGATATTTCGTGAATTTGGCACAGTCGAAAATTGCGTTGAAATTTTCAGCTTTTCAGGAGCGAGAATATTCGTCGTGATATTTTGTAGAGGCATTGCTGCTTTTTGCGATATTCCCGGTATTTTTTGTTGCTGCGAAACCGAATTTATTTGTTGGAAGTTTTGAACGTTTTGCGTTTGAAATGGCATGCCCATATAGGGATTTTGATAATGTTGTTGAAAATTCATCAAAGGCGGTGGTAAATTATGAAATTGATGATTATACGGATTTCTGGTATTCCCAGAATTTCGCTGTGCTGGCATTGAACCGTTTTGCGCGTTAATCGGACCGTGGAAATTTGATTTTGAAGCATGATGAGCTAATGCAACATTTGCCGGTACTGAAAATTGGCATTGACCCGAAAACATTTGAGGAGGCTGAGCAGCACGAATTGACGGCATTTGCGGAGGCGGCATCGTTAATTGTATACGTTGAACCTCTTTCATCTGATGCATTCGATAAAATTCAAATGCCAATTGCACAACGTCGATCAACTTTTTTTGCGGCATTTCCGGCAAATTCTCCAGTTGGAGTTTCACCTCTTTCAGGCTTTCCGGCTCTTTTGTGTTGTGCAGTTCATCGTTTAGTTCCAAAAATTGTTTCTAGTGGAAATGGGAAAAAAATATACATTTTTTTTCTTTTGGTTTTCTTGTTCTATTTTTGTTCTATTTTGTTCTATTTTTGGAAAAATAAAATCAATTTATTTTTCGTTAGAATAAATTTGGCAAACGGCCATATCTTTGGCGTATTTATTTCTATTAAGAGCTCAAATCTCCTTAAGAATATTTACAAAATACGAGAATTTGTCTTTTCATTTTTTTTACCTGATGTTTTTTGACAATTTGATCAAGTTCCGTCATCACTTTCGACCAATCGGCACCGTAATTCGGCATATTCTGACCCACTAAATTCATGAGCATCGTCTGAATACCCGCGCAAACATCGGCATTGTTGCGGCACTCTTCTAGTTTTCTGTACATTTTTTTATCACATTTATTGTTTCTTTCTCATTTTTTTTGTTTTTTTTTTTTTTGGATTTTAAGGGAAGGGGCTGCCGAAATAGTTAGCTATTGGAAATAATGATTTAAAAAATCTGAAAAAATTCACCTAACAACATTTTGGACTGAAAAAAAGAACAATGATTTTTTAGCATTTTCGATTTTTTTAGAATAGGCTGCAAAAATTATATAAAAAATCTGCCACGATTGATTGTTGTACAGTGGTGTACGAAGCACGAAAAAAAATTGTCAGGTCAGAATATTAAAAATTGTAGCAGAAAATACATTTTTTCGAATCGAGGGCGATCAATTTTTTCAATTTTCTCAATTTTCAAGTACCACTATTTTTTTTTCGTAAAGTGCTGTCAATTTAATGAAAATTAGGTACTATAATGTTAATTGTTTCGATGCATATTTCCAGAGATATGATTTTTTTGAAAATTTTTTAAATAAAATTTAAATAAAATAAGATATTAATAAAAAAAAAGTAGATTTTCTGAGATGTACGATTTAAATTTAAAAATCAAATAAATTATTTCTACGAAATAATTATAATCTGGCTAATGTACATTTTTGGTAAAAAAAAAAAAATTGAAAAATAAAAAAATGTATTTATACATACATCATAATTGTGCTATAATTGCACGCGAATTGACTGTGTAGATTTTTCTGCAACATTCTTATTCTCATCGCCGCGTGAGCTTTCTTGACATGCCTGTGGAGAAAAAAAAATTCCCACAAATTTAATTATAAAAAATGATAAATCAGCAATGAAATAATTATTATACTTACTCAATCTCGGATTCTAAACGTTGAATTTTTTCTTTGCAATTCGCATACTCGGCAGACATTTTTTGCATTTCCTCGATCAATTCCGTAACCAAATCCGCGGCCTGTTTGCCTTTTTGACTGCCAGAAATTTCTTGAGTATTTCCAGTGTCTATCATACCGTTTGATTTATTTAGCGAGGATAAAAAACGTGGATTTTTCGTATAGAACGTCCGGTTCGCAGGTTCACCGGAATTACTCATCTAAAAAAATAATAACAATAAAGCAAAAAGATAAAATAGAAGCTTTTGACTTAACATTTTTTTAGATACCAAAATTAAAAATAAAGAAAATTACAAAAATTAAATTCCACTTAGCGTAGATAATATATATATATATTTTTTTAAACATAAATTCGTCAATATTTTCGGTGGAGACAAAAGAATTTATATCGATTATTTTTTTATTTTTTATATCAAACATTTCTCTTTTTTACACACAAAAAAAAAATAATAAAAAGTGTTGTAAATCGAAAAATTAATTTCTGCAAATTTCTGCAATTTTTGTTTTTGCCGTAAAAGTCGTATTAAAATATGTCAAATAAATCTAGAATAACTTTTTTTTCGTAAACGTTATGAAAAACCACGTATTTTCATTTTTTATAAACGTCTGTCCGATGAATCCCTCCCAAGATACAGCGATCTGAATAAAAAATGAAAAAATGCTAATATCTCAACAGGTTTCATCTGTATGATTTTGAAACTTGGTAAAGTTTTTACAAAAATATTATTGGATTTTTTGCAATTTTTCCAATTTTTTTTTGGTTGCTGAACTGCCATGGAATGCTTCATATCGGTACCTAACAAAAATATGAAAATTACGAAACTTTTATTCCTAGGTAGCATTGATTGAATCCGGTTTAATGTCTGATTACTGAATAGTATATTACACTACAAGGGCCGAAAGTTGAGGGCTCTCAAATTTCTGCCCATGTAGTGTATACTATTTTTCTTTATACTTGGCCGAAAGTACGAAAAAAATGGCATTTTTGTATTGAAAGATATTGATGCCTGCTCCGACATTTGCGGCACGAGCGAAGCGAGTGTTGCTGGTCGGGGGCAGGCATCAAATCAAATATATCCGAATAGGCACTACTTTCCTAAAGAATATTGATTTTATTATTACTGAGCTTCTATTTCGAAGTTCTATTAGCAAAAATTAACTAAGCTTCTATTTCGAAGTTCTATTAGCAAAAATTAACTAAGCTTCTATTTCGAAGTTTCTGTTAACTTCATCTTCTTCTGTTGATTCATTTGAAGATGATGCACTCATTTTTTATGTTGATTTCGAATACATATCACTTACTGATTTATCGTAACTCTTAAAGTTTAGCATACATCAATTGTAAATAAACTTTGAGGTTATACAGAGTGTTTGTAGTGAGCGAGACTGCGCGCGAATAAGTTGCTACTCCCGTTGTTATAGAGGGCACGTGTATAGCTTGACCAATCCACGAATGAGATT
This sequence comes from Perithous albicinctus, assembly GCA_964016905.1. Lineage (NCBI taxonomy): Eukaryota > Metazoa > Arthropoda > Insecta > Hymenoptera > Ichneumonidae > Perithous > Perithous albicinctus. The sequence goes on from OZ024703.1 coordinate 10,209,393, forward strand.
ATGTGTATAAAAAGAGTGAGCGACTCTTGACTTTCGGCCGTCTTGTGTGTGTGTTTGCCGGGCTAAGTGCACGAGCAATATCTTTCGGCCTGCTGTCGCAGAGCGCATGCGCGTCTCTACCACGGCATAAAAGTTAGCCTTTCTGCCATGATATCGCGGCCGGACGGACGTACTTTCGGCATAGTATGAAGAAAAAATTATTACTACGTGATTTTGCAGAACTCGATCGCGAAGAAATTGCTGTCGGTAGTCAACAAAAAAAGAAAAAGAAAACGAAGAAAATATTTCATCGAAAGTATTTACCTGACATGAAAATCTCAAATTTTTTTATTTTTTTTTTTTTATTAATTTTTTCATGAAAACAAAAATCCAAAAATTTTACTTACCAACACATTACGACTAATAGTCGGAGACGCGGATGATGCTCGTAGATCGTTGGTTGATTTCGATGCCTTCATCATTTTCGTAAGACTCTCAATTTCAAAATTTCTCTTCGCCGGTGAATTTACAATTTCTTCATTATCGCGATTTTTTTCCACACCGTTTGTCTCTCTGTTCGTCGTTTCATTCTGTTTTTCATGCTCATGAATTTTTACCGAAAGCCCAACTTTCGGATATTCCACCGAATGTGATCGCTTTGGAGTCGTTCTTTTCTTCGGTGTCTCATTTTTCGAAGCTTCGATTATTTCGCGTGCGACAATATTATCATTATTATGAACGTCGCTTTCGTATTTCGGCAATAATTGAGTTTTTAGCATTTTTGAATTCGAGGACAGACTCGACGAAGCTACGAGAATTTTTCTTGGCTCGCTGAAACTCTTTTCGTTGTCTGTTATTTCCATTTCTTTAGCCGCGTTCGGGACAACGCTCGTTTCTTTAATAACGTTTTGATCGTCTTCCAGAACCGAGGAATACGGCAAAGAATTATTGTTCTTTTCTTGATTTGTTACAGCGTCGTAAACTGCCTCGTCTGAAATAAAACGTTTATATAAACGTTGTGCCCTCATTTTTATCTTCCAGCTGATTTATCTCGAAAAATATTAGCCAGAGATCGAGTTTTGAGTATAATGAAACATTTGAGGTTCGAAGGAGGACGTTTGTAATTTTTTTTTAAATTGGTCCAACATTCAAAATGGCGGAGTTACAACGGCCAACATATTTTAAAAAATGGAACCACAGCTTTTTTTCCTACCAAAAAAATCGTCATGTCAAAACTAACATTATTTGTAGAAAACGTTTTCTTTTCTTTTTTTTTTCATAAAATCCATATTTGTTAGGTTTGAAGACCATTTTTCACTATTTCACCTAATTTATTTATCTCAAATAAAGAAAAATGAATAAAAAATAGTGAAGCAAATTGTTTTTTTTTTTTTTTTTTTTTTTTTTTTTTTCTTTACACCTACCATCAATGGAGGAACTGTTGGATCGTTGATCCACATCATTTTCCATGAAAAATCGTAGAATCTCGTAGGTATCACTCTTAGCTAATTCGTATGCTTCGGGAATTTTGTCCGCCACGCAAATGTAATCGCCGATAACAGCAAATTTTACAGACTGCAGCAAAAACTCGGTAATATCTATAAAAAAAATCGAAGAAAAAAAAAAAAAATGTTATCACAAATCTTACTAGGAAAATATAAATTTTTCATTTGTTGCACAATTTAAAAAATACTTGTATAATGTTTTAGAACAAGATTGCAATTCGCGTCCATGTCTTTCGATTCGTTCCACTTTTCGGCGAGCACGTCGAGCTTCACTGGACCATTTTCACATATAAATGAGTAGAAGTACCTAAAAAATGATTTAGTAAATAGTTTTATTTATATACATTTTTTTAGTATAAAATAAAAAAATTTAAATTGTAAAGAATTTGGGGAATACGTACGAAAAAAAGAAAGCTTTTATGGCTGCTTCTTCAACGCCTTCATCCGTAAAATCTGGATCCGGCATTAATTCAGCAGTTGCTAACATATATTCGTTACCATACATTCGTAAATTTGGCCGCCACTGTAAAAAAAAAAAAAAAAAAAATTATAAACAGCATGAAAATGTAATTATGGAGAAATTCTTGATTTTCATTCATTTATTATACTCACGATTGAATCGTCTTTGATGCCAAAATTTTGTGCTCTGAGCTCTACAAGCTTTTCAATGCTCGCCTTTAATGCTCTGAAAAAAATATAAAAATGTTAATATGACAAAAATATATTTATCGTTTTATTTATCATTGAATTAATTTTAAATGTGAACAAAAATTCGCAGTTTTTTAAAGTGAAATTGAGCGGGAAAAAAATGTTTATTTTTCATGATAAAAATACCGTTGCAAACAATTTAATACACAGGATTTTGTATTACGATTTTTTTTTTGTTTTCGATATTTTTTTTCCCCATAAATACGTATTTTTTGCCTGAAATCCAAAAAATGTTTGGTGGGATAAAAGTATATATTTTAGCTCACTGTTCGTCGTCTATATCGTCGTCCTCCTCATTTTCCTCAATTTTATTTCGATGCGTCGATGTATTGTTGTGCGTTTGAACATTATTTGGAGCTGTTTGAGGCCGATTAGGTCGCTCATATGGGGTTCGATTATCGGCCGATGGACCTTTGACTTTTGGAGCCTGTTGCAAAACAAAAAAAAAGGTAAAACGAGAATAGAAAAAAAATGAATATTTTTTTAGGTTCTCGATTTTCAAATTTCGAAAAATTCTCAGATTCTGAAAGAAAAAAATCCCTGACAGATTTTTCTTTCTCTCGTAATTTCGTTGGTAAATCCTGAAATGGTATTTTTAAGAAAATAAATTATATTTTGTTAAAAACGTGACTGCCAACAAAAAAAGCCTATAATAAAATGTACTTCGGTAAGCGCTGTAAATAAATTATAATTGTAAATTAAAAGAAAAAAGGGACTTTAATTCACCTGCTTTCGAACTGCACCTTTCGGCGGAGGATTTTGCTTAGCGTGCCAATTAACATCGTCAGTTCGTGGCTCAATCGACGCCTTAATTTCAGCATTTTCGTCGTATATCTCAATTTTTTTAACAGTACACCTTACACACTGATTCTCGCAATTCGGAGTGAAGCACTCCAAATTTAGAACGTCCTGTAATAAAAAAAAAATTTTTAAATGTAGATTAGTCGTAAAAATGAAAATTTTAATTTCGAGGATATTCTAAAAATCACTATCAACTTTTTACCTTATCAGACATTTTTTCCAACGAACATAATTGCTCCTTCTTTGCCTTCCAACACGCAGAATGAAAATTCATAATACAAACATTTGACGGATTGTTGCAAGAAACTTGTACCATACCATTAAATGTCGGACTTCTGTAAAAATAGTTTTTTTTTTTTAACACGATTGAGAATTTTTTTATTTAACAAAAACAATAAAGATAAATATGAAATTTTTGCAATTTAATAGATTTAGAGTAATTATTATTTTTTTCAGTCAAAGACAACAATTTCGTAGGCAAATTAATTCGTAACTATTAATGTTGTAAAAAAAAAAATTTTGCCTTTCTGGGAAACATATTTTCACGAATCTGAAAATTTGAGCTGTGGTAACGTTTTATTTTTTTTTTAAGTCTGATCTTTTTGCGTAAACTTGCCTTTATTTTTGTGACAATAAGCAAAATTATATAGTAAGAAAAAAATGTTGAGGAAACGAAAAATAATTACCTAAAAAATATATTTTTATCTGCGCCCTCATTTTGGCTGTATTTCGAACAATGTGGCATACAACAAACTGCATCTGGACGGTGCCAACTATAGCATTGTTCTTTCAAATTTACGAGGGCAGCCTGACAATCACAAAATAAAATTTAATCAATTTTTATTTCTGTATAAAATATTTCTATATAAATATACATCAATTGTTCATCATAAATATTCACCTATAATTAGTCAACTTTTGCTTTCTTACATAAAAAACTTTTGTGAAAAACACTTTATTACATTTTAAACATATTTTTGTAGCAGTATTTGAAAATTCAAACTTTACCATAAATCCAATTAAGCAAATAAAACTAATTTATTAAATTAACTTTGGTACAATTTTACGAAAAACCAAAAACATTGATTTTTGTTAATTAATTTTTTAACTAAAAATTGTCTGAGAAAATTCACGAAAAGTTTTTCTTAAATAGCGGGAAAAAGAGGGCGAAAAAACTGTAATCCGAGTTAGAAAAAAAAATTGAATTGATGAAAAAAAAAAGTTCCTTAAATACATGAAAAAAAAGAAGTGATTTATTAAATCACTTACTATTAGACGATCCTTCGACGATTCAGGTATAATAACATTAGTTCCAGGTATATTATATTCTACGAAATTAATTTCACTGTTTAGGACGGAAAAACCATCCTTAAGAATACCAGAGGCTTTGTTAAAACTGTGAACAAAGAGGAACACATTTTATATCGCTGTATTAAAAAAAAAAAAAATAGGATTTTAGAGACGAAAAAAAAGTCAAATGGTGTGCCAAGTGGATTAATTCTATTGTTTTAAAGCTTTAACTTACGGTTATCCGTAACGGAAATTCAAATTTTCTATTTTATTTTTCAGAGATTTTTTAAATGAAATTTTTGAAAAAGAAAACAAAGAGAAAAAAAAGTATTTATCAATTTTTGGTTCCAATTTTTTAATTTCTTTTAAAATACCAAAAAAAAAAAAAAATACATTGTTAATTTGTTAAATTAAGTTCGTTAAAAAAAAAAATCTGAAATTTTACATAAATTTGAGCACTAAAAAATACTTCCCCTTAATGTGTATTTACAGTTTGTGAATAGAACAAAAAAAATGTGCAGAGTATAAAAATTGTGATTTATTAAAAAAAAAAAAAGTCAATATTCTATTGAATAGTAATTTTCTTTTGAAAATACCTTTTTTTGGATGACAAAAGCCGACTGTTGGAATGTATTTCACGGCAAACTTTAAAGCATACTTTAGCGAAGCCTTAAATGAATCTTCAAAGCGGTCTAGTAATGAATCCTCTTTTTAAATTCTCCCGAAAGCTTGCATGCCAAATATATAAACAAAAAAGAAATAGAAGTAGATACTTTGATTGCGATAATTACCGATATAACTTAAAATATGTTTTCGCTACGGCATAATACAGCATTGGATATTCTTTGCCATTTGTTGTTTGTAGATCCTCCAAAGTAATTAATGCATCCAACAAATCTTTAGCTTCTGTAGACTCCAACCAACACATGCACAACATATATTTTATCAGAATTATTATCTGATTCTGACGCTGCAAAAAAAAAAAAAAAAAAAAAAAAAAAAAAAGGTTAATTAAAATATATTCAAGTCATTTTTCAAGTTCAATAAATTCGCAATTATTTGAATAAACGAAATTCTTGTGAACGAGTTTTGATTGTAATTCCAATTTTTGTACCTAATTTTTTTAAACCTTCTTTTTTAAAATTCGAGACATCTGACAAATTTAACACTTTTCAATATCTTTGGAAAATTATTATTATTTTAGTTTTCTTTTTTTGCACAAATTTTTTGAATATTCCAATTTTAAGTTGCGAAAATACTAATACAAATTTTTTTTGTTGTAAGTCCCAATTATCAATTTCCAAATTTTTGTTTTTTTTTTTCCTAAAAATTGTATTTATACATTTTTTTTTCTAAAATGTTTCTAAGAATATCGAGTAAATTATAACATTCATTTATTTTGGTAATTATTCAATATTACAGCTTTCCCCAATTTTTTTTTTTTTTTTTTTTTTTTTTTTTTTTACTAAAGTTGTTATTATTATATTTATTTGTTTTTAATCAAAATTATTGAGCTAAAAGCCTTTTTACAAAAAAAAAAAAGCTAATGGATGTTGACAATTTTTTTTCCTACAGCTAAATATTTTTAAGCAATTACATGAAAAAAAAAAAAAAAAATTTACTCTATTATCCATTTTTGTCCATTCCTCCAAGGCATCTTTATAATACTTTGCTGCAGTTTTGTATGATTTTGCTTGAAATGCCTCTGCAGCCGAATCCAATATTTTTCTGAGTTCCTGAAAACATTTTTTATCCCCAATTAAATTATTTTTCCTCTAAAAATCAGAAAAATCTTCTGAATAATCATAAAATCTTGTAAAATTTTCTACAAACCAACGAAATGTTGGCTGCACCCTGCACAGTGTTGAAAATTCTCCGATTAGCAGCTGGCTGACAAGAAGATAAAGTAGCAGTTGTAGCCATTGCAGCCTTCTACTACAAAACCTTAAAAAAAAAAAACAAAAAAAATCCTAAATAAGTTTAACAGTAGAAAAAAGATGCTGTGATAAAAAAAGAAAATCTGCAATTTCTGCCTACCAAATTATTTAAACGAACAAATATCCAGTTTCTAAGTCATGTAGAAATTTTTTTGTCAAATCGTGAGACAATTGTTAATTAATGAAATGAGTCTGAAAAAAAAAAAAAGTTTTTTTTTTATCATTAAGAAAATTAATTACTCAGTTTATGTTTATTTATTTATTTATTTAAATAATTGCAAAATAATTTTTGATTCCAGTGATTATTGAAAATTAATAATAAAAAATTACAAAAATGAGAATTTCTATAAAAACCAAACTATCGAATTTCCTTCAATTTTTTCATTGAGTTTCAGACAATTCGTTTGCTGTAGTTTCGTGAGTTTCGACAGTAGAACATTTTGCAAACAAAACTTTTTGCCATAAATAAATAAATAAACAATTGCTCATAAAAATAAATCTAAACAAATGAAAAATCAATTCCGACGCAAAATAATCAAATAATAATAATCAACTAACCAAAATTCAGTTTCGCCAAAACAAAAAAAAAAGTCGATTTTGAATTTTAGTACAAAAACCATTAACAAACAAACTAAAATTTGTTGAATTCAGTAAAAAAAAAATTCTTAAACCAAGAAAAAAACCTAAATTAAAACAAAAGTGTGAAAAATCGTATTTTGCCAAAAAAAAAAGTCAAAATTTCGTATTACGCAAATATTTTTTTTTAAAAAGAAAAAAAAAATCGAATCCACCAAAAATTCTCGAATCACCATAAAAAAAAAAAAAAAATCTGAAAAACCTGAAAAAATCGCATCCAAACAAACGAAGCTGTAAAACTAACCTCAAAGAAAAAAAAAAAAAAAAAAAAAACCTGTCAAACCCAACAAAAAGACCGGTGTTTTAAAACATAATCTCAAGTCTCAAAGTGTCAATCCGAATGACAGATGGAACGTCAACAAAAAAACATCGAAAAATACATAGATTTGTTCTTATCGCTTATCACTTATCGACGTGTAATAATAATGATAATAAGAATCCCGACCTGTTGCACGTCGCGCGCCTTTCGTCAAACTTTTAATAGACACGTCGATTTTATTGCCTCGTTGTACGGAACTCTTGCTTAAAATTTAACATTGAAATCGGGAGAGAAAAAAAAACAATAATAATGATAATAATAATAACAGTAATCTCTATGAATCATTTCTCAGAAGAACCGCGATAAGAAATAATCGGAAAAAGTCGGAAGAACCATTTTATTGCATTTTATCTTAAGTTTTTTTTCCGTTATATTTTTTTTTATTTTCTTTTTTTTTCTTTGTTTTTTAAAATTTTTTTTGTTTCTTTTTTCGTCATAAAAGTCTCTTGTGATGTGTCACACGAATTTCGGCGAATTTATAAGAAAAAAAAAAAAAAATGGCGGGTTAAAATTGTTAAGTTGTGCAAAAATTTACGAATTTTAAACGTCTTTTTTTAAAACCAATTTTTTGTTGTGCAAAAGTTGCGACGAGTGACAAATTTTGGGGAATTTACTAGAGAAAAAAAAAAAAACAAAATGGCGGGCTAAATATTGTCAAATCGTGAAAATTCTACGTATCGATAGTGATGATAATAATAATAATACTTTTAGGTTTTTTTTCTTTTTTTTTCTTGTAACGAATTTTCGTGAAACAAAAGTTTCTTAATGCGTCACAAATAATTTTTGTTGAATTTACAATTTAAAAAATCGCGAAAAACCTACAATAATGTGTGCAGATTTTTTTTTTGCAACAAATTATCGTTAAACAAAAGTGTCTCCTGATGGACAACAAAAGTTTTTCATGATTTTAAAAACAAAAATGGCGGGTTAAGAACTGTCAAAAAGACGTGGAAATACTTACGTGTCGGATATAGTAAACAAAGGAGAGAGTAAAATTCACGACGAATATTTCTTCGAACGAATAGTTTTTATAGAGAGAAAGAAAAAACCAAAAAACAAAAGAAAACAAAAGCTCTAATTGCTTTTACGATTCAAAGCGCAGGCTTTCGACGTTGCGAATGATTCTCTCGCCACGAATACCGCCAGAACATCACAATAGGGAAAATACAGATACAGTGCTGCCAACAGACTGGCCGAGTAACGCGAAATTTTTTGATAAAGGTCCTTGAACATTGTTTTTCTTACACGTGTCTCTCGCTAAATGCGCGGGATCGCTTAGAATGGGCGGGAAAAGTTTCAATTAGCTGTTTTATTTTCTAGGCGTCTTTTTTTTTCATGTAGACTTTTGTAGGGAATTACGTGTTTTTGAGAATGAAATTTTTGAACATTTTTTTTTTTAATTTCTTTTTTTTAATGGTTTGGTAGGAGATGAAAGGGGGAATCCTCGGGTTTTATCAATTGTGGAAATAAACGAGGACTTGCTTTTCTTGCTGCGTAATGCTTATTTCTGGAGAATATGAAATCGATACGGTACTCAATATATATGTGATATGGGAAGGTGATAACGCGTTTGCGTAGAAAATGTTGGCATAGAAACATTTACTGCAACTCTTCACGCTATTTCTGTCATTTTTTTTTTTAATCGTACAGTTTTAATCTTCAATAATTTATATTTAAATTTTTAAATTTAAACGGATATTTTGAAAATTCCCGCGTAATTTCTGATTGCGATCGGAATTGGTCGAAAATTTAATAGTAAATACAAAAATATGCTTTTGCAAGATAAGGAATGTTTAATTTTTAGTGAATTAAGAAAATAAAACATTCAAAAAAAAAAAAATGAAATATAATAATTCGAAATTAAGTGAATTATTAATTCTCAACGAAATTAATTAAATTTTACAAAATTATATTTAAAAAGAAATTGAAAAGTAATGATAAATTTAAAAAATTTCATTACTATTTTTTTTTTTTTTTTTTTTTTTACAAATCTTAGCAAACGTTTAATATTTAGTTAACTAACAAAATAAAAATTTGCAAAAAAAATGAAGAAAAATAATAATTCGAAATTAAGAGAATTATTAATTCTCAACAAAATTAATTAAATTTCACTAAACCAAAATTTTATTTTTCAAAAATTGAAAAGTACTGACAAAATTTAAAAAATTTCATTACAATTTTTTTTTTTTACAAATCTTAGCAAATGTTCAATATTTACTTAACTAACAAAATAATTTTTTTTTTTTTAAATGAAGAAAAATAATAATTCGAAATTAACTGAATTATGAATTCTCACCAAAATTAATTAAATTTTACAAAACGAAAATTTTATTTAAAAAAAATTGAAAATTGTTAAAAAAAATCTTTGCTGCTTTGCGTGATTCGCCACTCTTTTGGCGGGAAAACCGCGACCCTTTTGAAAATAATTCATATATATATATATTCGAACGTAGCGATCGAAACAGTGCGACGAGAAGGGAGAGCAGTGCAATATAATGTATAATTCTAAAAATACACGTGGACCAACGTTCCGAGCTTAGGAGCTTTAGGCTTCACACGTATATATGCATAGAAGCTATCAAACAGTATTCCAGTATAATATTTAGTAATGACGACAGAGGCCGCATTTCCTCCGATCATAACGCTCGAGGTAAATTAAAAAAAAAAAAAAAAAAAAAAATACAGATTCACAATATACATTCTAACTTATTTGTGTAAATATATATATATATATATAACATTTTTATTATAATCACAAAATGATAAAACCAGACAACCAATTTTTTTTTTTTTTCTATTCAAAATACATAATTTTAACATTAATTTTTTCTTGATTTTTAAATCGACACAAAATCTCATTTTATTTCACCCAAATTGCACTTTTTGTTGCCTTTGCCATACGAATGCAATTTTTATTACGTAATTGCAGATAGAAAATTCAATTAATTTTTTTAACACCATTTTTAAATTTAAATTTTCTTTTTTTTTTTTTATGGGGTATTTTATTCTGTCAGGGGTTTAAAAAAATAATATTGTTTATTGGTTGTGACTAGCGGATGATAAAGTGACGTTCACGAGAAGACGATCTCTCTTTTGATGCAACCGTACAGCGTCGAAAGCGCCACAATACGTGTATATTTATATATGTATATATACATATACATATATTAGTTTATTATTAGCGACCCCCCTGCTGGGGAAGCTGGCTTCTATTTCGGGGAAAAAATCCATTACTGCATCACAGTGATGCAGATTTTTTTTTTTAATTTGTAATATAATAATAAAATTAAGAATAAGATTTTTTTTTTTTAATGAATTTTTTGATTTTTTTCGAATGCAATTTTTTTTTTATTTTTATGCTTTTTTTTAAATAAATGTTTGAAAAGTTGAATATTGTACGTAAAAAGATTTTAAGATCGTTGAGAATTTTTTTTTTAAGAAAAAATTCATATATATATATTTTTTTTAATGATTACTAATGATAGAAATATTTTGAAAATTGTGTGGATGTAATAAATCATCTTTTAGGAATGAACTTAAATTTTCCTCTTTTTTACTGTGCAAGAAAACAAAAAAAAAAAACATAAAATTATAGCAATTTTGTATGTTTTTTGAGATCAGTTATTTCGAATTCGAGTTTTAAAAAAGTTAATAAAAAAAAAGACGGGAACTTTAGAATGCAGATAACAAAAAATTGCGCGTCCCGAAATTGATTTTCAATTAATAATAAAGAATCCAAAATTCAAGATGGCTGACAAAATTGATGGAAGAATAATTTAACCAAAAATTCTTATCTGAAATAATTCTTCAGAAAACAAAAAAAAACTGTTTCCTGAAAAATCGTCAATCACCTGAAGTCGTCGATTTAAAATTTAAAATTAAAAAAAAAAAAATCCAAAATTCAAGATGGCTGACAAAGTGGGTCGTGAAATCGTCGATCTTTCGAGTTCAAAATAAAAACCCCAAAATGGCTGACAAAAAGGTCAGAATTATACAAAATTCCTTATCACCAAAAATTCGTCTATCTGAAATAATTTTACATACAAAAAGCTGCGCGTGCAAACAATTAACATTTAATACACCCAGCAAAACACCCATAAACATAAATCTTTGACAATCATCGTCCCATTCAGCGTCCAAGAGCGAAAAATCGGTCAAAGTTCGCGTACAAGCCGATAATCGGTGCATCAGTAAAAAAAAAAAAAAAAAAAAAAAAAAAAAACCCCTTCGTATCTGGTCGAGATTTCCATCGCGCGAGGATGAATAAATAAACAACGCATGACCGAAGATCCCTCTTTACGTGTGGAGGTCAAAATAGAGAGGTGACTTAGGGAGAGAGAGAGAGAGAGAAAAAAAAAAAGGTTAAGGGTACATCATATGTGTTTTTCCGAGATTCGCACACTCTGTATAGCACAATCAACCACACGAACAACGTCATGTGAACCTCTCTCGCTCGACCTGGCAATTAAGGGTGTGTGCTCGTTCGTACACGAAGAAACGACCATAAGAGTTACAAGGTCAGCAGGCGACCGAGATGGAAAATACCAAGATATATATATATATATATATATATCTTGGTATTTATATGGGCGACTTTGAAAAATCAGTCCCTGAAAGACGTAAATCAGAAAAGTTCGGCCCTGAGAGGGGGCTCTCAGGAGGGAGGGGCCCTTAGAAAAATAAGACAGTGGGAGGGAGGGGATCGTGAGGGACTTAAAAAAATATCAGTCTCTGGGAGGGGAACTTAAAAAATCATGCCCAGGGAGGGGGAATTTAAAAAATCAGGTTCTGGAAAGGGGAACTTTAAAAAATCAGGTTCTGGGGGGGGGGACGTGAAAAAAATCAAGGTTCTGAAAAGGGGGACTTTTAAAAATCAGGTTCTGGGAAGGGGGGGACTTAAAAAATCATGTTCTGGAAAGGGGGTCATAAAGAATCAGGTTCTGGGAGGGACTTAAAAAATCAGGTTCTGGGAGGGGGGGGACATAAAAAAACAGATTCTGGGAGGGGGTCTTAAAGAATCAGGTTCTGAGATGGGGGTCTAAAAAAATCATGTTCCGGGAGGGGGGTCTTAAAAAATCAGGCCCAAAGAATAGACGACATTTAGAAAAGTTACCAAATCTCCAAAATGAAAATTTACAATTATCGTGACACGAAGCTTTGGAATGCGGAACCATCTTAGTATATATATATATATATACTATACCGCTATATATATATATATATATATATATATATATATAGCGGTTCAAATATCACAGCATAACTTTTGAGACACCCTGTATATATAGCCAATTCAAGCGATATAAAATCCGTATATGAAACCAACTTGCAGGGTGGGTACGCCGAGCTTACGACTTTGCTCGTCGTCGGTGACGATCACGTTTTAGCACGATATTCCTTCGGTTTTGGCCAAAGTGAGCTTCCGGCGCTCGAGTATTTTATTGATCGAGCTGGATATGGTAACGCAGTGGCATCTATAACCACGAGCACCACCAACACCTACCGATCCCTTCCAACAACTACCCCTTCTTATACTTCATCAACCATCCCCTTCTCCAGCTCTCTCTCTTTCTCTGTTCACTGTTGCCAGATATATGGTACCCGTGACGATTCCCCAGATTTAGTTTTTTTTTTTTTTTTTTTTTTCTTGAAAAAATTCTCTAGATTACAACCTGTAATAAAAGTCAAACGGCTGTTATAGAGACGTTCCAAAAGTCATTAGGAGTTCTAAGTGTGATATTCAAATTTTTTTATGCACTTGAGTTGATTAACTTAACAAACTTGACTTAAGGAACTTAAATAATTGAATTTAGGCGAACGAAATTAAGTTAGCAAACTTAATACGTACTTAATCTATTTCTTAATCTCAATATATTTAACTGAGTTAAGGAATTAACTCAACGAGTCAATGAGTTAACTCAACCAACTCAATGAGTCAACTCTACCAACTCAATGAGTCAACTCTACTAACTCAATGAGTTAACCGAACTAACTCAATGAGTTAACCCAACCAACTCAATGAGTTAACCCAACCAACTCAATGAGTTAACCCAACAAACTCAATGAGTTAACCCAACAAACTCAATGAGTTAACCCACCGAACTCAATGAGTTAACCCAACCAACTCAATGAGTTAACTCAACCAACTCAGTGAGTTAACTCAACCAACTCAATGAGTTAACCCAACCAACTCAATGAGTTAACCAATTCAGTGATTTAACTCAACCAACTCAATGATTTAACTCAACCAACTCAATGATTCAACTCAAACAACTCAATGAGTTAACTCAACTAACTCAATGAGTTAACTCAACTAACTCAAAGAAAACTCAACCGACTCAATGAGTTAACTCAACGTACTCAATTAATTAACTCAACGAACTTAAATCAAATTCGTTAAGTCAAGTTCCACCAGTCAACTGCTTCAATTCAAGTTTCCCATTTCAAATTCCTTAACTTCCTTAGGAATATTTTTTTATCTGTGAAACATGTGTATGCCTTACGGTACGCCAACATAAAATATGCTGCTCATAATCCTGTGGTTTATATAGTCCTTCCTATGACATTATTAGCGCATAAAACCAAAAACCCCAAGCTTTTATAATATCCAAAAAAAAAAAAAACACCAACAAAATTTTTCCCCTAAATCTAGTGACAAAGTCACCTCCATCTGGCAACACTGCGAGATTTCTTGTACCCCCAACAAACTACCCATCCACCCACCCCCTCCCTCCATTAGCGGCGCCACTACCGAAAGAAAAATAATGACGCGCGCGCACCCTGTGCGACAGTAGCGTTTCGGCGGAAGTGATCGCGCCCTACGTTGTACCTTCTTTCGCCCCCCCCCCCCCCCCCCCCCCCCCGCTCCAGATCGGCAAGCTTAACAGTGTCAAACCTGCCATTCCATCCCTCCACGAATCCCCGATATGAGGAAAAAATACGAAATGGCGAAAAATTCGGAAAAATATTTTTAATCACATAATTGAGTTCCTGTTTTTTTTTCTTTTTTTTTTGTGTTATGAAAAAAAAAAGTAAAGGTGGGCGAAGGGTATGATAGCGTCGAGGGTGCGTCGCGGTGGTGAAGCTTTAAAGCTCGAACCACCCCTTCTGTGTTACGTGTAATCGTTGCGGCCGACGAGTCTGCGCGGTTTCGACTCACCCCTTCCAATTTCTTAGCACATATATATATATATGTATACACACATATGTACACATATATGTAGGAGTCACCACCAGCAAGTGGGAAACTGCAGCAGCACAATCGCACACAACACGGGGCGGCTCCTCTGCCACCCTCCTTGCCACCCCTTCTCGCCCCACCCCCCGCCCCTCTCCCCCCTCCCCGCAGCTTTCGCTGTGCTGTGTGTGCCGGTGCGTGAATGCTGCTCGCAGGTTTTTTTCGTACTCTCTACCCTTGTGTGTCGCGCGTTTTATTGTTAAACGGTGAATAATACTGTTTCTCGGGCTGAGAGGTACCAGTGCTGTGGTTATTGTTGTTTGTAATAAACGAGGACGAGATTCAAGATTTTTTTTGGGATAACGAACGAAGTGAAACATATACACATATATATATATATATATAAGAGTTACGGGCTTTGCGGTCCTTGCACCGTGGATCTCCAGCAAGGGCCTATCAACCCTCGCCGGATATCACAATGGTCACGGATAACACCAGTCAGGTACCTTCTATTTAAGGTTTTTTGACTTTTTTCGGTTCCTCAAGGTCCGGGACAGGATTTGGGAGGGATTTGCAGATGATTTTTAGGATACATCGTTGATTCTGTGCGATATTTTGTGAAATATGGTGGATGTCCCAGTGAGTGACCGCGCAGATATTAATAACGATTTTAAAAATGGGTTTTTTTTTTGTATGTTTGAGGGTTTTTTTTGTAACTGCAATTGCAATTTTAGGAGCCTGCTGACTTTTTTTGCATACGGAAATTTTTTTTGAAGGATTTTAATGCGAAGTAGGATTGTAAAACGACGTTTTAATTAATGGTAATCGGAAATCGTGATGGTCACGAATAATGCCAATTAGCGATTTTTTATATATATTTTTTTTTGTGTTCCTTAAGCTCGAGGATTGGATTTGGGAGGGATTTGGATGTGATTTTAGGGATAAATTACTGTTGGGGCGGGATGGTTGATGAAATATGGTAGATGTCCCAGTTGGTGACCACGTAGAAATTAATGACGATTTTAGGAATCGGTTTTTTTACAAATGTGATCAGAATTTTTTTATGGCCATATTTTAATTATTCGGCGACATAATTTCCTATTTTTTTTTTTTAAACATTTTAGCATTTTTTTAGCCAAAAAAGAAAAAAAAAGATATCTGAGTATAAAATACAGGTGAAATCAGGTGAATGTACCAATTGTTGACCACCCACAAATTAATCTCAATATTTCCATAGACTTAATTATCGCTATTTTTTTTTTCGTAATAAATACAAAAGACACGTTAATTTGTCGACAAAAAATTCAACAACAACTACTTACTGAACTCAAAATGATAAAAAGTTCGAAACGTTTTTTTTTAACACATACCATCACAATGTCCCAGTAAATGACCAGATATTACTATTATTTTACGAATACAGTCCTAAAAAGATTTTAAATAATTTTCGATTATAAAAAAACTATAAAAAATTTTAAAAAATTCGTAAGTTTTATTTGAAAAAAAAAAGTAATCCTTTTCTTAGGATTCAAAGAATAATTTGTCGGTAGTTGTAACTTTATTGGCTCAATATTTATATTGTTTCAACCGGTCAATCACTGGTACACGAGACTTGTGGGGCTTTAATGAAGGGTGTGCGCGAGCTTTGAAGCTGGACGCGACGAGGCGGAAGCCTTTTTTACGCTTATATACTATTCCATTGAGAAGTTTGGATTATACTGATTCATCTCGTTGGATATAACGTTTGTGTCTTCTTCTTCTTCTTTCATTGTGTTCTACCGGAATGAGGGTCGATGTGCGGTGCACATTGTGAAGGCCGGGGTGAAGTTGTCACGGAATTAGTCAGAAACTCCGGAATAACGAAGGGGAATATATATGCTGTTTGTATATATATATATAAGCTATCGTATTATATGGGGCATTCTATGTCAAATCAGCCACTATTTTTTTTAACCCTTCCAGATATTTTTAACATAATTTTGCGAATTCCTATATTACTTGAAAATACTCTTCAAATTTTTTAATTGATTTGAAAAAAATTATATTATTTAAGACAGGAAAAAAAAATTATAATATTATTTATGTAGAAATCATGTTTTTAAACAAAAATCTACAATTTTTTGAAATTGTAAATTTAATTTAATTTTTTTTTATAAATTAAAAAAACAGCTCGGAATTAAAATCGTAGATGTTATTTTCAATAATGAAAAAAAAATAAATATATTACCATTGAAGAGGGTCGGTTTTCATTCTGTGTGAATTTACGTAGAATGTCCCATACATAGTGTTATAGATAGTGAAATTGTGATTTCCTTTCTGTATACAGGATGTATCCACTCAACGACAAGACTGCGTGTTTATGTATAGTACCTGTATATATGGGGCATTCCAAGTCAACTCTCTTGGTCATTGACCCTCTCGGGATCAGTTCACGCATTTTTTTTTTTGGGTACATTTTGGTCCAAAAAAAGAGGATATTCTTTTTTCAAATTTTCATCACTTGTTTTACCCTACAAAATAATTTTTTTCCATAACCTTTGAGTAAAATATAAATTTCGAACAGGATTAAATTTTTTCCATAAAATCTTCTATAAAAAAAAAAAAATTTCTATTTTATTTTAAGAAATTTAAACTTATTTAATTTAATTTTAATTTAAGAAATTTAAACTTATATAATTTAATTTTAATTTAAGAAATTTTTATTTTTCAAAATTTGAAAAAAAAAAAAAAAACAAATTTCCTTAAATAAACAAAAATTTGGAATTATTCTCGAACAACGATGGAAATACTTGTTTTTAGTCCTAAATTTAATTTTTTCAAAATTCAGAAATTTAAATCTTATCGAAATTCATTTTTACTCAAAAGTTGTAGAAAAAAAAATTATTTTGTAGGATAAAAATTAAAAAAAAATATCCTCCTTTTTTGGAGCAAAATATGCCGAAAGAAAATTCGTCACCTCAATCCGAGGACCGGCGAGTTGACTTGGAATGCCCCATATACAGGCATCAGGTACCACAGTATAGTGGTGGAGTATTATGTAGCATAAAAGGAGGGTGCAAGAGAAAAGGGCGGATGCTGTATAAGGTGAAATTCACCAAAATCCCGAGCCCTAAGGCGTCTGGCTATCATGAAATATTTTGCTCGACGATTATACCAGCCTCTTGTCTTTTGGCTTTCTTTTCTTTTTTTTTCATTCTCTATTTTACGCTGTTTGCGCTGCAGGAAAAGCGAATCTCTTAATAAAAACTCAGCTTTGAAGGTTAAAATCAAAAGTTCATTTCGTGAAAAAAAAAAAAAACAAAAATTGGTCAGTTTTACTATTAAATCGTTCCTTAATTTCACTTAAAAAAAAAAATTGGTCAAAATTAATCTTGTTGGGTTCGAAAGTTAAAAAGATGCTGTAAAATTCACCAAAAATCGGATAAACAATACGAATTTTCATGAAATAAAATTACTTCGAGAAATAAAACCATTTTTCAAAATAATCGAAAAATAAAACTATTTTTCAAAATAATCGAAAAATAAAACCATTTTTCGAAATTATCAAAAAATAAAATCATTTTTCAAAATAATCGAAAAATAAAACCATTTTTCTCAATAATCTAATTTTTTTTTTAAACCTACAATTTTTTTTTACTTCTCAATCCGAAGAATTATTTACCGATGCAAAGAAAAACATAAAAAAAAATGAAAAAAAATATAATCTGTTTTGCAGACGGATGACACGACGGCATTTCTTCGGGCTGCTCGATCTGGAAATCTCGAGAAAGTGATCGAGTACCTCGACACAGATCTGGATATCAATACGGCCAACTTGGTAAGAATTTACATAAATAAAATCGGCGATTCAACGATTTTTAAGTCACAAATTACGAATTCACGTAATATTTTCTTTACCTTGATTCAATTTAATTGAACGATATTATTTATTAATCCTGAGCATTGTTTTTTTTTTTTGCGTCGTTATCAGAACGGTTTAAATGCACTGCATTTAGCGTCGAAGGATGGACACGTTGAGATCGTCACCGAACTGCTGAAGAGAGGAGCCAAAGTTGACGCAGCTACGAAAAAAGGAAACACCGCACTTCACATAGCTTCATTAGGTAAATCGTTGAACAACAAAAAATAAATAAATAAATTATTGTAAAATTATTGAGCACTTCTCGCACTCGTGAAATAATAGGACATTGCGATACGAGTGCGGTAAAAGTTTTATCGCACTCGTAAAGACGTAAACTCGTATCTATTCAAAACTGCAGACAATAAATATAGGATTTTAATGTCACCGAGCATTATTTTCAAGAATGTATTTTTCGGTGCAATTTCTTTTTTTTTTACTTTTTGATACGAAAATTGTATTAAAAAAAAAAAAAAATGTGTGTTACTTACTATAATAGCGGGACAAGTGGAAATAGTAAATATCCTGATACAATATGGAGCTGCGGTCAACATTCAGTCTCAAAATGGTTTCACACCATTGTACATGGCGGCCCAAGAGAATCACGATCAGGTCGTCAAATTATTGCTCTCCAACGGAGCCAATCAGAGTTTGGCAACAGAGGTTCGTCGATTTAACAAATTTCTCACGTATTTGTTTTTATTCTTAGTGTTTTTCATTCTTTTAACAAGTTTTTTTTTTAAATATTTTTTCAAGACTACAATTTTATTTTTTTTAATTCTGAAAAAAAAGAAGAAAAAATTATTTATTAGATATAAATATAAACTAAATGGAGATAATTTTTTTTTCACTAAGGAAAAAAAAACTTAAAAATTCTGCATTTAAATTCTTTAAATTCAAATATTGCAAAAAAATTATATAAAAAATTCGTATTATCATTTTACGAAATACTCTTAAATTCTCAGAGAAAAACCGAAAGTTTTCGACATTTTCCTCAATTAAATTTATACAAATATTGTCTCTTTTGTATTTAAAAAATTTTTTACCAAACTTACAATTTTTATCACTAATTAAAAAAAAAAAAAAAAAAGTTTCAAAAATAATTTCAGTTTTCTGGAAACAAAAAATAGAGAAAAAATTTGAGTAGAACTAAAATAATTTATGTAGCTATTTTTTTTTTCAAGGTTTAAATATTTTCTGTGTATTTTATACGATATTTAAGACAAATATATACATATATTTTTTTTTTAACCCGACAAGAATGTCAAGATACCTTTTATTAAAAAAAGCCTAATTTGGAAAATCACAAAATTTCGAAAAATTGCTGTAAATGTACTAAAAAAATATGTAGACACCCTGCATTTTTTTTTGTTCAATATTTAAATATTTTTCAACGAGTTTTTGTATACATTGGAATTTTTTCCAGGACGGCTTTACTCCCCTAGCGGTGGCGATGCAGCAAGGACACGAAAAAGTAGTAAGCGTGCTGCTTGAAAACGATTCGAAAGGAAGAGTCCGATTGCCGGCGTTGCATATTGCCGCCAAGAAGGACGACTGCAAAGCCGCTGATTTGCTATTACAGGTATACAGCATGTATTCTAATTACACGTCCATAAATATATTGAGACACGAGATTGATGTATAAACGAGATGACGATTTACGGTCGTCCAATTATCGGATATCGTATTTTCATTTTTTTTTTCATTAAAATTAAATGCAGAGTAATTTACGATCAACTTGCATATAAATTCTCTTTTTCTTTCCGCCATTTACCATAAAATACGCAATGCTTAAAAATTAGCATTTTGAAATTGGAATATTTTTAAAAAAATTACTTATTTACATAGAAAATATTTTTATATATTTTTAAAAATTACGTTTCAAACATGACTTTATTTTATTCATAAATCGATTATTTTGGAGTTAAAAAAAAAGGTTTTTCGATTAATTTTGAAAGTCAGAAATTAATTTTTAAGTCAAGAAAAAAGAAAAATTATTAAACAGAACCGTAAAAGTAAGAAATTGCTGAGAAAAATTGAGATTAAAAAGTTTTTTTTTGTTTTGTTAAATATTTCAGAACGATCATAAACCGGATGTTACGTCAAAAAGTGGTTTCACGCCACTTCATATAGCAGCTCATTATGGAAACGAGGAAATCGCGCGTTTGCTTATAAAACGCGGTGCCGACGTAAATTATTTAGCCAAGGTGGGCGAGAAATTTTTTGATTTTCATGCAAATATCATAATAAATTTTGTGTAATTTATGATCTTAATTTTTGTTTCTGTTTTGGATATTTAATTATTTATAGCACAACATCAGTCCTCTGCACGTGGCTGCCAAATGGGGAAAAAACAACATGGTGAAAATATTGCTGGAAAATTCGGCATCGATCGACGCTAAAACTCGAGACGGCTTGACGCCGCTTCATTGCGCCGCACGATCCGGACACGAGGAAGTTGTGTCGACACTTCTCGAACACGAGGCACCCATCAGCGCAAGAACAAAAGTACGCGTTTTTTTTTTCATTTTTAACTAATTGTTTAAAAGTCAAAAACTGAAGTTTTTGTAATTTTAACAAAATATTTTTTATTTTATTTTTTTTCATTAGTCAAATAAACCTTTTTTTTCATGAAATTAAATCCAATTAAATATGATTTTTTTTTATTACAATTTTATTACTATTTTTTTAAATCTGAAAAAAATAATTTTGTAAAAATAATTTTTCAAATTAAATCTCAACAAAATAATTTTTCAAATTAAATCTCAAAAAAATAATTTTGTAAAAATAATTTTTCTTAAATTTCATTAATTTTTATTAATTTTTTTTACCAGTAGACAAGAATTAATGAAATTTTATTAACGTATTAATTTTGTTTTTTACCGATTAAAAAAAATATTTTCATCTCGAACCAGAAATGAATCCAATTGAAAATGATTTAAGTTCTATTATTTTCTTTTAATTTACCTGAAAAATCGGAAATTATTGAAAACAAAATTATCGAAAAATGCCAGATTTTTCTTTTTAAAAACCTGTTTAAAAATGTCTAATGTTGTTAAATTTTGCAGAATGGCTTAGCACCGTTGCACATGGCATCGCAGGGAGATCACGTTGACGCAGCGAGAGTATTACTGTATCATCGTGCACCTGTGGACGAAGTAACGATCGATTATTTAACGTCTCTCCACGTCGCGGCACATTGCGGCCACGTTAGAGTTGCCAAGCTGTTGCTCGACAGAAAAGCTGACCCAAATGCTCGTGCCCTTAATGGCTTCACGCCCCTTCACATTGCGTGCAAAAAGAATCGCATTAAAGTTGTCGAACTTTTGTTAAAGCACGGCGCATCGATAGAGTCCACCACCGAGGTAATTATAATTAAAAAAAAAAAAAAAGAAAATTTAGACGAAGCCAAGAATTTTATTTCAGCTAAGAATTTTCCTTAAATCTCGATTTTTTATATTAAATTATTTTTTTTATATCGGCATCTATTTTTTTTTTAATATAAAAGTTATCTTTTATTTAATATTTTTATTTAAAAAAAAAAAAAAAAAAAAAAATACAAAATATGCATCTTTTACTACATAAAATATTGTTTAAAATTTGTATTTTGTTTTTCCAAAATATTTTTTTTATTTTTTGATAAATGGTAGCTAAATTTGACAAATTTTACATATTTTACAATAAACGTTTTTTTTTTTAGAAACAAAAAAAAAGAGGAAAATAAATATGAAACAAAGAAAAATAATTCCGTCAGCTAAAACTAAATTCCTTTGGCTCAATCTAAATAATTTAACTTTTTCAATGCATAATAATTTTTAAAAAAACACGTATATTATGCACGAAACCTATAAATCATAATATCGCCGTTAAGTATAAGCTTACGTTGATTTATAATCGCGAATTAAATTGCACGGTATTTCCCATTGCCGATCGTTGCATAATAAAAAGGAATCGTAAATCAGGTGAAGCTGTTAAAATATATTTATATAATTATCTCGCTTGAAAGACTGGTTAAAGGCTCGTGCAATCATTTAAAATAAAATTAAAAAAAAAAAAAAACCAAAAACGTCGAAAAATCACATTTCGATGGAAAAAAAACCAAAAACGTCGAAAAATCACTTTTCGTCAATAAAAAAAAATTGTTTCAGAGAGCTTTGAAAGCGCATTAATTAAGTTTATTAATGTGAAAGAAAAATTGTTAATATTGTGTTTTACAGTCGGGACTGACCCCATTGCACGTGGCCAGTTTTATGGGATGTATGAATATTGTCATATTCCTACTGCAGCACGAAGCCAATCCTGACGTGCCAACCGTAAGAGGTGAAACGCCTTTGCATCTAGCCGCTAGGGCTAATCAAACTGATATTATTCGGATATTATTAAGAAACGGAGCCAAAGTAGACGCGAGAGCAAGGGTAAGTAAAGAGAAGAGAGAATTCATTTATTTTTTTTTTTTACGAATTTTCCAAATTATCCAATGAAAATTAATTCATATTTGTGTTTTTTTTTCATTTCTGTTACAATCTTCTGCTCGGCATTTTTAACGTTGCGTAACAATTTTATTTACATTTTTTTTTCACACCTTTTTTTTGTAGGGACGTTTTTTTTTAAATTTTG
The DNA here is from genome assembly GCA_964016905.1 of Perithous albicinctus. NCBI lineage: Eukaryota > Metazoa > Arthropoda > Insecta > Hymenoptera > Ichneumonidae > Perithous > Perithous albicinctus. The sequence goes on from OZ024703.1 coordinate 10,232,260, forward strand.
GGAATTCAAATTTTTTTTTTACTGCTTTTTCGAAAAATTCCGAATATCTTTATTTTTTTTTTGCGCAGGTGAAAAAAAGTTTATTTAAATAATTTTTTCATAGTTTTTGTCGAAATTATTTTATGATTTTGTTGTTGTTTTTAGCGGTAAATTTAAAGTTGATTAAAATTTAAAATAATTTGTAGAAAATTGTAATTCAATTTTTATAGTTTCTGATTTATTCCAATATTTTTTTAATCTTATATCTACCAAAAAAAAAAAATAATTTTTTTCAAGTTTTTTTTTAACAAAAAAAAATTGTTCCACATAAATTCAACTGTAAGTTAATAAAGCATTTATGAAAAATAATTAAAATTAAAAAAAAAGTGAGCCTGCTATCTTAAACCTGATTTTGTGGATTTTTTTTTCCGATTTTCTATAATTGGCAAAAATTGATAAAAAAAATTCATAAAAATTTTTTCGATTTTGTAAATAGATGTCGAAATCAGAATGTTTTTTTTTTTTTAGACAAAACATCGTATTTCTCAACATTTTTAAATCTTAGACGAAAAATTAATTCCTTAACATATCGATCGAGGAATAAAACACAAATTGTTTAAATAAAAAATCGTTTATGTAGAATGCATGAACCATTAACCAGTCTCCAATGCCTCGATAAAAAAAGTAAATCCTTAATTAAAAGCGTATCGATGTCACTTCTGCTCGTCCTTTGGCTTTTGCAAAAAAAAAAAAAAAAAAAAAAAAAAATACAACGTAGTTTTAGAGCTGAAGTAGAAATCTGCCTACTGTAACTATAATTAAATATCGTAAATTTTAGCTGCCGTTACTCGCGCGCAAAATTTCGTTTCAGCGACAAACTTTATAGAAAATTATAAAAATATTTTTTATCTCCACTTAGCATAGAAAAATATTACGTTTTTCAACAAAAAAAAAAAAAAAAACTTTTTTGGCAAAGATATTAAAAAACCAGATGTTTAGTTGGATAAAAAAATTTCACAACTTAACTTTTCATTTTTTTAAAGCATTTCCAGAAAATTGTAAAAATGAATAAGTTTTTCCATTTTCGATTTTTTTTTTTTATAAAAAAGGTAAAATATCTCATTTGAAAAAAAAAATGAATTATTAAACATTTTTCAAAATTCAAGCAGGAATCCCTAAATTCAGTTTCACCTGCTTTAACACAATTAATTAATTACAGTAAATAATTAATGGCTTTCCTTAACGATTTTAATGCAAAAAAAAATGAGTAACGGCGTCCTAAAATTTAAAAAAAATTTCATAAAATAAAAATCTGCACCAGTAGTTAGCAAAAAAAAAATATCAGAAGAATTTTAAATTAAGAAAAAAAAAACCAATTTTTTTTTTAATTTACAGGAGGAACAAACACCATTGCACATTGCATCGCGTTTGGGAAACGTCGACATCGTGATGCTGCTTTTGCAACACGGCGCGGCGGTTGATACAACAACGAAGGACATGTATACGGCGCTTCATATAGCCGCTAAAGAAGGCCAGGAGGAGGTAACGTACAAAGAAATCTCGAGAATAGCCGACTACATCAACACCCAAAATACGATATATTTATTTTGGACCCGACATCAGGAATATTTAATATAATTTTATCCGACAGATCATTATTTATTATTTAATATTTATTATTTATTATTACGTGTATGGAGTTTTTCTTTTCTTGTTTCTGTACAACTCTTTATTATTTTATAGCCTGTTAATAAAAATTTCTCTGTTATCACCGTTTATGGTTTTTTAGTTTGTTATTTTTGTTTTTTTACAGAATCGTAAGTTAATTAATTTTTTTTTTCACAGTTTTTTCGTTTATTTGGTTTCACTTTTTTTTTTGCTGTGCTGCCAAGGTAAGCTTTTAATATTTTTGTTTTTTAGAAAATTAACATTTTTTAATTTTTAAGTTGTTAAAAAAAAAAAGATATTTAAATATTAATCCGCCTGTATTTTTATTATGATTTTATTTGATTAATTATTGCAAAAATATTGAAAAAAAAAAAAAAAACGTAAAAAAATGTACGTTTTTTGTGCTGTGAATAAGTAATAATTTTTTTTTAAGCACGAGAGACTTTTGATTCCGAAAAAAATTAATAAAATAATTGAATTTGTGTCTAATTTTTTTTTTTTTTTTTTTTTTTGCAATTTAGGTGGCAGCGATTCTCGTGGAAAATCACGCTTCGGTTAAAGCAGCGACGAAAAATGGTTTCACGCCGCTTCACATTGCCGCGAAATACGGAAATATGAATGTGGCGAAAATACTTTTGCAAAAAGACAGCAAACTCGACGCCCAAGGCAAGAACGACATAACGCCGTTGCATTTGGCTTGCCATTACGATCACTCGAACGTGGCTAATATGATTTTGGAAAAAGGTGCCTCGCCGCATCTTGCGTCGCAGAATGGACACACGCCTCTGCATATCGCAGCGCGCAAAAATCAGGCAAGTGATTCCTTTTCTTTTTTTTTTTTTTTTTTAGGGGAAATGTAAAATTTAAATTATACTCATTTTTTGCGCAGATGGATATAGCCTCGACGCTGCTTGAACACGGCGCTGATCCAAATGTTCAATCGAAAGCTGGCTTCACGCCGCTTCAGCTAAGCGCCCAGAAAGGACATTACGATATGACAAATTTATTGATCGAGCACGGCGCTGATCCAAATCACAAGGCAAAGGTATGGCCATAATTTAAATCCAAAAGTTGCCACTTTTTTTTTTGTGAATCGAATTTTTTAAATTAAATTCAAGGAAATTAAAGAAATTTGAGAAAATCAAAGAAGAAAAAAACTGTATACATTTTTCAGGATTTACGGATTTATAAATGAATAAATTTAATTACTAAATTTAATTACTAAATTTTCAACCAAAACCAAAATTCCATAAGAATTTGGGGATTTTTCTAAATACTTATGATTTTTCTAAAAAAATAAATAGATATTTAAAAAAGCCTATTTTTTGGTAAAAAAAAAAATAATTACTGAAAATTCGTTAAATTAAAAAAAAGGAAAGATTTACAAAAAAAATTATCTATCATTTTTTTTAAATCTATTTTTATAGTATTTCAAACTACGTAAATTTTTGTAGAATGGTAATTTTCTCATATTAAAAAAAATTAAAAAAATTACTTTCACAAAAATAGCTCGAAAAAAAAATCTTGTGTAAAATAAATTTTGAATTAAAATTGGGCTTAGTTTGATATTTAAACTGGCAAAAAAAATGGTAACTTTTGAATGTTAAAAATTGGCAAATATAAATCGTGAGGCTCAATTGATTTTTTTATCTCTTTTTTTCGTCTGAAGGAATCGTCTAACCTTTTTGTTTTTTAATGTTAAAATAGAACGGTCTGACTGCTTTGCATCTTTGCGCTCAAGAGGATTTTATACGCGTAGCATCGATCCTAGTGAAGAATGGTGCCAATGTCGAGAGCGAAACGGAAACTGGTTACAGGCCGATTCACGTTGCCGCGCACTTTGGCAATTTGTCGATGATACGTTTCTTGCTTAAGCACAATGCTCAAATCGACGTGAGAACTAATCAGAATTATACTCCGCTGCATCAAGCTGCACAACAGGGCCATGCCCACATAGTATCTGCGCTTTTGGAGGGAAATGCCTCTCACAACGCTCGAACTACTGTAAGTATTTAAAAAAAAAAAAATATTTTTGGCTCAAAAAAAAAAAAAAAACATTCAAATAATAAATTCAAAATATTTCTTCGATTTAAAAAATTGAAAAAAAGGATGCAAAGTGAAAAAAAAAATTCGTTCATTTTACGATCTTCCTCAGAAATTCAGTTTTTTTTTGTTCTAAAAAAAATAGTAATTCAATCATATTTAAATAATAATTTAATAATTCAAAAATTTTTTTTAAAGTTAGAAGATAAATTAAAAATTTTCTATACAAATGCGGGATTTTAGAGATTTTTGTTTCCACAATTTTCAGAAGCAATTTCGTAAAAAAAAAAAAAAAAATCCCTTAACTGCATTTATTGAAATAATTTAAAAAATGATAAATTGTCTTTTTTTTTTGCAGGACGGTTTAACCGCGTTAAACGTAGCTCAAAAATTAGGATACATATCCGTTATGGAAGTTCTAAAAGGCTTGTCGTACGACACGTTGACGCCTGACAACAGAACTTGGGAAGAAAAGTACAAAGTTATCGCACCGGAAAGTCTCCAAGAGAATAGTTTTATGTCCGATTCGGATGACGAAGGAGGTATTAAATCATTTCAATTATCTGTAGTACACCTTTTTGGTAATTAAAAAATTATATATTAACGGCTGAAAAAAAATAAAATTATTTTTTTTGCAGGTTCAGACGGTTTGATCAACGAACAACCGTACCGATATCTCACTGCTGATTTAATGAAAAGCTTGCGAGACGATTCTTTACCAATCGATGTCACGCGAGACGATCCGATACATCGACAAGGTATAAATTTTTATAAAATTTCAATTACGAAAAATAACGATTACATAATGAAATTTTTTCTCATCGATGGAAGGAAAAGAAGCTAAAAATTACGATTATGAAATGAACAATTTTTTATCGATGTTTATTCGATGTTCTTAATTGTTTTTTTTTTTTTTTAGTTTCGAAGGAAGAGAAGCAAGAATTCGTTCAGAGTAACAATTATTGTCTCGCTGAAAATTTCGACACTAACGACAGCGCGAGCTTGGCGTAAGTATATATTTTTTTTTTAAATCTTAATACTTCAAAAAAATATTTTTCTATTTTTCATGGCTTTAATTGTAAATTAGATTTGGAACAAAAAATTAGAGATTCAGAGTAATTATAAAATAAAATAAATTAGTAACTAATTTGGAATTTATTTTTAATTTAAAAAAAAATATTAATTATCTTTGTAATTATGTAATTAATTAGAAAATGTAATTATTAGAAATTACTTACGTTTGTATATTTTTTTAATCGTATGTTTCCTCGTGTAATCCGATTGAACAATTTTTTTTACAAAAACACCGACATTGTAATTCACTTTTTAAATTCACTTAAAGATAGTAATTAAATTTTATCAGTTTTTTTAAATTAAAAGTTAACTGCACTTTTTTGTTGTCTTTTGGATTTTATTGCGCGTTCGATTTTAATTAATATTTTTATGGCCTCCGTGACGAAAAAAAAATGAAAAAAAACCTACCTTCGAGAAAAAAACCAAACCTTCGAGAAAAAACTCCGCCAACGGCAACTTTTTTTCGCGAAAATTGAGATATCGAATTTTTTCCGTCACCATTCGTTTCAAGTCGCATATGGCATCACTGAATTTACCCTCTAAAATCCTTTTTGAGCAATTTTGTCGAAATCCCCATTTTTTGGCCTATGGACGGGGCCAAACCTTCGAGGAAAAAGTCCGTCAGAGACAACTTTTTTTCTGAAAAATTGAGATATCGAATTTTTTCCGTCACCATTCGTTTCAAGTCGCATATGGCATCACTGAATTTACCCTCTAAAATCCTTTTTGAGCAATTTTGTCGAAATCCCCATTTTTTGGCCTATGGACGGGGCCAAACCTTCGAGGAAAAAGTCCGTCAGAGACAACTTTTTTTCTGAAAAATTGAGATATCGAATTTTTTCCGTCACCATTCGTTTCAAGTCGCATATGGCATCACTGAATTTACCCTCTAAAATCCTTTTTGAGCAATTTTGTCGAAATCCCCATTTTTTGGCCTATGGACGGGGCCAAACCTTCGAGGAAAAAGTCCGCCAACGGCAACTTTTTTTCGCGAAAATTGAGATATCGAATTTTTTCCGTCACCATTCGTTTCAAGTCGCATATGGCATCACTGAATTTACCCTCTAAAATCCTTTTTGAGCAATTTTGTCAAAATCCCCATTTTTTGGCCTATGGACGGGGCCAAACCTTCGAGGAAAAAGTCCGTCAGAGACAACTTTTTTTCTGAAAAATTGAGATATCGAATTTTTTCCGTCACCATTCGTTTCAAGTCGCATATGGCATCACTGAATTTACCCTCTAAAATCCTTTTTGAGCAATTTTGTCGAAATCCCCATTTTTTGGCCTATGGACGGGGCCAAACCTTCGAGGAAAAAGTCCGTCAGAGACAACTTTTTTTCTGAAAAATTGAGATATCGAATTTTTTCCGTCACCATTCGTTTCAAGTCGCATATGGCATCACTGAATTTACCCTCTAAAATCCTTTTTGAGCAATTTTGTCGAAATCCCCATTTTTTGGCCTATGGACGGGGCCAAACCTTCGGGGAAAAAGTCCGCCAACGGCAACTTTTTTTCGCGAAAATTGAGATATCGAATTTTTTCCGTCACCATTCGTTTCAAGTCGCATATGGCATCACTGAATTTACCCTCTAGAATCCTTTTTGAGCAATTTTGTCGAAATCCCCATTTTTTGGCCTATGGACGGGGCCAAACCTTCGAGGAAAAAGTCCGTCAGAGACAACTTTTTTTCTGAAAAATTGAGATATCGAATTTTTTCCGTCACCATTCGTTTCAAGTCGCATATGGCATCACTGAATTTACCCTCTAAAATCCTTTTTGAGCAATTTTGTCAAAATCCCCATTTTTTGGCCTATGGACGGGGCCAAACCTTCGAGGAAAAAGTCCGCCAACGGCAACTTTTTTTCTGAAAAATTGAGATATCGAATTTTTTCCGTCACCATTCGTTTCAAGTCGCATATGGCATCACTGAATTTACCCTCTAAAATCCTTTTTGAGCAATTTTGTCGAAATCCCCATTTTTTGGCCTATGGACGGGGCCAAACCTTCGGGGAAAAAGTCCGCCAACGGCAACTTTTTTTCGCGAAAATTGAGATATCGAATTTTTTCCGTCACCATTCGTTTCAAGTCGCATATGGCATCACTGAATTTACCCTCTAAAATCCTTTTTGAGCAATTTTGTCAAAATCCCCATTTTTTGGCCTATGGACGGGGCCAAACCTTCGAGGAAAAAGTCCGTCAGAGACAACTTTTTTTCTGAAAAATTGAGATATCGAATTTTTTCCGTCACCATTCGTTTCAAGTCGCATATGGCATCACTGAATTTACCCTCTAAAATCCTTTTTGAGCAATTTTGTCGAAATCCCCATTTTTTGGCCTATGGACGGGGCCAAACCTTCGAGGAAAAAGTCCGCCAACGGCAACTTTTTTTCTGAAAAATTGAGATATCGAATTTTTTCCGTCACCATTCGTTTCAAGTCGCATATGGCATCACTGAATTTACCCTCTAAAATCCTTTTTGAGCAATTTTGTCGAAATCCCCATTTTTTGGCCTATGGACGGGGCCAAACCTTCGGGGAAAAAGTCCGCCAACGGCAACTTTTTTTCGCGAAAATTGAGATATCGAATTTTTTCCGTCACCATTCGTTTCAAGTCGCATATGGCATCACTGAATTTACCCTCTAGAATCCTTTTTGAGCAATTTTGTCGAAATCCCCATTTTTTGGCCTATGGACGGGGCCAAACCTTCGAGGAAAAAGTCCGTCAGAGACAACTTTTTTTCTGAAAAATTGAGATATCGAATTTTTTCCGTCACCATTCGTTTCAAGTCGCATATGGCATCACTGAATTTACCCTCTAAAATCCTTTTTGAGCAATTTTGTCAAAATCCCCATTTTTTGGCCTATGGACGGGGCCAAACCTTCGAGGAAAAAGTCCGCCAACGGCAACTTTTTTTCTGAAAAATTGAGATATCGAATTTTTTCCGTCACCATTCGTTTCAAGTCGCATATGGCATCACTGAATTTACCCTCTAAAATCCTTTTTGAGCAATTTTGTCGAAATCCCCATTTTTTGGCCTATGGACGGGGCCAAACCTTCGGGGAAAAAGTCCGCCAACGGCAACTTTTTTTCGCGAAAATTGAGATATCGAATTTTTTCCGTCACCATTCGTTTCAAGTCGCATATGGCATCACTGAATTTACCCTCTAAAATCCTTTTTGAGCAATTTTGTCAAAATCCCCATTTTTTGGCCTATGGACGGGGCCAAACCTTCGAGGAAAAAGTCCGCCAACGGCAACTTTTTTTCTGAAAAATTGAGATATCGAATTTTTTCCGTCACCATTCGTTTCAAGTCGCATATGGCATCACTGAATTTACCCTCTAAAATCCTTTTTGAGCAATTTTGTCGAAATCCCCATTTTTTGGCCTATGGACGGGGCCAAACCTTCGGGGAAAAAGTCCGCCAACGGCAACTTTTTTTCGCGAAAATTGAGATATCGAATTTTTTCCGTCACCATTCGTTTCAAGTCGCATATGGCATCACTGAATTTACCCTCTAGAATCCTTTTTGAGCAATTTTGTCGAAATCCCCATTTTTTGGCCTATGGACGGGGCCAAACCTTCGAGGAAAAAGTCCGTCAGAGACAACTTTTTTTCTGAAAAATTGAGATATCGAATTTTTTCCGTCACCATTCGTTTCAAGTCGCATATGGCATCACTGAATTTACCCTCTAAAATCCTTTTTGAGCAATTTTGTCAAAATCCCCATTTTTTGGCCTATGGACGGGGCCAAACCTTCGAGGAAAAAGTCCGCCAACGGCAACTTTTTTTCTGAAAAATTGAGATATCGAATTTTTTCCGTCACCATTCGTTTCAAGTCGCATATGGCATCACTGAATTTACCCTCTAAAATCCTTTTTGAGCAATTTTGTCGAAATCCCCATTTTTTGGCCTATGGACGGGGCCAAACCTTCGGGGAAAAAGTCCGCCAACGGCAACTTTTTTTCGCGAAAATTGAGATATCGAATTTTTTCCGTCACCATTCGTTTCAAGTCGCATATGGCATCACTGAATTTACCCTCTAAAATCCTTTTTGAGCAATTTTGTCAAAATCCCCATTTTTTGGCCTATGGACGGGGCCAAACCTTCGAGGAAAAAGTCCGCCAACGGCAACTTTTTTTCTGAAAAATTGAGATATCGAATTTTTTCCGTCACCATTCGTTTCAAGTCGCATATGGCATCACTGAATTTACCCTCTAAAATCCTTTTTGAGCAATTTTGTCGAAATCCCCATTTTTTGGCCTATGGACGGGGCCAAACCTTCGGGGAAAAAGTCCGCCAACGGCAACTTTTTTTCGCGAAAATTGAGATATCGAATTTTTTCCGTCACCATTCGTTTCAAGTCGCATATGGCATCACTGAATTTACCCTCTAAAATCCTTTTTGAGCAATTTTGTCGAAATCCCCATTTTTTGGCCTATGGCCGGTGCCAAACCTTCGAGAAAAAACTCCGCCAACGGCAACTTTTTTTCGCGAAAATTGAGATATCGAATTTTTTCCGTCACCATTCGTTTCAAGTCGCATATGGCATCACTGAATTTACTGAACTGAAGCCATGTGCAAAGTTTTCATTTATTTTTCGTCACGGAGGCCATAAAAATCATATTTTTTAATTCAACAACAAAAAAAACTTTTTTTAAAAAGTCATCGATCATTCATAATATTGCAATTATTTGTATGAAATAATAAATAATACATTTTTTCAATTTTTTTGTTTTTTCATGCCACTTTTAGAAGGCTTCACTTTAGGTCGTAAGTATAAATTGGCTGTATAAAAAAAAATTAGATAGTCGACATTGGTTTTTTTTTATTTTTTTATTTTAGTAATTAATAAATACGATGAAAAATTGCAGATTTTTAGTGAGCTTCTTGGTCGATGCTCGCGGAGGTGCTATGAAAGGCTGCAGGCACAGCGGAATACGTATTATCGTCCCACCTCGGAGAGCAACAATGCCAATACGCGTAACTTGCAGATTAATAAAGCCAAGCAAAGTAGCTAATCCGCCCTCGCTTATGGAGGGCGAAGCTCTGGCAACAAGGATCATAGAAATGGGACCGGTTGGCGCCAGTTTCTTGGGGTAAATTTTGTTTTTTTTTTTTTTTCATTTGTATAAATTTTGTTTCATTAAATTGAAAGTGAGAAAAAAAATTACTCAAATTAACCATTTCTTTTTGTAGCTATTAAAAAAAAAGTTACTAAATGTATTAATTTTATTGATTTTTTGCTATCAAATAATAAATAAAACATTTTGTCTCATTTTAACTTGAAAGTGAAAAAAAATGCTAACATTTTTTTTTCTAGTAATTCTCAAATAAAAATGAGGAAAAATGAAGATTTTTTATTTTTAGTTTTGCATTTATTTCTAATGGAGGAAAAAAATATTTTGTGAAACTGGAATGTTTGTTCAAAGAAAATCGTTTGTTAGTTAAACGATTTTTGGTTGCATTTTACAATTTTTCTTGTTAAATTGCTAAAAAAACAACAAAAAATTGACAATCTATTAAATTAAAAAAAAAAAAAAAAAAAAATTGACAACAAATTTTAAAAAAATAGAAAAAAAACCAAAGAAATAAAAAGTGGCAAGAAAAGTTTCTAAAATTAAGTTTTTTTAAACAAAAAAATAATGTTCGCAATTCAGAAAGAAATGTGCTGAAATCAATAAATAATAATTTAAAAAAAAAAAAAAAAACAGCATTATTGTAAAAGCCAAAAAACACTGTTTTTTTTAATTAACAAAAAAAAAAAGTAGGACAATAAATTTATGAATAATTTACTTTACACTAATTTTCAAAATCTCTCGAAAATTACGTGAATATTTTATAAGATATTAATGAAGAATTGACCTTTTTTTTTTAGGCCTGTTTTAATCGACGTTCCCCATTTTGCTTCTGTGCAAGGCAAGGAAAGAGAGATTATTATTCTACGTAGCGAAAATGGTGAAACGTGGAAAGAGCACGATACTTCACCGGACAATGACGACACTCTCTTCAATACTCCTCATGGTAGTAAACGTTATATGAGTGCGTTGCATCTATGTGCTTATTTTTGATATATTAGTTAAAAATGCTATGCAAAGCTTTACGCAGATTTCTCTCGGCTTTATCTTTGCAACTGTTTTATAGAATTTATCCATTTTTTTTTTTTTTTAGACACTCAAATGAGCGCCTCGCACTCCGGACGAATAACGAGAATACTGACCACTGAATTTCCGCAATATTTTGCAATTGTCACGCGAATTAAACAGGAAGTTCATGTTATTGGTGCGGACGGTGGAATTTTAATATCGAGCGTCGCAAATCATGTACAAGCTGTTTTTCCACCCGGCGCTTTGACCAAGAAAATTAAAGTTGGTTTACAGGTAAAATATTTAATTAAAAAAAAAATGTTATTTAATATAAATGCCGTTAAATGACCTGTCAATTTTTAATATTGATTTATTTTTTTAGAAAAAAAAAAATTGGTACAAAATATTATCGTTTTTAGGTGACAATTTTTTATGTCCTTGCCTTAAATTTATTTTTATTTCCATTTTTACGAGAAATTTTTTTTTTTTTTTTAGAATAGATCTTTGTACTTTTTAAAAACATTTTTTTTTACTCTTGTAATTGAACAATTTTTTTTTTTGCGATTTCGTTAAATTTTCGTGTTTTATAAAATCTTAATAAATTCTTGAAAATCTTTTTTTTCATCCCACAGAGAGGAATAACCATGAATCTTCAAATTTATGGATTTAATTTGATATTTTAAAAAATGAAATTTAATTGAATTTTTTATGTTAATATCATTTTTTATAATTCAATTTTTTTATAATTTAATATATTTTTTTTTAATGAAATACTTCGCGGTTGTTGACTCTTTTTAATTTAGTTTTATGACCCAAAAGTTTTCAATTACGAGGCATTTTTTTTTCTCTCTCTTTTTAGGCGCACGTTATTCCCGCTGAACTTACGGCAAAGCTTCTTGGCAATTGCGTCGCGGTTTCGCCGGTAATTACAATCGAGCCAAGGCGTCGCAAGTTTCACAAACCGATAACTTTGACGATTCCGGTGCCGCAAGCTGCCAACAAGGGAATGATTAATCATTACGGTGGCGAAACTCCGACGCTTCGTCTTCTCTGCAGCATCGCAGGTAATTTTTTCAATCAATATTCCATTGATTTATTGATTTTCTGAGTGAAATTGATGATCGCAAACGTTTTTTTTTTTTTTTTTTAAATAACATAACTTTAGATTGAATTTATTTATTTATTAAAATAATTAAATAAATACTCTTCATCAAATTAATGCAGAATTTTTTTCATTTCTAAATTAAGTATTTCCACAAAAATGTTAATTTAGATTTTTTGTTCAAATTGGAATTTTTGCGAATTTAAAAAAATAAAAAAATGTATACATTTTTACATTTATTTTCTTGTGTATTTAGAAAGATAATTTTAAAAAAATCGAATTTATATCTGATTAAAGGAGGCACGAGTGAAGCACAATGGGAGGATGTTACCGGCTCGACGCCTCTCACTTTTATGAACGATCGTGTTTCGTTCACTACAACAGTTTCCGCGAGATTCTGGCTAATGGATTGCCGAAACATAAGCGAAGTACCGAAAATGGCTACGGAATTGTACAAAGAGTCGCTCTTTGTTCCATTCATTACAAAGTAAGTATTTGTGGTGTCTGACAAATTGAAAAATGGAAAATATTTTTTTTTTTTCATTTCGATTAAATAAAAAATTAAATTAAAAAAAATTATATTAAATAAAAAAATTAATTAAAAAAAAATTCTATTAAACAAAAAATTTTTTTTTTTTTTTTCAAATTCCAATAAATAAAATGCAATTTTTAAAAAATTCCATTAAATAAAAAAATCTATTTTTTTAAAATCCATTAAATAAACAAAATATTTTTTTTTAATTCCATTAAATAATTTTTTTTTAATTACATTAAATAAAAAAATTAACTTTTTTTTTGTATTTGGATATGATGACTTCTTTTTTTAGAAACTTTTTTTTTTCGATAGACTTAAAATCTAATTTTTTATTTTTTTATTGATTACAATTTTTTTTCTTTGCGCAGCTTTGTTATTTATACCAAGAGGCTGGATATTCTGGAGGCTACTCTGAGAATTTTGTGCATGACCGATGGCAAAGAGGGCATTCACACGCTGGAACGACAGGAAGAATTTCTTGAGATTGTCAAGAGTCGCGATGTTGAGGTAAGCTTTGATAAAAGTTTCAGTTGAGTGGGACCTACTCTGTCCCAAAATTTGAAAAACTCAGGGAAATGTTAAGAAATCTTTTAAAATCTTGATGAACTGAAAATCTCGAAGTATTTGTTAAAAACCTAGAAGTGTTAAGAATTTTTTTTTTTTCCTAAAAATTTAAAGGAATACAGGACATTTTAAGTAATTCAGGGAATTTTTAAGAAGCCTCTTTTAAGAAATGCTAGAAAATCTATGGAAATCGTTGGATTTCTCGAGAAATTCAAGGATTTCAATAATCCTGAAAAAGCGTTGAAAATCCTGGAAATCTTTTAAACTGCTAGAAATTTTAATAAATTTCGAAGATATCTGGAAGTCCAATAAATCTTAGGAAATTCTAGAAATGTTACAAAATTTAAGTATTTTATAAGAATTCTTTGAAATTGTAAAAATCTTAAGAAATCGTAGAATCTTATGAGTCTTGAAAAATCTTAAAAAATCTTCAAAATCTTTAAAGATCTTATCAAATTCTAGAAATGTTGAGAAATGTTAAGAAATTCAAATGATTGGATACCAAAAAATTAACATACGAAATTTTCACGTCGATGATCAAAGGAAAAAAAAAATGGATAAATTCACGACAGAATGCTCACCCTGTGTAGCAATTAAAGTCACGAGATCACCAAGAGTCCTTGTGTCTCGACTTTCTAAGTAGCTTTTAAAAGCTTGACCGCAATCCACGATACATAATTTCTCCTAAACATCTTTGTCACACAGGCATTGGACGGCAAAGATTTATACATCGAGTTTAGCGGTAATTTAGTACCAGTTACTAAATCCGGGGTTCAGCTCAAATTTACCTTCAAAGCATTCCGACAAAACAGACTATCGTTTCACGTTAAAGTACGAGATCCTCTGCTGGATCCAGTTGCCAGAATGATGTTCATGAGAGATCCCAAAGTCGCTAAAGGCGAACCGTCGCAACAACCGATTTGCATTCTCAATATCGTGCTTCCCGATAGCACCGCCCTGAGCGAATCTGAGAAAAAAATTAAGGGTAAGTCGTTATCTCTAATTTTTGAATTTTTTACAAGAAAAAATTTGAAAAATTAAAAATAAATTTTTTCTTAAAAAAAAAAAAAATCTTGAGATTAAAAAGAAAATATAGAAAAAAAATGTGAGAAATTAAAAAAAAATTATCACAAATCTTATATAATCCAAAAAAAGTCAAAATTTATTTTTTCAAAATTATTTGGATTATTTTTAACACCGATATCGAAATTGTGATTTTTATTAATTTGTTTCTTCTGTTCTTTGTTGAAAAAAAATTGTAAAACGACGCCAAAAAAAAAAAAGAAGAATCAATATTTTTGATAAACTCATTTACTACTTTTTTTTTGCCGTCAGAATACGAAGATTCTAATCTAAAAGGGCATAAAGAGGATCGTATAAAATCGTCGTACACGAAGGACGAGGGCGAAAAGGGTGACAAGCCAAAACCTTCGTCGCCGTCGGAATCTAAATTCATAACCGATATATTACAAAAAGAGCAGACAGGTACGTTTAATAAAAAATAAAAAAAAAAATAAAAAATTTAATTAAGAATTCTGAGATAAATTAAGTAAAATTTTGGGCGAATGACGAAAAGTGGTTTAAAGGTGCAAAAAAAAAAGAAAAAAAAACACAAAGAAAGCTTCGGAAAACGCAGCAAATTTGGACGAAAAAAAAAAAATGGTAAAAATGGTATCACGTGCGAACGCCTTCGAGTGCTACATTTTATTCAAGGGGAAAAGAAAATCCGTTTATGCAGATTAAATGTGGCTTCCTTTGTAACTCAATTATAGGTAACAGCATCAACAATTTGTCGGAGGGTCGCAAAAGTCTCCTCAGTCAGACGTAAAACGTTTGTTCAAGCAGTCGCGCGTTTGTATCTCGCGAATGCGTAAATAAACGAAATAAATATTTCGCAGCTAACTGTCGGGGGGCTCTTGAAACGTGAGTGACGAGAGACAATTACCTTTTTCATTTTTTTTTTATATAAATTTGAAATACTCAGGAAGCCTTTTGAGCTCGAATAAAAAGGCCATCGAGACAACAAAAATCCGACGACAAATATTCGTGACAAAATATATTAAATTTTTTTTTTTATATATATCTTCGTGAAGAAAAAATATTATCAAAAGGTTTGAAAAAATTGTGTTGTCTGCGCGATAATCGCACATCTGGAACAAAAAAAAATCGTTTCGTAAATGTTTCAAAGAAATTTTTCAAAAAATTCATTTCGTTACAAAGTGCATAAAATACACATTTTAAATTTATTTTCATTCATTAATTTCGTCGTGAATAATTTGTCGTTGGATCTTTCCTCGCAGAACCAAAAAATCAAAGTATCATTTCTTCAATTTTTTTCTTTGCAGGTCCTTTTTTTTACTTTCCTTTATTTTCATACTCGACCCCAAAAATCTATCTCAAAAGATAGAATAAAAAAAAAAAGCCCTCAAACATCCTCAAACCTTAAAAAAAAAAAGAAAAAAAAATGGAATCTCAAGAAGCGCAGCTCGACGAAATCGTGGAAAGCATCGAAAAGCTGGACACGATAAAGCAGATTAATTGCCAAATCGATTCAATACAAGAGGAGACAAAAAGCCCGAAGCACGAAGCGAGCAGTCCCTCGAGAACGGGAACAAAAGCAAAGCGTAAATCCCGTTCAACGCGACGTCGTTTAAACGCAATGATGAACAATTCGTCGTTGCACTTTTCCGACACCGATTCCGAGGGTGAATTAACGCTGATAAATACTCAAGTACGAAATTCAAGTCCAAACAAAATTAGCCGTAAAATAATCGCCGAAAATTCAACGCAAAATCCAATAATATCGGTGACCCTCGACGACAACGAGGAAATCAATAAAATTCAGGAGGAATTTAAGTGGCAAGGCTTTGGCGAAATTCGTACGCCATCGAGACGCAACAGTTTTGTCGAAAATTTAACGGATGTCGATGAAATTTATACGAGCGATCCGGATGGCGATTTTAACAATAAAACCGAACAAAAATCATTGATCATCGTGGAAAATCAGGCTTATCAGGGCGAAACCGATTTTGAGGATCTCTCGAATGACGAGGAAAATGACGAATCAACGACGATCTATCTTTTACCGAGAAACGATATTCTTTATGATTTTACCGGCGGCACTATTACCACCAAAGAGGGCGATGGTCCATTTTCAATTGAAGTCCGAAATCAAATGTCGTACGATCGAGAAAGTGTCACTAAAGAATTTAACGATACCCCCGATATTGTTATTATGCCGACAACCGACAGCGAAGACATGGACGCTTCCGACGAAGAGGATCAACTAGAAGGCGCCTGTGGACAACGAGAAATGCTCGAGGATTTTGATTTACTTGCTGCCTCGCAAATTGTCATGAAGAATATCAATAAAATGGAAAATTCGCTTAGCGTCAAAGACGTCTCGGATAATGATATCAGCGACTGTCACACCGATGTCGAGGACGTTGAATAATTTTTTTTTTTTATCGATAAAGGGGAAAAGAAACGAATTTTTGAAATTATTGTTTTTTTAGATTCGCGATTTTTTTGGGGGTTTTTGTAAAGATTGGGGGATGTCTTTTTTTGGATTGCGTTGCTTGAGGAGATTAAAGGGGAAAAAAGGGCGTGAAACTATTTTTTTCGTGGAATTTTTGATAAATGAGAATTAATATTTGAAAGAAAATTTATGGACTTTTGGTTAAAATTTTCCCAAAATTATGTTGTAATTAATTTACAGGAAAGATTATTAAAATTATGCAAAATAAAAGCAATATAATAATAAAATAAAAGTCTCAAACGAAATCGGACTTTGAATGCAAACAGACAAAAAAATTGGAGATTTACAAAGCTGCACTTTTTATGAGTTTTAAACGCAATTCTCTAAAAACGAGTAATATTAATATTATTTAAAAAAAAATGAGTACTTTTTTTTTTAAGGACTTTTTTGCATTTCTGCCAAAATTTTCAAAAATCTCCAGTTTTAGAAGAAATTTTAGTTTTTGGACAAATCAACAAAAAATTTCGACATTTCAAAATTCTAATCATTTTCTCAATTATTGTATAGAAATCTAGAAAAAAAATCTCGACGAGCAACGCAATAAAAAAAATTAACTCTTTTCCAAACGACCAAAAAAAAAAAAAAAAAAAAAAAAGAAAATATTCGAGCTTTCTTTGTGCACGAAAAACCACATTTCGTCTCGCCGCAGACAATTTTTTTCCAGTCAATAGCGATATAATGACTGTTGGAAAAAAAAAGAAAAAAAAAGGTTCTCAAATAATTGTACCGAATTGCTTGTTGTATCGTTGGCATCCATCTAAAAAAAAAAAAAAAAAAAGTTGCACGTTCGTTGTGTAAAAAAAAACCTTGTCTCGCTTTTACATGAAATCAATTCTGCCAAAAAAAAATCATAACAAAAAAAAATCCATTAGCGTTTCAACATCGATAATTTTTTCATTATTCTTTCACAATCGATTTAAAAAAAAAAAAAAAAAAAATGAAAACCAAAAAGTTTCAATTATCTTTTCTTTTCATAGCGACACAAATTCTCTTTTTTTTATCAAAAACTTTCTCAATTATTACTTGCAGACAGAAATGCCGTCCTCAACATAATCATAGACAACCAAATGGGATATTAAATCGATCAAATGAATTAATAAACAAACATTAAAATTTAAAAAAAAATAATAATAATAATAAACACAACGTCCACAAGTTATATCTAAAGATTAAAAAAAAAAAAAGATCTGTGTTTTTAATTAACTTTAAAAAAAACAAAAAATAAATCCAAGCATCGAGTTGTGAGGAAAAAATTTGTTTCACTGTATTCCACGCTTAGAACGCAAAAAATATATATATACGTGTACAAAAAAAAAAAAAAAAAAAAATAATCAAAATAATACGAAATATATTTATCGATGTTAATTAATAATTAATGCGCTATTTGACGTTGAAAATTTTTTTTTCTTCATATTTAATTAATCTATCTAAAAAAAATGAAAAAAAAAAAAAAAAAAAAAAAAACATGGAAATGAGAGAATAATTAACGAGCAACTATATATATTAATTGTAATTACAAAAATGTATTACTATTTATTATGTAATAATAATAAAAAAATAATATGAGCATAATTCTTGGTTGTTCTAGATGCCGCTACTATCCACGAATCCTTTGCACAAAAAGCGGCTTGTCCCCTAGAATCTGTAGATGCTAGTTATCCCAGTAACGTAAGCGTACAAGACGAGCTTTCGCCGGATATCGAGAAGCAAACGTACACGGAAAAACGTAAATTCTGGGAGGATATTACGAGAAAACGTGAAAATTATCAGCGCTCCGAATCCGAATTGTCGAGAACATCGCAGCTCACCGTCAACGAAAGCGACAGCGAGTGTTGCATACAAAATATCGTCTCCGAGGAAGAAACCGCCGAGGCACTGCCAGGAAGATCGGAGACCATGGAAGACTTGAATATTCCCGATATATCGGAATGTTCAGTCGCTGAGAAAGCGCATTATTTTGAGGAACAGATACAGAGGGAATTGTCCACTTCGAGACCTACTTCGAAAATAATCACGCAAGAGTCTTTGAAGGATATTCCGAAAATATCGAGCAAAATATCGTCGGAACTTTGCAGCGAAAAATTGGAGAGAGACGTCGAGGAGGGCGAAGACCCGAAGGGTGATAAACAGGACTGGAATATTGCAGAGTCGATGAAGAAGGAGAGAATTTTGATTGCACGCGATGAGAATGTGCAGGAGATTTTGAGCGAAAGTGATGAGATATTGAGGGAGAAATTTGGCATTAAAGAGGAGATGTTGAAGAGGGAAGTGGACTTGATGGTTGAGGAGAAAATTTCGCAGAAGGAAAAAATTGAGGAGGTTGGTGATGAGAAATTGAAGAAACAGGAAATTTCGATAATTGACGAAAAAATTTCAACGTCCAGCGAAGAATTGTTGCAGAAAGAAAGAATTTCTGCGCTCGCTGACGAAAAATTGCAGAAACAACAAATTTCGAAAATTGACGAAAAAATTTCAACCGGTAGCGAAGAATTGTTGGAAAAAGAAAGAATTTCAGCGCTCGGTGATGAAAAATTGCAAAAGCAAGAAATTTCGATAATTGACGAAAAAATTTCAACGTCCAGCGAAGAATTGTTGCAGAAAGAAAGAATTTCAGCGCTCGCTGACGAAAAATTGCAGAAACAACAAATTTCGAAAATTGACGAAAAAATTTCAACCGGTAGCGAAGAATTGTTGGAAAAGGAAAGAATTTCAGCGCTCGGTGATGAAAAATTGCAGAAGCAAGAATTTTCGATAATTGACGAAAAAACTTCAACGTCCAGCGAAGAATTGTTGCAGAAAGAAAGAATTTCAGCGCTCGCTGACGAAAAATTGCAGAAACAACAAATTTCGAAAATTGACGAAAAAATTTCAACCGGTAGCGAAGAATTGTTGGAAAAGGAAAGAATTTCAGCGCTCGGTGATGAAAAATTGCAGAAGCAAGAATTTTCGATAATTGACGAAAAAACTTCAACGTCCAGCGAAGAATTGTTGCAGAAAGAAAGAATTTCAGCGCTCGGTGATGAAAAATTGCAAAAAGACAAAATTTCGATCATCAGCGACGTAAATTTACCGAAAGAAGTGAAAATATTCAAAGAAATTTCGCCGGAAAAGTTGGAAATTTTGCAAAAAGACGTAAAAACTGAAATCGCCTCAAGATCCGAAGAAATAACTGAAAAATTCGAAGAAACAATCGTTAAAAAGGAATCCGAAGAATCAAAGAAAAAGACAAAAATTCCGTCGAAAATTCCGGAATTAAAAAAATCAACTATTCCAGATTTTGACGGAAATCAAGAAATTTGCAGTGAATTTTTGCAACAAGAGACAAAATTCAGCGACGCGGAATTAAAAAGTTTTCCGACGATTGAGGCTAAGAAAATTGTTAGCGAAACGCGAAAAACCGATGATTTTACGAAAAAACCTCGGGAATCAATAAAAACATTAGAAATTTCGACATCCGAAGAATCGATAAAAATACAAAAAGAAGATTCGCCACCGTCGATGATTCCACGTAAAATAAAGCCGGAAATTGCAGCTAAAGAGACGAAAAAAGTTATTTCGGATGAATCAAAAAGCAAGGAAATTGTAGAACCTCTAATCGGTCTTACAAGCGAAATATTTCAAGGCGAGAAAGAAATTACGCCAGTCGACAAAGAATCGACAAGTCCATCGGAAAAAATTACTCTAAAAATGCAGGAAGACGCGAAAATAATGAAAAAAGAATCGAGAATACCAATTTTCGCGTCTAAAGCCGAAAAGGAAAAAGCCCAAAAAGTAAAAGATGAAATATCCAGCAAAATTCCAATCTCACCACCTGAAAAATCACCGACAAAATTGGAAAAACGTTTTTCAAGCGAAAGCCTAGAATTCGAGGCATCGAACGTCAAAGACGAAAAATTAACTTCACCGAAAGACGACGTGATATCGCCGAAAAAGGAATTTGAATCGAAAATACCAAAGCGCACTTCGATACCAAAATTAACGCAAGATAAAAAGGAAATCGTCACTCTAACGGAAACAAAGACAACAACGGAAAAACTCTCGTCGCAACATTATCAAAAGGAAATAAAGACAAAAACGACAAGCACGAGTTTTCAGACCCAAGCAAAAGATTCGGCAACAAAAATCGAAGAAACGGAGAAAGATTCATCGGTAATAACATCGAAAATCGATCAAAAAGCATCCACGGAAATAACCGAAATTTTAACATCCGACCCAACAAAAATTCCCGAAAAAATTGTCAAACACGAGGAAACGGAATTGAAGCAAAAGGAAAAACTTTCAGAGTCAAATTTAACGAAAATCACGGCACAAGAAATAATTCAGGAGAAACATTCGGAAATTGTGAAATCCGAATTATCGGCAGCCGACGAAATTATCATGATTTCAAAAGACGGTAAGGAAGCACTGGAGGCGAAAAGTTTGCAAATCAATAAATTGGCAAAAGACGAGCAAAAAGTGCAATCGCTCACCGATGAATTTGGAATATTTGCCGAAAGTAGCGAAGTGAGTTCTGTAAAAAAACGCGAAATCGAAGGTTCCCTCAAAGTTCAAAGCGAACAACCGATAAATCTCGACGAAGAGATTAAAAATGCTTCGACAACCGAAAGAATTTTTGAGGAAACACAAATATCCAATGAAAAAAGTGTCTTTCCAGGGGAATCAAAAATCGCGGAGCCATCGAAGAATATTGAAAAAACATTTGTTCCACAAACACTCGAAGAGAGACAGGAACAAATGGTCAAAGAGGTCGAAGCGCGAAATATCGCAGAGACGATAATCGAGTCGATACAGACGGAAATCGCTAAAAGATCGGCGAGTCTCGAAGGCATAAAACAGCTCGATATTTCCGACAGCGACAGCAAAGAATATTCCGACAATATACTCGACATGGATACCAAAGAATCGCAAATTTTTCACCATCAGATTGCCGACGATTTGACGAAAAAATTTGAGAATATCGACAAAAGATCGCGCAGTCAATCGCAAGCTTTCGAAGACATTGAAATGCCACCATCGAAACCCTTAAAAACCGTCGTTGTTACACAGGAAAATATTGAGATAATATCAAATCGCGGCAGTATAAGCGTCAGCGAAGATTTGACAAAAGACGAGGAATCGACGCCACGCGACAAGGAAGAAGAAAGTTTTCCATCGTCGTCGGATCGTCCGAAAATCATCGATCGCGATATAACCGTCAGTCCAAGCAGTATTTCCGAGCAAATAGACGTTTCGATGGAATTCGAAAAATCGATCAAGCAGGATATTGAAAAAAGTCATTTCAAGGATAACGTTAATCAAGAATTCTTTGAGGGTGATATTGATTTTCAATCGCGTCAGGATTCAATCGATGTGCCGTCGTTGGAAATCGACGAACCGCGAAGTTTTGGGCAACAAGAATTAGCCGATAATTCGTCGTTTTCATTTGACAAACTGTCGAAAGAAGGGATCGTTGAATTTTCATCGATTCACGAGAGTCCGGCTGTCGTGTCGCTCGACAAAATTTGCCTCGATCGCGATATAACAGTGAGTCCGAGCACCATTTCCGAAGACACAAATGTCGATTTTTCGCTCGTTCAAGATCTGTTGGAAAAGCCCATCGACGGCAAAGAAAAGCTTGGAAATCTTGTTGTCGGAAATATCGACAACGAGGCCATTGAAGGTCCGCCGGTTGTGTCGCCTAGACTTCGCCTCAAAGAATTGGAAATAAAACCGGTTAATTGGATGATCGGCGATGAGAAAATCGAAGTTTCCGAGCCGCTTCAGCCATTTCAAGCTTTTGACAAAGAACTTGAGGAATATCAGACGACTATTATGCGACAAAAGAGCGAAACACTGTCGCGCGATTGTTCTGCCGATTTTGAACAGGAATCTGGGACAAGATCGTCCGATGACGTGAGCGTCATTGATTCGGTTAAAGAGACGTTTGTCGCTGGTGATTCGAGCGCAACGAGATCGACGAAATTCACCGTTGTACCGGTCAACGAACCCGATTTCGAGAGCGAATTGGTGGAAAATCGGTTGGATGTCAGTTGTCAAGAATTGGTTGACACTTTGCAGCGAGAATATGAGGCTAAAACACCGACTGACGATACTCGGAGCTTTGGAATTTCCGGTAAAATCGAAAAGGCCACTAAAATTACCGATTTTTCGGCGCACACCGAACCACTTTTGGATTCTTCAGGAGCTTCGGATATTGGAATTGAAGCTACCGGAGATTTGTCCATTCGAGTTCCAAAATTGTCGCATAAAATTGAAAAAGACGAAGCGATAATATTCGACAAATCACCGTCGAAGGATGAAAAAATCGAAAAAATCGATGCTTCCGTAGAGCCAGAAATTATTGACAAAATTGTAAAAGACGAAGCGATAATGTTCGACAAATCACCGTCGAAGGATGAAAAAATCGAAAAAATCGATGCTTCTGTAAAGCCAGAAGTTATTGACAAAATTGTAAAAGACGAAGCGATAATTTGCGAAAAATCACCGTTGAAGCCTGAAAAAGATGAAAAAATCGATGCTTCTGTAAAGCCAGAAGGAATTTTTAAAATTGCGTTGGAAATCGCCGAAGCCGAAACCGAGAGAATTGACGATACTTTGATGATTCAGTCGGATGAATTTTTAGCCGATAATATAGTGACGAAAATTATCGACGATACTAAAAGCGAAGAGGCTAAAGAGATGCGATATCCCGACGAAAAAATCGACTTCACGGATTCCGATAAAGCAAAAGATGTCGAAATGTCGAAAGATTCTTCGGTGATACCGGAAAATATTGGAGAAACATCAAAATTTTCAGAGGAGAAAAAAATTGAATCGCAAATCAAACATTTGCCTCACTCCGATTCAAAGGAAACAGATGAAATTGTGAAAATACCTGTTAAAGAGGAATCAAAGACTGACGTAAGTTTGAAGGGTTTGAAGCAAACGTCGCCGAGCAAAACGACAAAATCATCGATTGACGAGACAAAAAAGCCGTCAACGGATTCCGAAAAATCATTGGAAAGTGGCTTCAAGCTTAAAAAAGAAGATCTAACAAACGTCGATCTTTCAGCACGTTACGCGATAACGGTACTCGATCAAGTTGTGAAAAAAGAAATAGCCGAAGTTAAGGAATCGTTGGAAGCCGCCAAGCAGGATTTGATCGAAGAATTGAGCGAAAATAGCGAGACGGTATTTCAAATTAAAGACTCACCGTCGGAATTTCAATTCAAGCTCGAGCCCGAAACAATTCCAAACGATCTTCCATTTCTCTACAAATCATCGTCCATCGATTCGCACAATTCGGCCGAAGGTTCGCCAATAGCAAAGCCCCGAAAGCAAACCAAAGAGGACGCTAAATTCGAGAGCGAATTGCAGATACCAGAAAAAACGGTACAAATTGAAATAGAGTCGGAGAAAAAAACCGTCCAAAGTAAAAGCGCTCAGAGCGTAGACGATAATAATTCATCGGAATCAACGCCAATTCCAGCTAGCAGAACGACTTCCGATCCCGACAATAAAGATGATGTCGCGACTTTTTTAGCCCCCCAACCAGCGCCGAGAAGACGACAAAAACCAGCGAGAAATTCGCGCAAAGTTACGTCGGAGAGTGACGCTGGTTCGAGTTCGGGTGATAGCAGCAATTATCAATCTTGCGACTATGATATTGGAAGTGGAAGTAGGCCAAGTTCGTCCGATATCGAAGCTCTACAATCGAATATACCATCGGGAACAGTTTCCGAATACGAATCAGCGTTGATGTCGATTGAACATTCGTCGGTTTCAAAGCCAACATCGCAGGATTATCAAAGCGCGGTGAGCACATTGAGCTCGCGCGAATCAATGAAATCATTGAATTCACTGAGTTCCGGTCATTTGGGAAGCATCGATAGCACCGGCGAGGTTTCCGAAACTTTGGTTGCATCCGAGGAGGACGAGGAAGACGAGAAAGATGAGATTGACGAAAATCTCGAGTGCGCTTTGGACGAGGACGGAAATCGTGATGTCAAGAGTTCCGATTCGTCGACCAGCGAGAATCAGATGGAAGACGCATTTGATAAAACAGACGATGATCTTCCGTGCAGAATGAAGAGATCGTCGGAAATGATATTCCAACAGATTGTCGACGAAGCCGCAGCGGCTGAAGAAGCCGCGATCGATGACGATATTGGACAGGAGGAAGAGACGCGTTTCGACGAATGTACCGTTGAACAATTACCGAGCGACACTGTTGTCGAGGACGAGGAAGCTTTCAAAACAGATTCCATATTTATGAGCACCGATTTGACGAGCGAGGCTTACGACAAAAGTATCTCCTCAATGGAATCAAAGACCGACGTACCCGACGGACAGATTGACTCTGATATACAAAGTGATTTGCCACTTTTGGACACGCATTTGGAGGCTGACGAGGAGGCCGATCTGTCGGTTATCAAAGAGACCGTCGATGAATGTGAGAATACCGGGGAGGTTTGCCAGAATTTAGGTACGTTGCTTCATCAAGCTAGCACAACTTCGTCGACATCAGGGGCAATGTCTTTCGAGACTGTTATCGAAAAGGAACAGAAGTTAGATCGTCATTCGCCAGACAGTGATTCATTCGAGCTCGTTGATAAGCCCGATATAATCGATGATTTCGTGGTGATCGAGGAAGTCGGCAGAGAAGCCGAGGAATTCGATTCCGAAGGTAAGAGCATCAGTATCGGTGCCATTTCATACACGAGCATTAAGAAATACGACAGAGATTTGGAGAATCTTATAACGGAGAATAAGGAAGAAAGCAGCACCAGTCAAATAGCGAGAAACAGCGAGTTGTTTGAATTTGAATCGGAGGAAAGTCCGCCGCAAGCGTCAAACGACGATCAATACTCGCAATCATTGTCGGACGATGAAAATTTCGAGGGTAGCAAAAAGTGGATGGAAATGCAATTTCAGAATGATCCACGTGGCTACGATTTGGAATACGACAGAGGACGATTGGAGGATATCAAAGAGGAAGAGATTACGGATTTCGAGGCTGGTAGCAGCAGATTTGGAAGTTTGGGCAGTCACAAAGGTTCCATCGGTAGTGTCGGAAGTATGCGTGGTAGTTTTGGCGAGTACGATGTTTTGGCTGGTAAAAAATGCTTCTCAAAGCCAACCGAACACGACAATATTTCCTTGAGCTCACTCCAAGAATTTGAACATCTCGAGAGTGCGGTTGCTCTGGAAAATTCGAAAAAATTACAATGCGGCTCGCAGGATTCGGTCAATAACGGAAGTCTTCCAAGGCGTTATATCGCAAGTCGTTCAGGGCATGGCGATGATGTTTCACTGTCTTCGTTGAAGGATTTCGAGGGATTGGAGAAGGCCTGTCGCGAAGCGCATTTGATGGAATTACGCGCTCGCGAGGAGGAAGATCTCTTGGATCACGAGAGTCCGGAGAATAGATACAAATTGGAAAATTTACCGAGGCCAAAACCAGCGGAATCCGTTAGCGCTACCGGATCTTTCAATCCAAGCACATCGGGCTCGGATGATTACGAAAAGAGAATTATGGAGATTGACGAAATAATACGTATAGCTCAGGCTAATGTCGAGAAATTTGATCGACAAGACGACACTACTGAAGATATATCGCAGATTGAAATTACAGCTGACGCTGAGAAAATTGAAGCTGTTTCAGTGGCTGCCGCGATTATTGCGGACAACGAGGATCAGCAGGCTGCGAGAGACTCCAATGTCATGGAAACCAGTACGGACTCGTTGGAACTTGAGGAAAATCCGGATAAAAAATATAATCCACTTTGCAGAAGCTCCGACTCGTTGGAAATGAAGACAACCATTGATTTCCCATCTTTGAGCTCGGACTCATTGAACAATGTTAGAGATCCGAGAGAAAGCACGATTGATACAACGCACGATTTATTTAATAGCGGACGAAGAATTTCATCGGATTCACTTGAAATACCGGCTACCGGCGAACAGGATAACAATGAAACGCATCAGGAGAAAAGTTCGGATAGTCATGCGAGTATTAATGTTAAAGGATCCTTCGACGATAGCGTTGAACAAACATCGACTGACACGAAAATTACGAATAATGGAAAAACTAGATCGCCATCGACAAGCGATACGTAAAATATTATAGGTATGGGTGTAATTTTTAAGCGGCTAGCTTTTAAGGGATATGTACACCTTCAATTTTTCATTGTTCTTTTTCTTGTTTGTATAGATTTAGGCCTTGAAATTATGTTTATTTATTATACTTTTATTTAATGTGATATCGAAGGTTTTTTTAAATAAATAAGTAAATAAATAAATGAACATGAGAACTCGCCAAACGATTTGCATTTGCACAAATAGAAAACTTGGAAGGATTAAGAGAGAGAGAGAGAGGTTTGGAACTGTAAAACGGATATAAAAATCCGAAAGGGCATCATCTCACCTGTAGGTAGAGAAATTTTCGTGAAAATAGAAAATCTTGAAAAAAAAAAATCGAAATATCAATGATATTTGAAAAACTGCAATAAGATTGAAAAACTTCTATAGAATCGAAACATTTCGATAGAAAATTAAAAATTTCGACGAAAGTTCAATATGAACATTTTTTTTAAATTCATGAAAATTAAAAAAAAATATTTCTCGACAACAAAACCTTAAATTAACAAATTATGATTTTTCAACTTTCAACAAAACATGAGGTCTCCCTAAAAAAAAAGAAGTATATTTATTATTTAAAAACTACTTTTGGAGACAAAATAAAATTATGAAAGTTTGAATTTTCCTGTGGCAAATTTTTACAAATATTAACATTTTTAAATCAATTTTTTAGCAAAACTTCTTTTTTTCTTCTAAGGTGTATTTATCCCTAAATATTAAAAAAACAAAAAAATTATTTATCAACTGTTAATAAATTTTTGATTTTCAGGATTTGCACATCAGTGAGACGGGGATCTACGGCTTATCCGGAAAAAAAAAAGAAAACAACGTTATTGTATGATTATAATAATTCGGGAAGGCAAATCTGCAAGCTTTTATGTGTGTGAAGCAAAGCTTTAAATTACGACGTTGGTTCTGGAGCGAAGCTTGGTGCATCGTGGTAAAAAAAAAAAAGAAAAAAAAAAAGAAGAAAAGCTAGGAATTTTTATTATTGAAAACTCGTAAAATTAGTAATTTATCGTTTAATACTTTTTATCGTGGCACAAAATTGTCGCCACGACGAATCCTCGTAATATTATATAATATTAATATTATTAACTAAAATGTGCTTTGAGCAAATCACGATAAAAATAGTTACGAAAATTGAGAATATAAAAATTGTTGCGCAAAAAAGGGTGAGATTTAGGGTGGAATGAAAGTGGCTCCTCTAAAAAAAAAAAAGCATATTATATCCTATTCTGGTATTATATATATTATATTATATATAATATTAATAGATATAAACGAATATTTGGTGTGTTTATAATAGAAAATATTCGTCGCAATTGTCGATTTTTTGCTTAATTGTTTTACACACTTTTTAAAATCCAAGCATTATTATTATTACGTTGCTTATTTGTATATTTATATCTAAAAAAAAAACGCGAATGTTTAATATGTTTCAATTTGTATTATAAATAATAATATAGTTGCGATATTAAAAAAAAAAAGTGGCATGTTTTGTAAACATTCCAATAAACATAAGATTTTTTTTTTTAAATACTTTCCAAAATTTATTTATTAAAAAAAAAAATTGTGAAGGAGATTTTGTAATCTTGTTGTTTCCAGTTTTCTGTTTTTTTTTTTTTTTTTTTTGCACTTAGCGTAGTTCATCGCGATTTTTAACGAGCTAATTGTGTAGAATTTTTTCCTTTTATGTTTATAGAATTCTCAGGGAAATCAGGACATTCGATAGCAGTCTTTATCTACGATTTTCAGGCAGTATACATTAATTTTGTACATCTGATAATAAAAGTTGAATATTATCCGAATTGGAGACGATGATGCTTATTGAATTTATTTTTTTAAGCGAACGGCAAAACAAGTTTTTCCTTAAAAAAAATATATATTCTTCGATTTGTAATATATTCAATATACAAATCTGCATATTATTTTTCTTGATTTTCCTTAAAAATCTCTGCAAAGTTTTAAAACATAAAAAAAAAAATGTTAACATTTTTTTTTCAATTGCAATTGGTCAACAATTTTTAAAATTTAAAATTTGGATTTTTTGACACTTTGAAAATAAGAAAATATTGTGGATTTTCTTTTTTTGAAACCAAAAAAAAAAAAATTGAATTTCCCGGAACTCTGCAAAATAACGAAATATTCTGAGGAAAATTCGAAAAAACAAAAAATTGAAAAAAATATTGTTTAGAAACGAAAATAAATTTTTTCCGAACTTTGCGAAATAACGAGATATTTTGAGCAAAAGTTCGAAACAAAAAAAAATTGAATAAACTGATAAATTATTAATTGACATTTTAAAAATATAAAAATTAGATTTTTATTTACTTTAATTAATTTTTAATTATTAAATGAGACTTTACTGTACGTCTGACAAACACAATATTCATATATTGTAAAAATATGTTTTTTTTATTTTTAAACAATTTACTTATTTTGCAACGTGTTA
This sequence comes from Perithous albicinctus, assembly GCA_964016905.1. Taxonomy (NCBI): domain Eukaryota; kingdom Metazoa; phylum Arthropoda; class Insecta; order Hymenoptera; family Ichneumonidae; genus Perithous; species Perithous albicinctus. Next base: position 10,261,420 of record OZ024703.1, read on the forward strand.
TCAGTAACGACCTTTAGTATCGGCGTGATTACGCCAATAAATGTGTCGTTGTTGCACTGCGGGAGGTTCAGCAGCGCGAAGAAGATAAAGCGCTCCAGTTGCAAATATTTATTTAAAAATATTAATTGCGCGCGTAACTTTTGTCTTTGATTTTATTCGAAATTGATCCGAATATTTTCAAATTTCGAGCAAAAAAATGTTAATCCAACATTTCAATATGTTTTTTTTTTAATGAGAAGTTTTTTAATGCAAAATTTGCATTTCAAGTATAAATATTTTTATACAAATCTAGAAAAATATTATTATTATTATTATTATTTTTTTTAATATTGCGAAAACGAATTTATAGAGTCGAAAATTTCGATTTTGCAGCTCTTATACATGTTTCAAAAAAACATTTAATTCAGAGTGTAAATATTTTCGAAAAATTATTTTATAGATCTAAAAATCTGGAGAATTATATATTTTTTTTTATAATGTTTAGAAGAAGAATTTGTATAGAGTAAAGAAAATTCAATTTTGCAATCAGTTTTACATATTATTAATTTATTATTATTATTATTATTATTAATTTTTAATATTAATTAATATTAAAAATGTTGTATTTCAAGTATAAATATTTTTTCATAATTTTAAAAATCTGGAAAATTATTTTTCTTTTTTTTTAATGTTGAGAAAGAAGAATTGAGAGGTAAAATCGATTTTTAAATTAGCTTTAAATATTAAAAAAAAAAAAAAAAAAAATGTTGAAAAAAAATGCTGAAAATTTCATGACACAAATTATATGCTTTCGCGAAGCGATATTACACATAAAGTATACTTAAATACAAGTAGAGCGGATCGTTCGGTGTCATCTGTAACACCTGAGCGGATTGCGTATAAACCGCGGTTTGCATGTTTTTTATTCTTTTTTTTTTTTCCTCGCAACTTGTACACGATTTCTCGTCTTAAATATCTTCAATCTCAAGCGGGAGTTGGGAGGGAAATCCTTCTAAAACATTATGAAATAATAATACAATATCTTATTTCATGCACAACAAAAGTAGGAAAAAAAAGAAAAACTATGCTGTTTCTTCGCAGCCAAGCAAATATATATCAGCCATTCTATGTCAATGTAGCCACTTTTTTTACCCTAAAAAATTATTCATATTTTGTTTGCTAGTTCAAAAAGTACAAAAAACATATTTACATAAAAGTTGAAATTTTGTAAATAACTTTTATTTAATTCAACTGATTTACTTTTTTTTTTAAATTTGAAGAATACTTTTTTGGTTTAAAAAAAGCTTTTATTTTTATTAAAAAAAAAAGTCTCTAAAAAATCTTAATTTCATTCCTTAAATTTTTTATTTCAAACGTAATTTTGATCAAATTTTTTTTTTTCATCAATACAATTTTTTCCCGAATCATACATTTTTTTCAAACTCACTTTTTTAATAATCGACGAAAAAAATGGAGTGACAAGAAAAATCATGGAAAGTATGTTGAATTAAAAATACAGAAATCTGTGAAATTAAATTCTGCGAAATTTTCGGAAAAGAAAGAAAAAATAAAAGTGGCTTAAATTGACAGAGAATGTCACGTATTATGTTTCAATTTACGTTACATAAATTACAGATACGTACCGGATGTGAATTGTGTAAAAAAAACGCGAAGCATTTTTTTTTTTTTTTTTTTTTTTTTGCAAACCATCCAATTACGAGAGCGTCGAAATATACTCGGGACGGGATTTTTAAACTGATAGGTGAGAGGCCGAACGATTCCTAAAATTTAATGTTTAATTTAATTTTTCGCAAAAAATACACAATCCATATGCACCAAGATGCAAGATAGATCAAGTATATCATTTGATTGGCCAATCCGTAGCTGCCGTCTCGTTCGATCCTGAAGAAACCCAAGTGGATGGCACAACGCACGAGTTCCACGATATTTGCGTGCTCGTATTTGTCGAAAAGAAGACCAATCGCCGTCAGAGTGAACACATTGTTTAAGACTATTGAACTGCTGCTTAAATAGTCCTGAAAAAAAAAAAAAAAAACTGTATTAATAAAAAGGTTTTCTAAATAAAAAATAAATAAAAAATAAAATTGAATTTTTACGTTCTAAATGATTTTTATGCTCAAAACAATCCTGAAAAATTATTTTGAAGATTAAAAATAAAAAATAAAAATTCCAAACCGATAAATAAATAAAATTAAAAAAAAAAAAAAAAAAAACTAAATTCTATATCTTCATCCTAAATTATATTGATGCTTAAAAAAAAAAATCTGGGAAATTATTTTAAAGATTAATCCAAAAAATTCAACCTGATAAATAGATAATTTTTTGTAAAATCTTAGCTGCATTATTTTATTTTTGTTCAAAAACATTAATTTTGAATCACGTGTGTTACGACTCACAATATTAAAAAAATAAAAAAAGAAGCTGAGACCAAGAAAATTTATACTTAATACGATTAAATAAAAAAATTAAAAAACAACTCACCCGTCTCTCGTCGTAGATGTGAAAATGCGTGTAGAAAACAATGCAAAAATGCAGAGTTACGTAGAAACTAAGCCAAGTGGACAAATAAGAGTTGTACTTGATTCTCGAAGTAACCTGAGGATAAAAAAAAAAAAAAAAAAAAAAAACATTCTTAAGATGAATAAATATTTTTTGATCTCTCTCCCACGAATGCCACAAATACTAGATACAATATAAAAAATAAATTAAAAAAAAAGGTACTTAATCCTATTTTATTTTTTCTGATTCGATGCACAATTATCAATATGCTAAAATTGCCTCCTTGTCAAGTTTTATAACAGATAACCGGTTTAACTATTTTAATGCATGAATATTGAGACCAGCTTCTCACTGCCACTTGAATATCTCTAAGTAGCACTATAATTTAGCTTTTCTCGTATTAACCGTTTTTCACATAGAATTATGTAAGTAATCAAGTACATTAATCAATGCGCGTAATTATTTATTGAGATATTTAATGGCTATATATAACAGCTCTCGTCTCTCTCATTTAATGCCAACTTTTTCTTTTTTTTTTTTTTTTATCAAACAAGTTTTGTCACCAATGTAGCATAATTTTTATTAATCGATAAACTTTTGATAACCCGTTCCTTAATTTTCCTTTTTTCATCAATTATTTCAATTTTAAAGATGGCTTCAGTGGCAAAAAATTATTTTCCTTTTCTTCGATTTTTTAATTCAATTTTTAATCTTAAAAATGGTATGAAAAATTCGAAAAAAAGAAATCGAATGCAAAAATTCGATTTTTAAGATTAAAAATAATAATTCTTATTTTTCATTAAAAATTCTGCATTTGTTTTTTTTTTTTTTTAATTAATTTTGACAATTTATAAAAGATTTTCAAAGCAATTAAAGCGTATTGTGGAATAGTTTGCTTAGATTTTTGTTGCATAATTGTGTTTAATTAATTGACAATTAGCTTTTTAAGACTTTTTTTTTTTGATCTTCTTCTATATTCTAAATCAGCGATACTTGCGTTCACTTTAAATTCGTCAAGTCCAAGTCGCGGCGCTCCTGGAAACCAGCTTGGACCTTTCCAAAGCACTGCCAACTTGTCCCGAAGTGAAGACATTCTCAGACTTTTTTCTATCATCGTTTTTGCGTAAAATGTCTGTAAGAATTTATTTGAAAATTAGTGCTCGAAAATTTTATTAACGCAGTCTTGTAAAATTTAGATTTTCAATTTTCTAGCCTTTTTTTAATACCACTTTTTTGTTGTATTTTCTATTTAACTTAAAAAAACCCTACAATTATACTTACATTTCGTACTGGATTTTTTTTTTCAATAATATGATCATTAATACTTTTTTTTCATCTTTAAAAAAAAACATTTCAAAAACGTGGAAAAAAATGTCGCACTCACGAGGAAAAGTTATTCCGAAAAATTTTAGGTTTAAATAAAAACTTGTTATTTCTATAAAATTTATAGAAATTCAATCGAAATTTGGAGTACTTACAATTGATAAAATTATGATTTAAAAAAAACAAACAAAAAAAAAACGTTGATAAGACTGACTTGTAAATAAAGAGGATTGAATGTCTGAGGACTAACGACCAGACCATAAATGATATCTTCCTGCGGTCGTTGTTCCATAAAAGTCCCAAATATTCGGTCCCATATTATCAGCACACCTCCATAATTTTTGTCGAGGCAATATAAATTGCATCCTGAAAAAAAAAAAAAAAAAAAAACAAATATTCATTATCGCATTTATTAATTATTTACATTTTTCTAAAAGTATTAAGTATTTTCTTAAAAACAGTAATTCAAAAATATTTGGATTTTATAAATAAATAAAAATTATGGTTTTCAGAATTCCAAAACATTTTTTTTCAATTATTTAAAAAAAACTGTAATTTAAAAATATTTGGATTTTACCTACGGTTGGAAATGTTTGTAAAAATATTTTTAAAATATTAATTTTTTTTTTTTCGTACTCCATCTTTATAAGAAACGAATTTTGATAAAAAAAAAAAATTCGTAATTTTATTTACGTATTAAAAAAAACTGAGTTTTTCATTTCTGAAATTTTTGTTTGACAAAAAAAAGACAAATATAATTGATATGCTTGCCATGATGAACACGATGGTGCTTTGGAGTATTAAAGATCCACTCAAGTGGACCGAGATCATCGATAACAGTTGTGTGTATCCACAATTGGTAGATCAAATTAAATTGATGGTGAGCAACATAGTGCGAGGGTGGAATGAAGAATGCCAATGGCAAATAGAAAGCCTGAAAAAAAAAAAACAAAATTAGTAAAAAAGATTTAAAATATGATTTACAATATTTTGTCAAAGCTTTGAAAAAAAAAAAAATATCTTCGGGTGATAAAAAAAATACGCGTTTTTAATCAAATTTTTAAATAATTACTTTCTAAAGATTTTTTTTTTAAAGCCTAACAAAATATGGTTTTTTGGGCACTTTGCAAATAATTTCGACATAAAATAAATTAAATAAATTAAATAAATTAAAATTTGACTGGAAAAAAAAAAGTTTTTTAAAGTAAAAAAAAAAAAGATGAAAATGGAGAATTGAGTTCAAGAGACGCTCGAGAAGCAAGCTATGTTTTTCTTCTTGGCAAATATAAGCGTGTCAGCGTCTTAATAATAGCCTCGTTGAGTGTCGTTAACTCGCGAGCAACCTAAATTTCAAACTGCATTGTTATCCAAAGTCCGTAACGATACGTTTTATCGGACGAATCAAGAGGACGTTTTAAATACGTATAAGCGAGGAATTATTGATAATATTCATTGAGCGCTTCTCGCCTCCAAGATTTTTCTACGTATATATATATATAGCTAACGTCAATATCGTACAGCACAACACGTAATACGAGTATATACTTCTGTAAGTACACTCACGAAGCTACACCAGTGTTGCAACACTGATTGCCGCAGACCGACCACAAGATTGAATTCCTCGCTGCTGTGATGAACTTGATGGTGAGCCCACAAAAAATGCACCTCTGTAAAATCAAGCAAAAGAGATTTTACATACAAAGTGTGACGAAAATTTTTTTTTTTTTTTTTAATTATCGAGACAAATTTTTTTTCAGGTTCTAAAATATTTTTTCATAATTTCCGAGATTTTGTTATTATTAAAAACTTGACTACTAAAATCTGATAAAGAAGAAATGGAAAAATGTACAAAGAATTTTCGTGATTTTTTCTTTTTCTTTTTTCAGATTTATTTGTGAGTCAGTATCTGTAAAATTTAGACACTTTTTTTCCTGAGATTTTAAGAAATTTCTCATAATTAGCCAATTTTTTTCATAATTGTTATTTATTTATAAAATAAATATTTTCTCATAATTTCTTTTTAATTAAAAAAAATTCTATCACCTTTGGAAAAAAAATATTTTTTTGACTGACCCTGTTTTTTAAATTTGAAAAAAAAAAACAAACTGATTTTTTTTTTTTGACTATATAAAAAATTTAATTTTCTGCGAGCGAAAAATGTGTCCCTTGAATTGGAAACATCAGGCAAAGAGAGAAAGGAAAAGAAGAAAATAAAATAAAGAAGTGGAGTTATTTTAGTACCGTGATTCGCCCGATGCACCCAGTAGTAACAAAAATCCACAGCAATAGCTGTGATGTACCATGTCCACAGAGAGTCCCATGGGAGACTCCATAATCGACATTTCTCGTAGAGTAAAATGTAAGTGTAGTATTCAACGCCACGAAAAAGTACCCTAAAAAAAAAGTAGAAAGTACCTTTTTTTATTTGTTATTAAAAAAGAAAAAAAATTCCAAGCTGAATTTATTTTCTTTTTTTTTTAATTATTTTTTATTATTTATTTCTAACTTATTTCTAATAAAAATTTTTTATTTGTTATTAAAAAAGAAAAATAATTTAACGCTAAATTTAACAAAGAAATTTTATTCGTATTAATTATTCAATCAGCTTAAATGAAAAAAAAAAAATTCCCTCAAAATTATATCAGACAAATAAAATCTAATTATTGTCTATCTTAAAAAAAAAAATTATTAAAAAAAAAAGCATTTTCGTTCTGTTTATTCATTTATTTTTACGAATCTAATATTTCGAATACCTTTTTTTCTTGTCATTGAATCATTAAAAATTGTTACTTTTTATCCTTCATTTTGAAAGAAAAATATTTTATTACGACCCGTCGAAAAAAATAATATTCTTATTTCGAAATCTCTAATTTAATTGATTGGCAATTAAATTAAAAAAAATAATTTTTGTAAATTAAAAAGAAAAAAAAAATTGCATAAGTTGCAAGACATTTAAATATGCTGTTTGAAATAAATTATGCCAGGTTACAGCAACAAGAATATGATTGTATCTCGATCATTAATTGGTGCTCCCAGATCGTTTTTATAATTTTTTTTTTTTTTTTTTTTTTTTTTTTTTTTCTGGATTAATAGCACGGTTTGTGGTTGACCTTATATATAGATAGAAAACTATCATGCAAAATGCAGTTACGTAGCTCCAGTGTACAAGTTTACGAGATGATGCTGTGTGAATATCAAAGAGCGAAATCAAGACCAACGCGATTACGATTGCTTTTTCTTATATAAATAGTAATACTATATTTTTTTTTTATATATATGTATATGTATATATATATATATACACACTATACTACGTATAATCAATTGAATTGCAAAGCGTTACCTACGCTTACCGGCCAGATTCTTGAAATATCCAATGGGAAAGAGACGTAACGTGATCGTCAAGACGAAATGTGTTATCTTTTTTTTTGGCGTATAGTATCACATTTTCCAGCACTATCAGGACGAAGAATGATAGCCAAACCTGCATTATAAAATTAAAAAAAAAAAAATCTTTTGTTAATTTTAACTTTTTTTCGGAATAATAATGATAAAAAAAAAAAAATTGGGAGAAACTGGAAATGGAGTAAAAAGATGTTTAAGTTTTGATTCAATTAACTTGACCTAAAACTATGTAATTAAAATTTTTTTTCTTCAGAGTTTTAAGTTGGAGAACAATTTTGTTAAAAATTTCAGTCTTAAAAAATTTCGATTTTTTTTCAATTTTCAGTTTTAAAAAATTTCAATTTTGTCGAAAATTTCGGTTTTAAAAAATTTCGATTTTATTAAAATCCTATTCGAAAAAATTCAATTAAAAATATTTTATTTATGAATTTTTTTTTCAGAAAAAAATTCTGGAATTTCAAGATTCATAAAAATTAAAAAAAAATGAATTTTGAAATAAACCTAACAAAAAAACTCATCTAATTCATCGAACTAAAAAAAAAAATGTTATTTATAAAATCTTGCAAATTTTTTAGATTTAAAAATTAGGAAACAAATTTTGGAATGAAAAAAAAAAATCTTTAAAAATAATTTGTTTATGTTTATTATCAATTAAATATTATTTATGAACTAATATGAACCAAATAGAGACCCAACATTTTATTTGTGTTCCATAACAACAGTTTAATAAAAAAAAAAAACTTGTTAATAATTAAAAGCATTGTCAAGTTTGTTTTGCAATTCGAGACTGGCAAATGTTTTATGTTGTTTGTCGGACCAACGAGGAGGCGAGAAATAATTATCACTCTTTTTCTCGACAGTGTTATCGCATCACTCCTACATGTTTTATTCGTGCTAATTGCTATTACAGTGCGCTTCGAAATTTTACGCATGTGGCGCCTGCATCAAAACTTCAAAATTTTAATATCAAATTTGAAAATTAAATTTTTTAAAAATTTATTTATTTTTTTAGTGGCAAATGTTTGAACGTAATATTTATAAGCACGCTATCAATAAAAAATAAAAATCTAATTTTCGTTTTATTTTCAATAAAAAAATCATATTTTTATTTTTTTTTATTTAAGAAATGATTTTTTTTTTTCAATTTCCTTTTTTTTTAGATTAAAATTGTTCTGATTTTTACGATGACTAGTTTTTAAATTATATAAATCAGGAAAAGTCGACAAAACATTTAAACTATTCACTGATTTAGTAGACTTTTTAAAAAAATTTACAAACAATGATAAATTTTCCTTTAAAAAAAAAAATATAAATAAATAAAAATATCGTTACTGAATGAATTTGCTAAATTTGTTAAAAAAATGTATCGCTTATTTTCGTTCTTTACAATGTTTAAATGAAAATTTTTTTAAAAAATTGTTGAGAATCACTGTCACGATAAGCTTTAAACGTGCTGCACGTGTTGAGCAGTAACATAAATATATTCGACGAGGACAAACGGTGGATTAAGGTGAATAATATTTACATGAAAAGTCTCTATAAATAAACAGAATTTTTCTTCTTTTTTTTATCAAAATTATTATTTTGGAAATATTACATTATTTTGATGTCTCAGAGGGCAAGAATAATTTAGAAAAAAAAAAAAACCACTATTAAGAATGATTAAAAACTAAAGTACAAAAATAATAAAATATTTTTTTAATAAAACATTATCAATATGTATTCTAGAACTATATATGTTATTATTATTATTATCATCATCTTTGGTGCAAGTCCAGAAATAAAAAATAAAAACATCATATTTTTTTACAATATAATTTTTGCATTTTAACAATAATTTTTAAATCGTATATTATTGTTATTATTGTTATCGTCGTTATCATTGTTATCATCGTTATCATCATTATCATTGTTATCATTCTTATCATCGTTATCATTGTTATGATTGTTATCATTGTTATTATTGTTACTATTGTTATTAATTGTGGTCCCGTAAGTTCAATAATTAAAAAAATGCACAACAACAATCGGGCAAGTTTCACATAAACCCGAACTTATAAGTGAATAAATCGAAGTGAATGGTTTAAAAAAAAAAAAAGGTCAAAATATAGGGTTTTGTATATACCTGCTGTTGGTAATCCGGCACCTGGTGAGTAAATTCGAATGTTGTATCACGAGGGTTGATAAAGTACCAGAGTGTCGCAAGATTTTGAATAAAAGTATTGAACGACGCAATAATATATTGGCTTAGGCTTACGTCGACTTGCTTTTCGTAGGTTTCATTCATGACTGCGATTTCCTCGGTCGGTCGTCGTACGAAAAGGAAGGAGAGCGCGATAATATTCTTGTCTCGCGCCGCGCGCGGCGGCAACGTCGCTGTGGGGCCTTGGGGGCGGGAAACCCACACGGCGCAGTGCGACGACGCGACTGGACGCAACTCTCGGTCTCTCTTTCTCTCTCTCTCTCTCTCTCTGTCTCTCGTATTGATATATAAAAACAACCGGCAAACTGCATCCACGGGCATTCGACACTGTTTTAGCGGTTCGTTACTATATACCATTGCATACGAGTGTAAAACGTTGTTATGTAACGTTACGAGCGAGCCATGCGGGCACAAATGACAACTCTGTATTATGCATGGAAAAGCTTATCATATTTTGCTCTCGATGCATTTATACACAATATTTGAAAAATTAAAAAAAAAAAAATTACTTGAAGAAACGAATGTTGAACAATTTTTTGTTACGAACATTCGCTTTTTTTTTTAATTTTTTAAATTTTTGAAAAAATCCAAAATTAAAAAAAAAACGAATTTTGAAAAACATTTTTTTTTATTGAAATTGTAAGGAACGACTTGAAAAAAAAAAAAACAAATTTTGAAAAATACTTTTTTTTTTTATTAAAATTTTTTGTTTTTCAACATTCAAAATTATTAAGTTAAAATTTTTTTTTTAATTCGAAAATTAAAAAAAAAAGGAATCTAGAAAAATAGTGTTTTTTATTTAAATTTTGAAAAAATAAAAACCTCCGACATTCGTTTTTTTTTTGATTTTTTAATTTTAAAAGAAATTCGAGAATTCCAACAACAACAAAAACTTAAAAAGAAAACGAACCTCGGAAAATAATTTCATTTATCAACATTTTTGGAAAACATCAATTTTCGACATGCGATTTTTTAAGTTTAAAAAAAAATTACCTTAAAAAACGCATGTTGAAAATTTTTATTTTTCAACATTTTTGATTTTTTTTTAAGTACAAATAATAATAAAAATTACAACACAAATTAAAAATGCATTCCTAAAAAAAAAATTATTATATAATTTGTTATAAAAATATTTTGGAAAAAAATTCCAATATACTTTTACGAATGTTATCCTTAATTATTTTTGAAATTATTAAATAAATCTGCCAATTAATGCACTCGACTGTTTGAAATCATTAGATCAGTAGATATGGACTTTGTAAAGCTACATAACGATTAACGAGCACATTACCAGAGTTTCATAACTCCCGTACATGAATTAATTAATTTCTATTGACAGAGAGCATATAAAATTATAGAGAACATAATTGGCCAGTGCGATCCCTTTCGGGGCTAATTGAATCAATTCTGATTACACAATTTTAATGAATATTCGTGAGTCCTCGAACACAATTTTTCCACGACAATCATCAAATCAACTTGAAAGATTAAAAATTCAAAGTCACTGTTTTTTAAAGCTTAAATTAAATAAAAAAAAATTTTAAAAATTGAAATGTAAAAAAAAATATAAACCAATTCATAAAATTATTACAAATGTCCTCAAAATTATGAACTTATACATAAAAAAAATTCTGAAATAAATTAATTGCATCTAAAAAAAATATTATCACTTTGTTATTAAAAAAAAAAAAAAAATGGAAATTCCTGCATTTTTTAAAAATGCCGCCAATACCACTCAGTCGGTAATGAAAACTGTAATCTCAATTACTCGGACACTTTTGATCTGACGAACAAAAAATTGCAAACAATACTTTCCAGAATTGTCAAATAGAGGCATTTTTTTTGTATTTTATTCGACAAATTCAGCTGCGAAGGAAAAAAAATCGAAATACAGTTTTTTGTTACCGACCGAGCAATCACAGTTTTACAAACAAAAAAAATGTTAATTTATTTAAAAAAAAATGTATTAAAAATAAAATAAAAATAAATAACCAAGTTAAAAAAAAGCGATTTGTTTTAAAGGAATAATTTTGATTATTATTATGAGCAAATTACCTTTGAGCCTTAAAGCCCCGGTTATCTTATCTTTCCCGCCCCTCTCCTTGCTTACTGAATATTTAAGTATCTATATATATACCGCAGACTCACTAACGCGCGTAAAATCAAATACTGTATATCAACTGCACCAATTCATCATATTCAACGTTCGTAATCGAGCAATTATTACACATCTTGATACAATCTTTCGCTAATTGTCGGAGGACGTTTTCCGAGGCACGAGCTCTCAGGCTTGGCGATCTCGTGAATACATAATAAAATGCTTTCAACGTGAATGTCCATATACACGAGGTATTTCATGTCAATTCGCCCAATTAAAAAAAAGAAAATATTCGCATCATTTTCAGTTTTTTCATTTCTGCGTAAAAAATTTTTTATCCCTTCTTTCCAAATTTTTTTTTTTTTGCCCAACAATTTATTTTTCATTTTACAATTTTTGTCCAGCAATAAAAAAAAAAAAACTAGTTCAGCAATTTAAAAAAAATGTATTCACCCAGCATTTTTTATTTATGATTTTTGCACAGTAACAAAAAAAAATGTTAACAAGCAATTATTTTTTTATTCTTGTTAAAAACTATTTTTTTTTTTTACAAACATTTGTTCGGCAATTTTTTTAAATTTATTTACCCGGCATTAAATCTTCAAAAAAAATTGAGCATGCACCTTTCATGTAGGTGAATAATTGAAGAAAATTACAATTGAGGAATTCGATGTTGATTCACCAGATTTTTTCAAATTTATAAAAATTTAATAAAAAATCTTGTCGAGTGTTTTAAAATTTTTTTTTTAATTATCCAAAAAGGCTGTGTCAGCTGGCGAATTGGCATGGAATAGCCCATATAACTATATCCTGCACGAGAGTGTAATCAACGCGCTGTGCGTGTTTCAAGATATCGAAACATGTAGCAGCGTCGATAAAAACAAATTCCCCGTGTAATACGCGACAAGAGTCTACCGAGCTCAAGATAACGGTTGTGTGGTTCGGAGGGACAAACAAACAAGGCAATTGAACTTCAAATTGAGTACATCTTATGCGTTCTACGCACACCCACAACTTATGCGGGCCAAAAATAAATGCGTAAATGTCGTCGCTTCTTTCTCCTTTTTTTCTTTTCTTATTCAATCGACAAATATTCTCGCATCTACAGTATAGAATTACAATTAAGGTAAACGTATCAATTTCTAGGAGAAATGTCGAAATCGATTTTTTCGGGGGAAAAAAAAAGAACAGAAATCGAAAATCGGTTAATTAAAAAATCGGTTGGAAAAATCGATTAATATTTTTTTAAATCGGTTGGAAAAATCGATTAATATTTTTAAAAATCGGTTGGAAAAATCGATTAGAAAAATCGATAAAAGAATAAATCGGTTGCAAAAATCGATTGGAAAAATCAAGACATTAAAAAAAATCGGTTGGTAAAATCGATTAACAAACAAAAATCGGTTGGTAAAATCGATTAACAAACAAAAATCGGCTGGTAAAATCGATTAACAAACAAAAATCGGCTGGTAAAATCGATTATAGAGGGAAAGAAAAAAAAAATCGGCTTGCATTTATCGGTGTAATGAATATTCGATTTTTCGACAGAACAAAAGTCGAAAATCGTTTAATCAAAGCAACCGACTGAAAAATCTATTATAAAGGTGAGAAAAAAAATCGGTTAATACATCGCGCGAACAGTGATATAAAATTAATTGTCCGTCAATATGATTCACTCGAAACTGACGGTAAATTAATGCAATGCTTTTTATATACACACTTTTGATTCTCCATAAACAGTTTAAAAAGGATTAAGAATGCAATAAATATTATGATATATGGGCAACGTGTGATATACATATATATTGGACTAATATGGAAAATTGCATGTGAACGGCCGCGTTCTCAATAATTCCTCGAGAGCATATATTTCAAAAGCGTTGTGTTTATCTTAATGCGAAGATTTATTAATAGCTTGTATAGTTAGACACTTTGCAAGATATACCGATCATTTCATCACCCTCTCTCGCACGCACGACAGATGTTCATGATCTATTTTTTTCTCACTTCGGAATTGTCGCATTTGTGACATAACTAAAGGATTTTTATTCGTGATAACGCATATAATGAGGTCGCTTGCACACAGACACACCGATTTTTAACCGATTATGCTGGTTATGCGCAATAAAAAGTTCGATGCAGTTTTATTTTTTTGTATATTTTTTTTTTTAATTGAACGTAAAAAAAAAGAATTTTGTTAAATTTTTATTCATTTATTTCATTCAATAATAAATTAATCAAATTATTGTTATCAATTGTATTTTTGTATCTATTATTATATATCATTTTAGTAATTTAATTGTAATTCTTTATGCGTAATTTTTTGTTTTTTTTTTTTTTTTTTGTTTTTATATCACAGTTTTTCTGGCTCATTTTATTTTCTATAGTAAATTCATCGCCACAATGTTACGAAATTTATAATGAGAGAAATTTGCATACCGGTATGTTAAACTTGAAATGCAAATTGGCAGATTTTCTCTCTGGCTTTGAAATGCTGCATTTATGATATAACCGAGGGATTTATCGTGATAACGCAACAAGGTCGTTTGCCCGCTAATCGATTTTTCAGCGATAATTGTATATATCCACGATGGAAACGTTGGGAATGCTGATTGATATTTATCGAATGTTTATTTTTTTTTTTTTTTTTTTTATTATTGAATGTGAATAAAATAGAAATTTAAAGAATTATACGATATTTTAATCTTATTTTAAACTAAATAAAGACAAAAGATTGAAAAACAACAAACTTTCTCCGAAGGAAAGTAGATTACAGATTGCGTTGTTACCGAACGTGAAATAATTTTCAACATGATATAAATCATTTTAAAAAAATCGCCTGAAAAATCTAAATTACAAAATCGGTATATATTTGTATTCACGAATAGAGTTGGAGACGATGTTAAAAAAAAATCATCGAATTGGAAATAATCTAGTCTATAGTGGCCAACGAATTGTAATGTTTTTACCGACTGACAAACAAATCTCTTACCAACCGATTATTTACCGATCGACGGCAAAAAAGTTGCAAATACGATTTAACGTCTTATTTCTATCCTGTTGGCAACACTTATCGTGTTTATCTCCCCCCCCCTCCAATTCTTCCCCCAGCCAATCACGACCACTTTCCGAGCATTCGAATTTTCAACGCCGCTCAGTCCGTTAGCGTTGAAACACACAAAACATACACCAGTTGCGACTTACGAGTGGGCAAAAATTGTGTTTATTGCGCGTGTCTCTCAAAAGCGTCTCAAACAATTTCTCTGCTTGTTTACAATACAACACACAGAATCGTGTCAAAAAACCGAAAATTCATCCTCATTTCTCATCATTAAAACAAGTCTCTCGACATTTCTCGAGCTCAAGCAAAAAATAATTATGGAGGTAAGTCAAAAATTTTTTCTTCACAAAAAATCGCGTCTCAGCAAAAAAAAAAAATTTCTCATTTTTATTTCACCTTTTTGTTTTAGACTGTCGTAATCGCTCGACTGTAGAAATCGTCAAATTCGCAATTTTAGAGGTTTTTTTTTTTTTTTTTCGAATTTTCGTTAAAATTTGCAAATTTTGAATTTTTTTTGAAAAAAAAAAAAAAAAATAAAATGGATAATTGGAACGCTCCGCAATGGGCAGATTTTAATGCCAGTCTCATGTCCGACATCGACGATTACTTCGACGTTGAGCACAAAGAATTAGAGTCGAGATATTCGAGCGAAACGACTTACGGAAGTTTTGCAAATTCGCCAAATTCCAACGCCAGCGTCTCCAATTCTCTCTACGACACTCCAAAGTCAAATGGTTTTGTCAGCCCGACTGCAAACGGGGCTTCCAAAGAGAGCGTTTCGAGACTCGACAAAACTGGCGAAAGTCTGTCGAGAGATTTCAGCAATTTGCAGCTTAAATCGGCTAAAAAAGCTTTGGGAAGATTGTCCGTGACGCCAAATGCTCTGAAAATTAAAAGAGGGTCCGTAGGCGCAAAATTGGAAAATTTTGGGATGAATAACGAGGATAAAAATGAGAGTGAAATAAAAGAAACGGAAATTTGCAGCCAAATTTGTGAGAGTAATTTTGCTGAAATCATTCCTCACGTAAGTTTTGTTTTTTTAAACAAAAAAAAAAAAATAATAATTGAATTTTTATAATTAGAAATAGTGATCATTTTTTGGATGATTTTTTTCTGTGTTATAATAATAATATTTAATATTCTGTAAATAGGAAATTTAATTATTTGAAATATTTTTTTATTATCAAAAGTTATTAGAATATTTTTTAATGTGCTGATTTAAAGAACATTTTTTTTTTATCGAAACTAAAATAAAGTAGAGATTGTTACAGACATTTTTATTAAACAGTAAAAAATAAGGTAAATTTGTCAATTTTTTTTTTTTTTTTAAATGGATTTTGATTTTATTTTGTCAGTCATCTAAAATAAAAGTGACAAATACTTGAAATAAAATTTTCCTTAAACGTTTCACAAGAAGTATTGAAAAAATATTGAATTTAAAAGAAAAAAAAAAAAATCGGAAAATAATTTTTTCATTCATGTAATTATTCGATTTAAGATAAATTTTTCAATAATTTCACTTAATTTTGGAATGAATATTTTGAAAACTCAAGGTTTTCCAACAAATTTTCTAAACGTGCTGCTAAAAATATGCAAGATTTTTTTTTCTTGATTTTTTACTAAATAAAAAAAATCAAAAAGAGAAAAAAAAAAATCTCGAATATTTTTATTAAATAAAATTTTTCTAAATTTGTTTTGTCTTGATTTTTTTTTACTGAATGAAAAAAAAATCAAAACGAGAAAAAAAAATCTTGCATATTTTTAGCAGTACATTTAGAAAAGTCTTTATTTAATCAGCCCCTTTTTTCTAATAAATAAAGATAACAAAATTATATATTCTCATACATAACTCTGTAATACATTTTTATTTATTTCAACAGGTTGAATCGCAAGAAAGTTGCGTTAAGGAAAAATCCTGCGAGGGCGAAACTGTAAGCTCCTTATTGCCGTTCTCTGCGGTGGAAAATTACGAAAATATGACTATAATGAAGGAAACTGAGACTATAATCGATAGTCAAATTTCTGAGAACAACTTTACAAAGATTTCACCTCAGGTAATTAATTTTGACTCAACAAATTTACAACAACAACAAAATTCACAATTCCGCTTCCAAAATCTGCTCCAAAAAATATCTAATTTTGCTTTTTTACGAGTCTTGATCTTCGAGTCTCAAGTTCCATAAATTTACGTAAATAAATGAAAATGGTCTATTAAAAAAAACTGTATTTTTATTTAAATAGGATCTAAAAGAAGATTCAGCATGTGAAGAAATAACCGACGAAGAAAATACCGACAACAACGCAACGTTAGTTCCATCCAACGAAGAGGAAAATATCGCTCCTGAATCAGTTGAAAAAACTGATTCTCACGCGCCGTTGGAATCAAAAATTGGTGAAAAAATCGAAATTTCAAATTCAGAGCCAAAGAAATTGCAACAAAAATCCTCAAATCCTTCGGATTCATCGAAAAACGAAAAACTCGATAAAAAGAATCTTCAACTACGACAAAACAAAGCGACTGTCGCAACTTCGAAATTGCGTCGTTACAGTATCGCAAAAAATCGTCGAAAATCAAATCAATACGTGAGTCTCGCCGAGGCGGTTGAGCGTTTTCATAACGGCCCTTCAAAGCGTTTTTGCTCGACGAGTTACAAGGAAAGCGCATCGGGACCGCTTCAAAAATGCAAGCAAACAAAAATGAAGCTAACGTGCCCAATGTCGCCGGCTTTGCTCTGTAAAACTCGAACCCGAGCTATTTCCGCTTCGAGTCAAGAGCCACAAAATCGTTTCAAGCCAAATATCAAATCGACAGCGCGTTCTTTAAATGTGCCGCAAGAAAAAATGTCAAAAACATCGACAAACAACGAGAAACGTTCGACAAAATCTTGCCAACAAAATAAAGCGTCGATTACGGCAAAAGTTTTGCCAATGTTTAAAAAAATTGATAAAATCCTCGTAGATTCAAACGCGCGGAAAGACGCGACGAAAATATTGAATAATGTCCGAAAAACGCCGGGCAAAAAAACCGTACCGACTATTATTTCGAATGACGAAAAGATGGAAATCAAAGACGTTGAAATTCTGCATTTTGGAATTCCTGTTGGTAATGATTACAAAAAAATAACGCGCACAATACCGTTTAGCTTTGACACGAGAAACAAGGAGATTCAGAGTAAAAAAGAGAAGCTAATGAATCAAAAGATCGACGAGGAAAAATCGCGAAAAACCATTTTTCACGCGAGACCAGTTCCCGCTTTTAATTCAATGAAAGTAGTCAGTTCAACGCTCAAAACTCAAGAGAATAACGCGAATAAAGGAATTTTAGGCGCATCAAACTTTCAGAGAGACAAAAAAATCGCAGCGATGAAAAACAAAACGATTCACGTGGATAAAAAAAATAATCAATCGAACGACGAAATGAAAACGAGAAAAATGGTCTTTTCCGCGAAAACAACAGCGACTTTTCAACCAATTAAAAAATCAACTTCTGCACTTAAATCCAATGAAAATAATGCCAATAAAGTTGTAATTCGTGGATTAAATTTACAAGAGAGAAAGGAACTCGCTATGAAAAAGAAAAACGAGCTGATGGAGCAAATTGTCGAGCAGGAAAAACGCGCGAGAATTTTTCATGCCAAACCAGCGCCGCATTTTAAGCCAGTTTTCGTTAGAGGAAATTCCGCCGAGAATTTGAGAACCGCGGATGGAAATAAAGGTAAAAGAGGCATTTCGCCAGGTGCGAGACAAAAAGGATTGAGTCAAGAATCAATAGCCTCGAGTAATCAAGAAAATACCGCGCCAAATTTCACCAAACAGCGAATTCCGAAATTGAAGAATTCACTGATGACGCAAAATTTGAAAGTCAAAAAAACCGTCGTGTAAAAATTCTTTTGTGAATTTTCGGCGAAATATGCATTTCTTTTTTTTTTTTTTATGGGATGGGAATGCGAATTTGATTTTAGATTTTGAAAATTTCAAAATCGAGGACAAAATATGAGAAAATTGAATGGCAAAAAATTACTTGAATTTATTTTTCGGATTCAGCGACAAAAAATACAATAAAATCGTAATACATTTTTTTTCTTTGAAAAAAGCCTGTAAATCGATTTTTTTTTTTTTTGCTAAGAAGTTTGTTTTTTGCGACTGAATCGACGTGAAATTTTTTGTGTTTTATGAAGCAAAAGAAGCGCATTTTTTTTAATATGAATAAAACATAACTCATAAAATAGATTAGTGTAAGTTAAACTATCTATTCGTGTTAAGTAGCTGAAGCTGATAAAATATTTTCTCTTTTTTTATAATTCGTCTTAAGATTCGATTTAATGATACAGAAAACATCCTGTAAATATTTTACTCAAATAGTAAATATTTTAAGTATATCAAAAATTGCTGAATATTCGTGTTTTATTCATGCTGCTCGCAAGTTTTTATGTAATTACTTAATTGAGAAATAAAAATGGCTTCGACGATTTTTATTATATTTATTAGTATATTTTATATATTTATCAGTTCGCAATATTTTTTTTTTTCGATGCTAAGTTGCCGAAGAAAAAGGCAAAGTAAAAAATTGCACATTTGTTTTTCATCATTTTTTCAACTTTTGTAAAGCGTTTTTTTTTTTTTTTAATTAACTTTGGGCTTTTAAAAAAAAATTAAGCGCAAAGCGAAAATTAACGAGAAAGTGATGTGCAAATTTTTTCAATATCGACTTTTTTCGTATTTTAATTCACGCAGAAGGTATCTGTTCGATAGCTTAAAATTTACATTAAAGTGTAAATTTTGTTCACTTTGCATTTTTTTTTTAATAAATAAAAAAAAACTCAAAAATTTGATGACTGCATTTTTATTTATTTATTTTTATTTTATCTAAAGAAATCTGTAGAATAATTTATAATTATTTAGTCTTCATTTTATTAAACAAAAAATACACTTTATAAAAATTAAAAAAAAAAAAGCAATTAAAATGTATAATTTCTGAAAATAATTGATTCAATGTCTAATAAATTTTAATTGTTGCTTAAAAAAAAGTCCTCCTCAAGTGTAAACAATTAGAATTGCAATAAATTTTTTAAATTACCGCTCGTCTCATTCCACTAACAAAAATAAAAAAATAAAACGATAACTAAATTTAAAAAAAAAAAGCAATTAAAATGTATAATTTCTTAATCAACTTATTCAATGTCCAATAAATTTTCATTGTTACTTAGAACAAAGTCCTCTCTTTCAAACGATAAGAAAGGGAATAAAAAGAAGAAAAAAAAAAAATACTTCGTATGCATAAAATATGTTTTCGACGATATGTATACGCGGCGTTGCCTGAATACATTCATGATAACGTGACTTGTTGTCATAAAAGTAATACTAGGAGCTATATATGCTCTCCGCATGAGACAGCGAGTTTCATTTACAGTTTAGCTTCGTTATCGTTGCCACGTTGTATCAATACTCAAATTATTAAATGCTATTAAAATCATTTTACTAGCCAATTGATATTGGTTTTTCAAAAAAAAAAAATATATATATATATATATTAGCGCGACCATGAGTCTTAACGTGTGTCGCACGTCTCGATTGCTCGGCGTATTGTGGAATAATGGTGCCAAGTGCAACGGTGTTAGGACCTTGTCGCAGTATTACTCTATAGACGAGAACATATTCGGCCTGACCGATCAACAGAAGGAGGTTAGTGGGAGCTAAGAGTGGAAATAATAGTAACGCGACTCTACTATCTAAGAGATATATATATACAAGCCATTCCATGTCAATTCGCCAGCTACCGAATTTTTCAATCTCTTAAATATTATTATTTTGTTTATTTGTTCATTTTAGTCAATTAATTATTCTCAATTTTAATTAAATTTATCAATTTTTCGAAAATTTCAGTCAAATATTTTTAGATTTGTTTTAAAAAATATATACATATATTATGGGAATATATAAGGCATTTCATGTCAAGTCGCCGGTTTCCAAATTTTCAACCTCTTGAATATTATTATTATTATTATTATTATTATTATTTTGTTTATTTATTTATTTTAATATATTAATTATTTTCAATTTTAATTAAATTTCTAAATTTTTAAGAAATGCTCAGAATTGTTAATAAAAATATATAAGACAAACATTTTCAAATGATTTAAAAAAATATATATATTTTTTTTTGTTGAAACATTTTGAAAATGTTTGTCTATTAAATTTGAAAAACTCGGTAAAAAATCCTAAAATACTGTAATTTTTTTTTTTTTTTAAATCAAGAATACTTTATTTGCTCGTGTAAATAAATTTAAAAAAAAATAATGAACCACAATCGAAGGAATTTAGAAACGAATGCGTTGAAAAATTGACATGGAATACGTATATATAGATATAACTGTAGTACTACGTCAGTAGCAGCGTTGGCCTTTGATCTCTATATCGACGCCGCTTTTATATCAACCGAGTTGAAGCGATTCTACTGATAAAATAAACACACCTCCGACATATTATATACAATTTTTTTTTTTTTGCAGCTACGTTCTCTCGTCTTTAATTTCGCGCAAAAAGAACTGGCGCCGAAGGCCGCCGAAATTGACAAGAATAATCAATTCGATGATCTAAGGGTAAGTAAATCTGTATCAATATATTTATTTAATTTATTTAATTTATTGGCAATTTGTGGCAATAAATAAAATAAATAAAATAAATAAAATTTTTACTTTCAAATTTGAGTTTTTTAATATCAAAATTTTATCCAAAATATTATATTAAATAAACATAAAAAAAAAGTTATATTAAAAATTTAATAAAATAAACCTTTTTTTTCCTGAATACCAAAACCACGACTCATCAAAACTAATATTCTGAGATGATATTTCAGAAATTTTGGCGACAATTGGGTGACTTGGGTCTTCTTGGTATCACGGCAAAATCCGCTTACGGCGGAACCGATGGCTCGTACTTGGATCACGTTATCGTTATGGAGGAGATCAGCCGAGCATCGGCATCCGTGGCACTCAGTTACGGTGCCCACTCGAATCTCTGCCTCAATCAGATTCACCGAAATGGAACGGAGGAGCAAAAGCTCAAGTACCTGCCGAAGGTGATTAAAGAGCGAAAATAGTTACCAACTATAATCCTCGAGAGGATCTTCCGCATTCCACCCTCATGAGACACTGCTTGTTTCTATATCCTCTGTAAATTTTCCTGTAGTAGATTTTTTTTCCAGCCTGAAAGTCCATTTTTTTTCTTTACACGTCCATTTCCAGCCTGAGAGCCCATTTTTTTTCTTTACACGTCCTTTTCCAGCCTGACAGTCTATTTTTTTCTTTACACCCTATATTTTTTTACACCTTATTCTCCCTCCTAACTATTTTTTTTTTTCGACTGACGCACTAATATATATTTTTTACGCCTGGCGTCAAATTTTTCACGCCTGATGCCTTTTTTGTAAACAAATTTTTTTTTCAAATTTTGCAAAAGTTGTGCAACGGCGAGTATATCGGAGCATTGGCAATGTCCGAACCCGGCTCCGGATCTGACGTCGTATCGATGAAACTAAAAGCCGAGAAACATGGAGATTATTATATACTAAATGGAAATAAATTTTGGATCACTAACGGACCCGACGCCGATGTACTGGTCGTTTATGCGCGCACAAATCTCAATGCTTCAAAGCCGCAACACGGTATCACAGCATTCCTAGTCGAAAAGGGAATGAAGGGCTTTAGCACTGCTCAGAAACTCGACAAACTCGGTATGCGAGGCTCCAATACCGCAGAATTGGTATTTGAGGATTGCAAAGTTCCTGGTAAGTTTCAAACTTTTATTTTTTTTATTGCAAATCAATAAAAAAAAATAGGATAAGTTTTTTTTTTACTATTTATTCAATTGCGAATTAATCGTAAAATAATTTTGTAAAATGTTTTATTTATAGAATTAAAAAAAAAATTGTTTCATTTATTTAAAAAATAGGATGAGTTTTTTTTTACTATTTATTTAATTTCAAATTAATTGTAAATTAATTTTATAAAATGCTCTTGAAAATAAAAATAATTTATTTAATTTCAAGATATTTGTAACAATAAATTATTTTTTGAATTGCAGTAAATTATCTATATTGTATTTTTTTTTTGTATTTTGTTTGTTTTTTTTTTTTTAATTTAGTTTCAAATGTACTGGGAGAATTGAACAAGGGTATTTACGTTTTGTTCAGTGGTTTGGATTTGGAAAGACTCGTACTGGCTGGTGGTCCATTAGGGTAATTTTTTTTTTTTTACTTTCCTATCCTTTTTGAAAAAAACTGATTAAAAATAAAAAAACTTTTATAGAATTCTTCAGGCCTGCTGTGACGTGGCTTTTGAGTACGCTCACGTGAGAAAACAGTTTGAGAAACGAATAGCAGAATTTCAATTGATTCAGGTATTGCAACTTAATTATATGTAATAATTATAAATCATTAATCTGAAAGGAATTAATTAAATAATTTTGTAATTTATAATATTGCAACTTAAAAAAAAAAAAAATTAATTCTGTGAAGAAAAAGCAATGCATACATTTTTTTTACAGGGAAAAATCGCAGACATGTACACGAGTTTGAGCGCAAGTCGTAGCTATTTGTACGCCGTTGCTCGTGCCTGCGACGCAGGCCACGTAAATCGCAAAGATTGCGCTGCTGTGATTCTCTACTGTGCCGAAAATGCAACTAAAGCTGCACTGGAAGCCATACAAATTTTGGGTAAATTATTTTGTGGCTCGTCAATTAAACAATGACTTTATTTTTTTTTTTATATATATTAATTTTGACACTAACAAAAAAATTAAAGCGACGAATAAAAATTGTGAAAATAAGATAAAATAACAAATAAAAAAATCATCGCTTTTTAGACGATTTTTTAAGGTGTTTATTTTTTTTTAATTGCATCTTTTTTCTTACTTCTAAAAATTAATTTTGACACTAAAAAAAAATTAAAACAATGCATAAAAATTGTGGATAAATCATCCCGTATCACGCGATTTTTAAACGTGTTTAACAAAGAAAAAAAAAATGTCATTTTTTTTCTTTCAGGTGGAAATGGTTTTATCAACGAATATCCAACCGGTCGTTTATTAAGAGACGCAAAGCTCTATGAAATTGGAGCGGGAACCAGCGAAATACGAAGAATGGTCATAAGCAGAGCAATCACTGAGGAATATTCATAATTTTTTTTTTTAAATCCCTAATCACATCCTGCGATAACGTGTAATTATGAAATTGTATTTTTTTTTTTTTTACAAAAAATAAAACAATTTTAATACTACATTTTATCATTTATCTTTAAATTAAACATTGGAAATAATTTGAAAAAAAAAAAAAAGTGAGAATCAATTTTTTTAAATCACAAATTAATGACAATTAATTATCGGCGATCAAAGACAAAAATTAATAATCACAATTAAATCCAATTGAAAAAAAAAAAAAACAAAAAAAAATATATAAAAAAAACTATGAGTCAAAAAAATCTCTAGTAATTATTTCCAATTACTCTATTATTAATTCCCCAAGCTAATAATAGATTAATCGATCAGTACTGGCTGTTCTTATTCGAGAACACGGCCCGTGTGTCTCGATCCGTAATTAGATATCGATTGAGCTTAGCATACAAGCTCCAAGCCTCGTAGCATCAAAGTACTGCGACAAATTTACGATCATCAATCGTTCGTTTAGTTCGATCGCTCTGTATCGTCAAATATATATACATATATATATATATATAAAACAATAAAAAGTTGAGTCTCAATTTATTTTCTTTTCTTCCCAAAGGGATGTATGAAAAATAAATAGAGACAAAAATGAGTCACTTAGCAACAATTGTCGGATCTCGTGTCCATGAGATTGACTAACCTTTAGCGCTATAGGTTGCTAATTTAAGTGTCGAAACGTTCACACCCCTCATTTACCATTTGTCATAGTTACACACATTCGCGACTTGTGCATTCGTCAAACACTCAAACGCGTCAACACCAAGAGTCCGGCTTTTCTTTTTCTCCCGCGATTTCGAGTCATTTATCGGAGGTCCGTCAAAGCAATTGGATCAAGACAGAAAGAAAAAAAGAGGGAGAGAGAGGTAGAATATTTGAAATACAGGGTGCTCGGTCGGAGAGGGTGATCGACGTCGAGGAAGAAAATTCGTCTGTCGAGTGTTTTCAAGCTCATTTTTTTTTTGCAACAAATCGAAGAAAGGGGAGAACAAGAAGATGGCCCTCAAGTTCTCCTTGGGCAATTTTTACGAGACTTATGTGAGTAATTTGTTTTATTTTTAATGGGCGGCGGGGGGGGGGGGGGATCATTTAGTTTTAAGTTGCTAGAGTAAGTTTGTGATTAATAATTTAATTTAAAAAAAAAAAAAGAAATAATTTTTGTGAAGATGTTTTATCTACTGAGTGTTTTTTTAGATTCTTTTTTTTTTAATGACAGGTGTCAATAAGTGATAAGTCTTGTTTTAATTGAGAAAAAAACAAAAAGAAAGAGCAGAATATTGAGACATTTTTTAGAAACACAATTTTTTTTCCCGTAAATAAGTGCTGTTGATAGATATTAAAAAAAAAAATAAAAAGAAACAGAATATTCGATTTTTTTTCTGCAGACAATTTTTGAAAAATTTATTTTGCGTTTTCTTAAATGACAGATGTCAATGAGCGACAAAAGTCTTGCTGATTTTTTCATTTTTTCTACCGACCATTTTTTTTATGACATTCGACAAGAGTGTTTTCGTCGGATAAAATTGTGACATTTTTTTTTAAACAATATAAAAGAGATCTGTTGTTTTTTCTGTGTAATTGTTTCCATTAAAAACAAAAAAAAGAATTAATTTTAATGGAAGAACTGACAGCAATAAATTACAAAAAGTGTCAAACGATTATGTTTTTTTTATTTATTCAGTGACTAAATAATTTTGAAGCTCCGTTTTGTAGTTAGTATCCAAATTAAGTTAAAGTAAATTTTTCTTTTTTTTTTTAGGGTCTTAAATTTATCTCCGAGACTTTCATTTGTGTTTGCCAAAGTTTTAATCAGTTCTGTCAGTTCTTATCTATAAAAAAAAATATATATATATTTTGATAGAGAGAAAAAAGAAAGCTATTTTTTTTTCTCGTAAAAGAGAAAATCGAAGAGTGAAGAACACTTGAGTGTTAAATATAAATCGAAGCTCTGATCGCGAATCGATGTGCTAAGGAATCCAGGTCGTGCTTTTTACGGAACGTATCTTCGTGAATGTAGGCACGAATCCTTCGGAAATCAAGTATATAGATTTTACAAATCACAGGAAAAAAAATCCACTCATAATAATCACAACTCACAAAGCTCGAAACTCAAAACTCAAAATTCAAAACTCATAAAACTCATAAAACTCATTAAAAAGTCATTAAAATCATTAAAAAATCATTAAAAAATCATAAAAGTCATAAAAATCAGAAAATTCAAAAAATAAAAAAAAAACTCAGAAAACTCATAAGTCACACACTTGGCATTGCAATCAACCGAAAAAAAAAAAAAAATTCACAATCACAAAGCTTCCTACATGAACAAAGCAAAATAATTTCAAGAAAATATACGAAAATTTCAAAAATGCCCAATGAAGAAAACAATAAATCCTTTCATTACCAATCAAGTTTCTAATCCGAAAAATCAAAAATTGTACCCGGAAGTAGTAAAAAAAAAAAAAAAAAAAAAAAAAAAATTCCCAACTTTACCTCAAGATCGCAAAGTGAATCGAAATCGCTGGAATCAAAAGATATATACTGACATACACCAAAATTAATTGAGGTAAAAGATAAAAACGAGGGTTTCTCGTTTCGAGGATCAATCGGTCAATGTACGGTATAAAAATCTTTTGATCCTTCTTGATCTTCTCTCGCCTACGCGATCATTTCGATCTTGAGCGACGGAGAGAAAGAGAGAAAGAGAGATACATATAAATACTCAGAGAAATGAGTGCAGTTCGTTATAGCCAGAACAATACAGCGAGT
Organism: Perithous albicinctus; assembly: GCA_964016905.1. Lineage (NCBI taxonomy): Eukaryota > Metazoa > Arthropoda > Insecta > Hymenoptera > Ichneumonidae > Perithous > Perithous albicinctus. The sequence continues at coordinate 10,287,991 of OZ024703.1, forward strand.
GTCTAACAGACAAGTATGCCAATTGGAAATGAGGCCAGAATGGTGTAGAAGAAACGATTCGGAATAGGCCCCTCTTCTCTACCTCAGTTATGCCGTTTGGCAATAAAGCGCTACGGTTCGGCTTCTCCTGTATACGATATTATTGCACGTTTAGTTTGCCGCATCACTGTCAAAGTGCGAGTCGCGATATTGCCTTGCTCTCTCTCATCGATTTTCAGCACAAATCCAATTTTTCTAATCGCGGAATTTTTCGTTTAAACAGTATAAAACGCAAACTTTTTATCACTCGATCGTTAAACTATTATTATTATTATTGTGTGCTTGCAGAACTTTTTCGCTCCTTTCTCACTTTAGCTCCTCTGGCTTGTTACATATACAACGCTTTTTCAAGCAGCGTATATAGACAAAGTTAACGCCGCGTTGGTAACCGCGAGTCTGAGCTCAGTTGGTCCCGCGCGACCGTGACCACTTGTTCTCTCTCCTAAATACGTTCATTGTTTCATTTTTTTAATAAACAAAAAAAAATATATATATATATAAATAAAAAAAAATATACACGTATTAATATTTTTTTAAATAAGTAAAAAAAAGGATAAATACATTTTTTTTTAATACATAAAATACTAATTTGTATTATCTTATTTATGTTCATTGTTTCAAGTGCGTTTTTAAATTTTTTTTTCTTTAATACAAGAAAAATTATAAAAATACCAATATTGGAATAAATTATCATTTTTTAGAAAAAAACAAAAAAAAAATAAGTATAAAAAATATAAAAACAAGAAAAAATTGTATATAAAAAAAACAAAATAAAATATATATATTAAAAAAAAAAAAACACACACACACACACACAAATTATAGGAGTAGAAAGACGTTTTTTTTTTTCGTTGGTATTGTGAGAGAACAGAGTAATGACGAAAAAACATACGGTGGTTGTAAAATTGCGAAGAAATCGCAATCGACCTTGGGGAATACGCATCGCCGGTGGTGCAGATTTGGGCACTCCGATCGTCGTCACCCGTGTGAGTTTTTTTTTTTTTTTTGATTTTTTTGTTTTTTTTTTAATGGATTTTACAATCAATTTTGTGATACTTTGAGGGTAGAGAAAATTCAATGTGAATATCAATCGGTGAAACTAATTTTTATCTTTCAAGATTTCTTTCTTAGAGAAACCAAAAAAAAAACAAAATTTTGTCTAATTTAAAAAGTTATTACGCCAAAAATAATTTTTTTTTTTTTAAAGTCAAGAAAAAAAAAAATCGGTACACACCCCAGCTAGAAAATTAAGCATTTATTGATTAAACGCTTGTTGAACATTACTTTTTTATATATTTTTTTTATCGACAAAAAAAATATTGATTTACGTGAAAAAAATAAAAATAAAAAATAGACTATAAGTTGCACAAAAATTGTACCCGTGGTCAAATATTAGTTTACAAAATTGTTATACGATGATAATTTATAAAAATGTCGCACGATTTTTAAAAAAAATTTCCCACGATTTTTATTTATAAAATTATCACTCAATATTAATTTATAAAATTGCCACGCGACAATAATTTACAAGAATATCACGTAATAAAAACAGAAAATAAATTTTGTCTCGACTCAAAAAAATGTGGTCTGTAGAAATTGGTTTAGCAAATGTTTTAAAAAATAACATATTCGATAAAATCGATAAAATCGATAAAATCGATAAATTCGATAAAATCGATAAATTCGATAAAATCGATAAATTCAATAAAATCGATAAATTCAATAAAATCGATAAATTCGATAAATTCGATAAATTCGTTAAATTCGTTAAATTCGTTAAATTCGATAAATTCGACAAATTTAATAAATTCGACAAATTCGATAAATTTAATAAATTCGACAAATTTGATAAATTCGATAAATTCGATAAATTCGATAAATTCGATAAATTCGATAAATTCGACAAATTTGATATAATTGATATATTTCGAATATCACGTAATAAAAAAGCAAATAAAAATATCTATTTTTTTAAAACTCATAAAATTGTCACACGGCAATAATTTTTTTCAATGTTACCCATTAAAAATGTATAATATTATTGCAGGATAATAATTTATTTTTCATTCTTTTATTTTGTGCTGATTTTAGTCGGAGAACGAGGCGCTCCAGAAGGGTGACGTGATCAAGAAAATCGACGATTACGACGGTCGTGACGTGAGGCATGTGGACGCCCAGTATCTACTCCAAAATTCAGAGTCTGTTAAGCTAGTCGTCGAAAGGTCTGAGCAGACGAGCGATCGCCCTTCGCGAAATTACACTCCGCAATCTTCGATCATCGAGTCGATCGCCATCAGCTACGACGGGGCACCCTCGTTGTTTAGTTTGTCAGAGACGATTTCACACACATATATATATATATTTTTTGCTATACGCTGCTGCTCAAACGCTTGATGCTAATTTTACGAAATCTGGCTCTGCCGCTAAATGCTAAAAGCTTCGCGGCTATTAATTTCCGTCTCGTTTAAATTACGCGACTATATATGAGATAATTTTTGGCCGACTCAATAAAGCCTTTCCCCGATTTCATCCAATATTATGTTATTCTATTCGATTGAAAAAAAAAAAAAAAAAAAAAAAAAAAATCCGATTTTTTTTTCAGAGAATCCAAATAAAAAAATCATTAATCACGACTTTTATTGCCGCAATTTAAAAATATGAAAAAAAGCTATCGAGTAAAAAAAAGTTATATTTTTTTATCTAAATTTAGTTTTGAATTTTTCGAAACTAAAAAAGTACAGTACCAATTTTTTTTTTTAATTAAAAAATTAATCTTTAAATTTCTTTCTTAATTAGCCTTAATCATTTTGTTATTATAGCTGAATTTATGGATATTTTCCAGATTCCATCGTGACAAAAAATTTGGATGAAAAAAAAATCAGACAAAAATTTTGGGCTTAAAAATTCGAAATTTTTTTTTCTTTTCTGAGTTGACCACAAAATCATGAAAAATATTCTCATAATTATAAGTCCGGCTAATTTGTCACCGAAACGAGAATGCCTTTAAAACGCCTCTTCGCAGTGTTCGATCGAACGATGCTCGTCAGAATAAGGAAATAACGAATTAATAATGCAAAACTTCGAAATACTTGAAAAATATTGCAAAGACTTTCGATATAATCGATATATTCGATACATTCAAAACATTCGATATATTCAATATATTCGATATATTCGACATATTCAATATATTCGATATATAGACTTTCGATGTCGACGGTTTTTAGATTGCGCTCAGATATTTTTTTAATTGAAGAGAAAACATTATAAAGCCAACTAATTAATTAAAATTAATATTAATCAACTATTTTAAAGCTGCAAAAAATATTTTTTCATTAAACTAATTTATCTTTAAAAAATTGGTGATAATTTTTAAAAAGTTAATAAATTTATTTATAATTAAAAAAAAAAAAACGAAATACTCATAATTTATTTAATAATTCCCAAGCAGGCCAAAGACTCAGCAACAGAAGATACTGCCAAAGAGTCCGGTGCCGCCGTTGATCGAGGAATACAGGGCCTACTCGCCCGATCACTTCGACCCACCGCACGAGCATCTCGACGAGGTTCGCGAGGAGAGATTTTACTTGTCACAGGTACGGAAAAACTATTTACCGGAATCCCACCTAAGCCGCGTTTCCTGGCTCGCGAAATATCGTACCACAATATATATTCGCATGGCAAAAGTAAAAGTGGCCTCTGTGGTCAACACACGTCGATTAGTTTTACCCGTCAGAGACAAAACAAAGATTTGTCAAAGCAGTTGGGGCGCACGAAAAGTGTGCGCTACGATGAAAATTACCGTATAGTGGCAGAGAAAGGGTGATCAGTTAAGAAATCACGACAGGCGCCAGCATTATTTATTCACAGGGACAATCAATACTATTTCGACCTGTTTCAGAACTTCGATCTCTCAGATTTGGTTCACGATTTTTTTAGACGTTTTTAAAATTAATTTTACTTAGTTATGACTGTACAAATCTAACATATCGTTAGCTAGCAGGTTTTGATAAATTTGATATATTTGATAAATTTACTAAATTTGATAAATTTACTAAATTTGATAAATTTACTAAATTTGATAAATTTGATAAATTTGTTAAATTTGATAAATTTGATAGATTTGATAAATTTGATAAATTCGATATATTTGATATATCTGTAACTGAAATAATTCATATATATTTTTTTTCAATTTTTATTTGTATTGTTTTGATGGATTAAAAAGCACCAGAATTAAATTTTTCACGAAAAAAAACATGGTCAGTGTCACAACAACAGATTATGTCGATACATTTTTTTTTTTTTTACTGATGATTGATACCCGCATGTCATTCACAATGAAGATCTACGGTGACTTTCCGAAATTGACGGGACAGATTGACAAGCAAAAGACGCTTTAAACAAAATTATGCCAGCGAACGGCAAACACCTCTTTCGCGGCGTTTCTAAATATAAATTGCGTCGACGACTCTGCTGTTTCGAACGAAATCCCGAGCAAGGGAGAGAGCGAGAGAAAGAGTGTGTCTGGCTGCGTTGTTTCGCAGGGATGCTGCAAAGCATCGTGAGATGAGAGAGAGAGAGAGAGAGTGTGTGTGTTTTTGTGTATATACCACTGATGCTGGTACACAATAATGCGTATATAAAAGCGGGCATTATAAAACGAGTATCGGGTTTTCCCGGCAATTCAGAGCGCAACAAGCTCCACACAACCCACCAAAAACTGACTCAAGAAGCTCTCTTCTCTCTCGATATGCGTCGACGAGATTTTGCATAAGAGAACTCTCAAACAACTTTTAACGACGCTTTATGCATTTAAAAGAAAAAGAAACAAGAAAAAAAAAGTGAGCGTTAAAGTGACACAGAAAAATATCTTTTTTATTGCGGTAAATTTTTGCTTTCAAACGAAACTGCAACGCATTTTTTTAAACCAAATAATGATTTTTTTTTTCTTTGCAAAATATTTTCGACAAAATATATGCTCGATTTATTTACAAGGCAAAAAATAAAAAATTTTTTCGTCTCAACAAAATGTGTACTATAGAAATTGGATTTGCAAATATTTTTAAGAAATTTGATATATTCGATATATTCGAGATATTCGATATATTTTCAATGTTTTTAAACATTTTTGACGTTTGAAAAAATTGAAAAAATTGCTGTTCCCGAAAACTTAGATTCTTAGTTTTAGAAAAATTCACTGCATTTAATTTTTTAATGTTTTTTTTTTTAAATAAAAATATTTTCTTATTTTTTTTTGCTTCAACAATCAGAGTTGTGTTAATATATTAGATATTTTGTTGTTCTCGTGATTAAAATGTTGTTTGCTTCAAGTATTAGAAAATTTAGTGGTTGTCAGGTGATGGTAATTTGGTAAAAAAGAAAAAAGGAAAGTGTAAAACGAGAGAGCGTTTCTCACGTCCGAAGCCAGCCAGAGTCGCGAGAAGAGTGAATATTATGTATATATATATATATATATATTTTCGTTGGCCCGTCTTCGATGCCGGAGAGTTCGAGGACTCTATAAATATCGTTTTTGCATATCGAAACATCGCGTTCGACGCCCGCACGCCCTCGACGTGTGACGCCATTTGTTACCGATAATCTTTAAATGATTTTTTCTTCAATGACGTTTTTTTACGTTTCTGACGTATCTTCACGAGCCCTTCACTTTTTTTTTTTTTTTTTTTTTTTTTTTCAAGCCTATTTTAAAAGACGCGAATCAAATTTTGGATTTTTTTTTTAGAAACAAGGATACTAAATGGTTTTCGGTACTTATTGATTGATTGATTATCAATAATAACGAAATGAGCCACGTAATTATATTTACAAATTCCTGTCGCTTTTTGGAGGTCATCGACATTTAAAAAAAAATCACTCGTATCGTATCGTATTTATTTATTTATTTATTTATTTATTTATTAAATAAATAAATAAAGTTTGTCAATTCACTACTTAAATTGAAAAAAACCGTTAATGACAAATTTTCAAAAAAAAAAAAAATAAATTTAACTTAGCTTTTGAAATTTTCCGAAAAGAATTAAATATTTTTATTTTTTATTTCTTAAAGTCAAAATCGTTGCTTTTTTAATTTCGAAAAATCAAAATCGTCTTTTTTTCAATATCAAAAAGACAAAATAAAAATGAGAAAAAAAGAAAACAATCGTTATCGAAAATATAAAAAGGAATAAATAGTTTCGCTAGTTGCAATTTAATTTTAAATGCCTCTCAGCAAATTGACTCAATTTTCACTGCAAGAAAAAAAAATCCTCAGCTTCAATAATGGATAATCAATCAATAAAAGCAAAAAAAAAAAAAACCATTTGTTGGCCTTGCAAGTAAAAAAAAAAAAAAAAAAAATTCTGAATTATGAGGGTTGGACGTATCAACAGAATCGCGCAATCCAAACCGACGTATAACCCTGAGACAAAAACGTAGGAGTCTCGAGATTATTGGGGTTCGTGTGCTTGGCGAGAAGACGCGAGCCGCCACTTCGTTAAACGCCAGAGTTAGTGCCGCCCGCGCATCGAGTCAGTGCGTTAGCGAACGTGTTACAAAGTGAGTCTCTGGTCGCTCAAAAAAAAAAAAAAAAAAAAACAAAAAAAAATTTTTTTCTTAATTTTTTTTAATCAAATTTTTTTTTCGGTTTTTAGAAAGTGAAAAAAACAAAAACAAAAAAATGCCGGGTTACACAACGAGCTACCGTTACACCGTCGAGCGACATCCCAAAGAGGAAGAAGCTGCTGTTTATTGGGTAGGAAATAAACAAAATAAAGTGTCGAAGGGAGAAGTAAAAAAAAAAAAAAAGAAGCAACCTAAATGCGAATAAAGCTCGAAAGAGAATTTTTTTTTTTTTTTTTAGAAATTCACGAAAATGTTTTTCACCAACTTATATATATATGTATATATATTAAAGGACGTATTTTTGGATGACGATATTCGTCGTAAACGCGCAACTATCGCGCGCGCTCTTTTGCTTTTCATCAGCGTATCGAATTTCTTCGGAGCACCAGTGCCAAGTACGAAAATTTACGCGCATCTCGCCCGTTAAATCTGTGGGATAACTTTTTTTTTTATTTTACTTTTACTTTTAGTAAAGTCTGTCAAAGTGTCAATTGTTGAAAATAATTTATGGAATTGGGGATGCTTTTTTTTTTTTTAGAAAAAGAAATTTTTAAAGCTTGTCGAAATTTCAAAAAACGTTTCTGGATTTTTGAAATAAATATCGATCTTGGCTTGTTTTTTTTTTTTCAAATTAAAAGAATTGGTTTTGTTTTTTTTAAAACAGGGATTTTTTGCTTTTAAATAGAAATTTTTTTTCTGGGTTCTTAACGTTAAAAAGAAGACGAGGACAAGTTATGTTTGATTTTTTTTTTGTTTCGGAAAATTTCTCATCGACGTGTTTTTTTTTTCAACCAGCAAAGTGACCAAAAAATTGAAATCGTCAAATTGTATCAATTTGACGGATTTTAAATATAAAATATTTATGATTTTGAAGGATAATCGAAACTTAAAAAAAAAAAAAAACTTGGCTTTCTGGAATTAAAAAAAAAAAAAATCAACATTGGCTTTTATAATAAAAATCACAAAATCTGAATTTTTGATATTTAAAACAAAATTATTTCAGTTCTACATATTTTTTCAAAAGTTTTAAGCTATGTTAGAATTTTTTTTTTTACCAATAAAAATATTGCAACATTTGTTAAATCAAGTCGAACAAAAAATATAGATTTCAACAAATAGTAATAATAATAAAAATAACGATTAAATAATTAAATAATTAAATTATGGAAATAAATAATTCCAGTCAACCATCCTCGACACAATTGTTTACAATAGCGTGCAACGGATTGAAAATGTTTATTATGGAGTGGGAGATATTAATTCTGACGTTAATTTTAACCAGCGTGGAGATCACAGTGAACCTTGGCACTATTTTCAAGCTGACTCTCGAACTAGAACTTCAAACTCGGTGCAAGATTCTTTTTTTTTTTTTTTCAAACGACCTATACTTCAGCTATAAATAAAACCGACGAAAAGTAACAGAATTTGTAAAAATATTTGAAAATAGAAACTCCACAGAAAAACTGGAAAAATAAATATAATTTTTTTTTTTTTATATAAAATCAATTTTAGTTTTATAAATGAATTTTACAGTTTTACAGTCAATTTTAAATTTATAAAAAGTTAATTTTAAATTTAAACACTGTTGCATATTTTTTTCTAGCGACAAAATTAAAAAGAAAAAAAAAACAGAATTAAAAGTGGCCAACCATCCGGAAACCGGACGAGTGTATATTATTCGACCGGATACTTCAACGATCCGAATGAATTTTTTCAACTCGTCAATAATAAGACACAGTCAATTTTTAATTACGATGGAATACAAACCCTCGACACAAATTGCAATGATGGGGTGGTGAGGCGAAGCCCCCCCCCCCCCCCCCGCCGGGCGCTAGGAACGAAGCCCCTTGTGGGGTACAGGGGCGAAGCCCTGGCGGTGTCTAAGGGAGGAATTTCTCGTGGGTTGCCGGGACGAAGGACTACTGAGGTTGGGGGCGAAGCCCCATTGAGTTTGGGGGCGAAGCCGCCACTTAAAGCAATATACTTTTTCAATTTGTAAATATAATTAAGTAACAAATGAGGTCAAAAAGCCTAATTGGAATGAACAGTCTTGCCTTGTTTCAGCGGTTCTAATATATAATGTTGCAATAAAACGCGCCAGAGAGCAATTTCAAACGTCTCAGCTAATCGACACAATTCGCTATTTTCGTTTGGAAAATCTGGGTTACTAAAACCCATCTCTCTTTACTGTGACAACAATTATAAAATGAATTTTTATTTTTTTTTCCATTTTTGTGATAAAAAGTTGAAAATCTTTAAACGAGTAAATATAATTGTACTAGTTAGAAACGACGAAGCAGACCGGGTTTTCAGTCTCGTATAAACAGTTAAGCGAGGAACAGCTGGGAGGGATTTGTTTGCATACGAGAGCAGTGCGTGAATTTTCGCTTAGCGAAATGCATTTGGCTCGATGAACCAGCGATGACGATCGAACACGTCCGGTCTTAACGCTGCAAGCAGCAAATGCTTCAAAGGCTTTTTAGCACAAGTTTCTATCATCATCAACTGAGTTATAGTCATACATTCGCACGTTGCATAGCCTGCAAATCCATTAGGCCTCTCTCTTATCCCTCTTTGGAGTTATAATTAAAATCAGCTACAAAGTGACTTTTCAAACGAATATACAACTGAATCAAGAAGAACAACGATGCTTTGCTATAATTGGAAGACATAGCAAAGATTTAGGATTTTTGTAATTAATTAATTAGTTAATTAATTAATAAATTCTAAATGATGGGTTCAAAATGGCGGACCGAAATAGCGGATAAAAATGGAAAAACTTACTCGATTACGATGAAATATAGGAGGCGGAGATTTTTGGATTCGCTGATCGAGTATCCGAGCTCATAACTTTGAAATTCAAGATGGCGGCTACAACATGGCGGACCACAAAAGCAAAAAGTTCCTTGAATGCAATGTAACTTCGGTATTCCCGAATTTTTGGGGTCGTTGATTACGAATCCGAGCTCAAAATTCTAAAATTCAAAATTCACAAAGTTAGAAATAAAAAAAAATCCAATAAGATTGTATGCATCCATTTTGTTTATAATAAACAAAAAGAGAAAATTAAGTTTAGATTTTTGTTATATCAAAAAAAAAATTAAGATAAAAACAAGAATTTTCGTGCGAAAAGAAAAAATATTTTTATAAATATTTACAAAAATAAATATAAAAAATAGTTTATATTTTTATATACAAAAAATGATTTATTAATTTCTTGTTATTTTAAAAAAAAAATCGTCTTTATATTAAAAAAAAAATACCGATAAAAAAATGTATCTTTAATCACGTACGTCGCGTATGTTTCAATCTCGACGACAAATATTCAAGCAGAGAGTGTGTGAGGCGATACTTTTGCCAGCTCTCGGGTTGGGCCTTCGTCTATTTTGAGAATCAACGTTAAAACTGTATTATATAGATTTCTGTAACTCGCGTTATGGTCCTGACCCATTTATAATGAAATTCGCGTAATCGGAATTTTCGCGAGCGCGATATGCACTTTTATTTCATCTATATATATATGTATATATATATGCAACTATGTGCTTTTGCTATGTAAAGTGCATTGCGCAACAACATGAGCACCTTCGTTTTGCTTGCCCGCCGTTTTACACGCGATTGTTGGAACGTCAAAGTCACGACCCTTCAAATATAACTTCCTGTTCAACACGAGACTCGAAACTTGGTTTCTCTATATACACGCGTTAACTGACCATTTTCAACGCTTTCGCGAGCCGCGAGCTACAACTAACAATAGGCAAACACAAGAAAATCAATTTTTAAAGGGCAATCCGATTTTACGATTTTGTACCATTTTTTTTTTTAAACAAAGATATTCAAATATAAATAAAAATTGATATATTAATAATTTTATTTGCTGTTGAATATATTTTTTTTAAATCATATTTACACAATCTTTAAAAATAAAATTGTTATTAAAATCGACGAAAATAAATTTATAAATTACTGGTAATTTGTAACTCAAAAGTCTTTTCTTTGACAAAAAAAAAGGCAAAAACGCCATTTTTACACGACTCATAAATTAACGCGATTTTTTTTGATAAATTTTTTTTTTTATTTCTAAACAATAAAAAAAATTATAATATTAAAAAAAAAAAAATTATTTTCGTGTTACTCATAATTGAATTTTTTCTATCAAATTGCTTTTAAATTTCTTGTGTAATTTTAAAAACGGCAAAAACATTGAGGATGAAAAATTTATCGCGATTAAAAAATAAAATTAAAACAGCGAAACAATCAAAATAAATAAAATTAAGATAAATAGAATCGAATTTTTTTAAAATCCATTCAAAAAAATTTGAAAAATATGTATATATATATATATATATTGTTGACAATAAAACAAACACAATGAAATCCATATTGCAGATTTAAAGCACCGGAAGGGATCGTCTCATTTATCACTTTTTTAGAAAATTTCGTCATCACCGGGCTTGTGCAGAGAAATTCTCTTTAGACGTGTGACATAACAGCGCAAAATCTTGCCAAATGCTTTATTATACGAATCCTGTATTGCACAGCTTTTATGTAATATTATCATTGTAACTTGGAACACGATTAGATATCAAAATTTTCTCGAGCCAAATCAAAATCAAAATAATAACAATAATAATTTTAAAACAAGCATCTTACAAAACACGAAACTAACATACGATTTGAAAAAAAAATTCACAGCCAATTTTTTTTTACATTCTTATATCAATTTTTTTAGTTTTTTTTTCCAAAAATGTTTAAACAATAAATAATTTTAATTTCCATTTTATTTTTTTCAAAATTTTTTAAATGATAATTCTTAATTTTTATTTCCATTTTATTTATTTTTCAACATTTTTCAAACAATAATTCTTAATTTTCATTTCTACTTTATTTAAAAAAAAAATTATTTCTTCTGTTAAATATTATTAATCAAATTTTATTTTCTTACTATTTTCAATAAGCGTGTTTTTTTTCTTCAAATTTTTATTGAAACGTATTAAAAGTATTAAAAAGAAAAAAAGATTTCCGGTCGAACATCTGCGATTATAAAAGCGATTTAAAAAATCGTTAAAGTTGTTTTCATCGATGGTGAAGTAATTTTGATACTTCTAGACTTGTATTGATGGTGCTTTTTGTGGCGTCGCAGGATTTCGCCAGGTCTCCTCCTCGAGCCTATCAATGTTTTATTTTCGTATCTTCGTGTGTAACACACTCGAGAGTGTTGCGTGGGCGGGCAATACGAGCCAGAGCAGCGTGTTTCGCTCCATTATAACGACACGCTCGAATATTCACGAGCGTTAAATTAATTGGTGATTTTTCGACACTCCCAAATGTGCGTTAATTAACAATTCTTGTTATTCTATGCTTTTGGATTATCGCGATAATTGACACAATTTTGGCAGAGCGTCAAGAAAAAAAAAAAAAAAAAGAAACAAGCTTAACGAAAGTTCGACTATTAGTTAAGTTGTCGCCGGTGAGTTGAAACTCTTGTATATTAAAAAATCTTTTTTTCCTTTTTTTTTGTCATCGAATATCAAACACGAAAAAAAATATAGTTTTAGCGTTGAAAAAGTTATAATTAAATATTTTCGAAATTTTCCGAGCTTCAGCTTTAGGACAGACTATTTGTTGTCCATCTGGCTAACGTCCAGATTTGGTTTGTCCGCTTCAATACGGAAAATATTTCGCGCTTAAGCTCTCGCATCTCTCTGCTTGACTGCGCAAAAGTTACGAATTTTTTGAATACACGGAAAGTAGCTTAATAATTTTAGGGGGGGGGGGGGGGGGGGAGTGAAGAAAAAAATTGTAGGACTTTGGTTCGTAAGAGAAGAAATGTCGGTTCTCGAAAAAATATTGGTCGTGCTAAAAACATTGACTTTTAAGGGGGAGCAAAATTGGTTGATCTAAAAACATTGACCCTTAAGAGGGGGCAAAATTGGTGGGACTAAAAACATTGACTCTTAGAAGGGGAAAATATTTACGTGGCTGAAAACATTTACTTTTAACACATGAAATGTATTGATCGCGTCAAAAACATTGTCCGAGAAAAAAAGGGTGGTAGGGCTAAAAACATTGACCCTTTAAAAGGGTCTCGGCAGAGAAATTTGTTACCACAGTAAAAACATTGACCCTTAAAGAGAGTAAATATTGACGTGGACAAAAACATTTACTTTTAAGAGATGGAAAATATTCACCTGTTTAAAAACATTGACCCGCAGAAGGCGCAAGTATTAACCATGCTAAAAACATCGACCCTAAAAAAAAAGAAGGAAATATTGACCGAACTGAAAACATTGACCCCAATTCCCTAGAGAAGAGATTTTCATAATTCCAAGCCACTTTTAAGTGATCATGCCCGACAAAAATTTGTCAAAATTTACAATAATTCGTAAAAGACACTTCTCGAAACCCCTAAAAAATTTTCTTTTCAGCCATATCGTACAACTCCTCTGGTCTTGCCTGGCGCTAAGGTCAAGAAGGACGCACCACTTGGAGAATGTTACCTGCGTCATCATCCGAATCCAATGATCAGGGCCTCTCCTCATCATTACGAGGTGGCTAATCCCGAGGTTGCTATGAAACAAAAAGTACGTAGATATAGTATGCAGTACAATCAGCATCACATGTACGTTTCATTCACGGTCATGCTCAATCCTGACGCGTCCAAGAAGCCTCGCAAGTGAAAAAAAAAAAAAAAAAAAAACTTAATTTTTCGCATTGACGAACGACATCAACGATCTTTAAACGAAAAACCACGAAAAAAAAAAAAATCATATTTTCTGCTTTATTCATCAAAAACGACTTCATATCAATCAGCGAGTGTACACCGATTATAATATCCCTTTCATCGTGCATTTAATTTATTTATTTAAAAAAAAAAAAAAAAAAAAAAAACGTAGCATCGACAATTAAAATATTTCATGAAACGTCCGAGCAGGTTGCGGAATCAGTTTTGCAGCGCGTGTTGGGACCAAACGATGTTCCAAAGGTTTGCAATTATTTCTATGTATAGCTTATTTTGCTTCAAAAAAAATAAAGAAAAAAAAAAAATCAGCGCTAAAACCATTTTTATTCTTGCAATATAATTATTTTTTAATAATTTTTTGGGCTTTTTTCTGCAGCTTATCCTTTTTTTTCTATTGAGAGCAAAAAAAGTACCAAAATTTTTTTTTTTATGAATATAAATATAAACTATAAAAAGTAGAGTAATTAAGAATTATAATTAGGAACTTAATTAATTATGATTTTTAAAAATTATTTTAGCTTGTATGATTTTTTTTTTTAATCTACTGAAACAGAACTTATTCTTTTTCGAAAATCTTAAAAACCAGAATAACGAAAAAATGTGAAAAAATTAAGGCTGCTGATTACAAAAAAAAAGGATGAGCAAAAAATTATTATTAACAAAATATATTGAAAGAATAATCTGTTTTTTTTTGTTTGATTAAATGAAGTAATATCTGCTTTGATTTTACATGACGAATCATAATCAAGCGAAAAGCTTTGACTTCTATTTTTCGCATTTTATTTCTCTCACGAATAATGCATTTTTAACCAATCGAGTTATTGTTATTTTTTTTTGGCTGATTATAAATTTCCGAAAGGCTGGGAAATAAAAAAAAAAAAAAAAAATACCATCGGACGTGTTTTCCGACGAATTTAACTCACGAGTGCAAATCTACGACTCTGATACTATATTAATTATTTAATGTAATAATTTATAACAATTAATATAGCATCAACGAGAATTAAAAAATATATATATAATCGAAAGAAAAAAAAAAAAAATTGGCCCATTGTACATCCAAAACTGCCACCACTACTGTGTGTTCTGAGCTATCGAATAAAAATACTAATAAATATATGAAATTAAAAAAAAATTGCGTTTTTTGAGAATCAATTATAAAATATTCTGAGACTCGTCGAACCCATTGAACCCAATTTTCAGAATCGAGCATGTCTATTCGAATATTTTTTTTTTTAACTTTTTTTAAAAATATTTTATAATAAAAATATTAATACTATATTTATTAAAAAAAAAAATTATTAAAATAAAATTCAATAATATTTGTTATTCGAATAAATGCACAATTCTGATTAAAAAAAAAAAAGTTATCTTAAGTTTCGAGCATAGTGTAAAAAAAAAAAACAAAAAAAATGAGAAGAAAATTATTATACCAAAATTAATAATTTTTTTTTGGCCAGTCCAAAGAAATTTCAATTTTCGAAATGAATATGTTTGTTCTAATATTGAATTAAAATAATAATTCTATAAAAAAATATAAATATATTTATTTAATAAAAAAATAATTTCGTTAAAGTTACTAAAAAAAAAAAAAAAAAAAAAAGAAAATTTAAAAGTAGAATATTGTTATTGTAACAGAAATAATAATTTTTTTTTATTTTCGCGAATCATCAAAATCCACGTATGAATTAATTTTGTTTCGACAGGTTGTCCATAAGCAATTCAATTCTCCGATTGGACTCTACTCCGAACAAAATATAGCAGACACTATTAAGTGTCAGACGTCGGCAGTTCCGTAAGTAAAAAAAAAACAAAAAAAAACAAAAGCAAAACTTACAGGAGATTAAAAATTAATAACCGAGCGCATCATTTTTTTTCTTCTTACACAAATTTTAGCTTTTAACATGCTAATCAGCAATATGTTAGAATTTTATATGGGGCATTACATATAATAAGGAGGTTTTAACGGCAGTCACAAAGTAAAAAAAAAATATGATAATAAATTTACAAAAAAAAAAAAAAAATCTTTTACTCCAAAATATCTTTTTTTTTTTGTGAATTTCAAAACAGAAGTTAAATTGAAAATAATAATTTAAAACCTCTTGAAAATTTAAGATTATTTTCCTCCTGCCTTCTTTGTTGTTAAAATTTTTGGAAAACTAAAAAAAATTTGGCAAATTAAAAAATATCTAAATTTTTTTTTTCAATCACATTGTCATTAATTAAAAATAAGAAAAATTATGAGCATCTTTATTTTGCGATTTTTCGATGATCCGCTTTACATGCAATGCCCCATATATTTCATATATATATATATAAAAAAATAGCTGCTTAATATAGTAGAGCTTGCAATGGGAACGTATTTGAAAATTTAAGCTTCATTAATAAACAAATTGGAATTGGCTCGACGCTAATAAAATGAATGCTAATTAATTAATTAATAAAATTTGCTTGAATCGCTAAAAATAATCGATAAAATTAAAATAAATTTTTTAAAATACCTCAAAATCGTCGCAGGGAATTTTTTTGTCACTCGTCTCGTTTGATATTTAATATTTATATCGGATCCAAGTTGGCGGCTCTCTCTCACGTTACAATCTCAACACACTCGGTTTAAAAAAAAAAAATTAATATTGAAAAAAAAAAAAAGAAAAAAAAAACGACTCATAAATTTAATTTATTTTTCCAGCATTTTCGTAGATTTATCCTTCGTAAAGCATAGAAGAGAAATTCAAGAACAAGCGAGAGTGATGAAAGAGGCTGCGGCTCAAGGATCCTCCAAAAATCCGTGGCCACAATTCAATAGACCAATATAGTTATATATATATATATATATATACATATAAATATTTTCAGTTATATAAATAATAACGCGCAAATAATTCGCGAAGATTTTTGCGATTATTGTATAAAATTGCGACTGACAGTCTCACGACCCGAGAAAGATATTTATGAAGCAGAAAAAAAGAGCAAAAAAAAAAGAAAAATTCTAACTCACAATTTAAACGGATTGCATCAATCGGTAATATTCAATTAGCTGACATTTTTTTCGTCTCTGCTTTAAAAATGAAAAATCCAATTTCGGTGACTGCGAAAAATTGTATTTGGAATTTTTTCAAAAATTTTATGGCCAATATTTTATTTTTTGGCTTCATTTCGTATCAACTGAAAAATATATTTTTTAAAATTATTTACACAAATGTGGAGACTAATTTTTCAGTTTGCTTGAAAATATCAGATTCAGAGAAAATTTTGCTTTTAAACAATGATTTTACTTTAAAGTAAAATTTGCGAATTCTTTACGAACAGCCAAATTAATTTTTTTGAACTACCATAATTTTTTTTTGCCTCAACTAAAAAAAAAAAAAAAACCTACATTTCGGTGCCAGCAAAAAATTGTATTTCTAACAGATTGCAAAAATCGTCAATTTTTTCGCAATCAGCTTATCAAGATTTTTCTTTGCCTCAGCTAAAAAAAAAAAAAGAAAAACGTAAAAATCCTGTATTTCGGTGATTGTCACGCAGATTGTCTTTTGCCAAATATATTTGAACGATCGTTTCGTAAAAGTAGTTGAAACAAACAAAAAAATAACACGAAACGAGCAGGAGAGTTAAAAAAAAACCAAATGTAAAAGATTTCGATGTAAAAAATCGAGATTAATTTAATAGTGCATGTAAACACTTATCGTGAGTAGTGAAATAATTAATCACATGATTAAGTGCGTGGAGATTTATTCTAACCAGAATTTATTCACAAAAGCTTTTAAAAAAAAAAAAAAAAAAAAAAAAAAATGGAGATAACCAGGAAGATCAAAACCCGATGGATCAACAAATCTTTTTGCCTGTTTTGGTTTAACTTTTTCTTTTTGCACGACGATTTTTAACTTTTTTTTTTTTGTACTTTGCACGGTATTGTGCTTTTATTTTTTTAATTTTGCCGAGATTATAGCAGTCTCAGTAGATTTTCGCATAGATTCTCTCCGACTGTGATTATTCAGTCGATGAGCGTGAAAACAAATTTAAAAACAATTCGTGTGTACGAATGATGTATAGCAAAGGACCCGTGAAGTATGATCCAAGCAAGAGCGAGGCGTACAAGGCTCTGCAAGAAGAGGCGATGGGAGACACAGTACACGAAGTTAAACCAGCGCGCGGAGCCGTTTTCGCGCCACAAAAGGCGAATCAAAATAGGGTGAGAGTTAATTTTTAATTTTACGATCTTTCAATTTTTAATTTTTCGATCCTTCGATCTTTCGATTTTTCAATTTTTTGATCTTCCTATCTTTAGATTTTTCGATTTTTCAATATTTGATTTTTTGATCTTCCGATCTTAAAATTTTTCGATCTTTCAATTTTTTTCTCTATTATTACAAACATTTCTGTTCATCAGAATGATAAATATTTTATATTAAATATTATTTATGTTAAAAAAAAGTGCTTAAAAATGTGTAAATTTGACGAATTTTTTCTCTCCACTTCTTAAGTTTCAAAAAAATCTTGAATTTACAAAGTAACTTATGCTAATCTAACAATCTGATTTTGTAACTTGTTCAACAAAGTTACTTTTTTTTCACAACCCTGCAGGATTGTGCATTAAGTAAAAAAAAGTAAAAAAAAAAATTATTATTAATTGTGGGAACTTTGATTCCAGATTCATCATCCCCAACAGAAAAGCCCAGCTTCTTCATTCGTAAGTATATTTATCGACTTTTAATTGAGAATTTGTAAAAATATTCTTATACTTTGCATGGTATTGCATAGAATGAATGTCCCAGTTGATCTCTCATAAATATATTTTTATAATTCACATTCTGTTTTTTTTTTTTTTGTATTTTATATATTTTACTCAAAAAAATTTTTTGTAATATTAATAATAGACATTTTGAATTCCAGAAAAAATAGCTCTAAAATTAAAAAAAAAAATTAATCAACATTTTCTTTTTTCTAAATCTTGTTTTTTTCCACTTAGCAAAAAAAAAAAAAGAAAAGTTCAATAAAACTATTTGTAAACCATAAATAAATTTACAAACAATATTATTATTATTATTAGTAAGTATTAAGTATCATAATTGGGTCGATGGTAATTTGCTGGGACATTCAAAAGTAGCACCAATTGATTGCAATTCGTAGAATGAAAATATCCAAGATTAAGCTCACCTTATTACGTAGTTTACTCCTCGCAGCAAAAGCATGGTACATTAATGTGTCACGATATTTGTCTGATTAAGGGTGGAATGTATCGTCCCTTTCCTCTTCCTTTCGTAAAGGACCGCGTCAACGGCTACTAAACAATATTTTCACCATTGTACGTTCAATTTTGTAGTACTTATGCGCATTTTTCCTCATCGATATTTGCATGCTAAAAAAAATATATACACAATGTTAATATAAAAAAAAATATGTATATATAATTTTGAGGAAATTTTTTATTTTTACGAAAATAAAAAATTTATTTAACAATATTACAGGTTGGTGGCTACGACGACGATGGCGAAAGAATCCACCAGAGTGGCAGCTTCAAGAGGATTATGTACAGTGTGCTCGGTCAGACCGATTATTAAAAAAAAAAAAAAATGCAAAAAAAAAAAATTCCCCGATGCAAAACCCCTCCTCGACTCTAAGCTTAAAATTATTTACTTACGATAAATAAATCATATTTACTTTATTGTATTTATGTCACGAAACGAGAGAAAAAAAAAAAAAGAAAAAAAAAATATATAAACGAAGAAAAAAGAAATATATATATATGTATGGAGTGAAGGCGAGTCAGGATATTTATAATGCGTAATTTATGCTACTACTATATTTATGAAATAAATTTATTTTCGATGACTAAAATTCTCGTTTCCCAAATTCCCAATATTTTGCAATTATTCCCGAGCTTCGGAAAAATTTCAATAGTTCGTCACTTTTGTGATAAATCCGAAAAATTGTCAGGAAGCATTTTTGTTTTTTTTTTAATATTTTACAGCAGAGAATTAAAAAAAAATATATATATATATATTATTTAGGATGTTTTGCATTCACATATTGTTTTATGTTTACCGAAAATATGCTGTTAATTTTTTAAGTAACAATAAAAAACAATATGTACTTATTTTGTTCGAACGATTGTGATTGCGATTTTTTTTTCTCTTTTTTCTGGTTAGATGTCGAAATGTGATTTATACGACTTTTTTTCTTTTTTTTTTTTTCGAGAAAAAAAATTCACTTAGTTTTTGTTTCAAAAACCAACCATTTTTACTTTCTACTTATTCGCAGATTTGGTAGGAAAGGATTTAGGTTTTTTTTTTAATCCCCTGGAAATCAAACAAGACACAGAAGCGTCGAAAAGAATATTCAAGATTTAAGGTAAAATTTAATTTCATAACAAGTATATCACTACAAGTGTTGTCATTTTTTTTTTTTTTCTTAATTTTTTACCTTGACGAAAAAAATAAAATAAAGCACAGTCGTTAATTACTTTCAATTTTACGTTACACTTTTGTATTCACTGCACTCCTATTTTTTTTTTTTTTGTTGCCTTACTATTTTATTATTCGCGAAGAGAAGCGATCGAACATTTTTAAAAATTTTTATTTATCTTTAGTACCTACGTAATTATTATTTGGACCACGTCTCAAATTTTCAAGCTTATCGAAACCAGTTTTTTTTTTTCTCTGCGATCCAAAAAATAAATTAATAATGTCACTTTAGTAAATAATTAACCCAAAATTATTCAACGCTGTGCAATTAAAAAAAAAATCCCAAAAGACGTTTTACTTTTGAGGTAAAAAAAAAAATGTCTCTTTTTCAATTTTTGTAATTTTTTTTTCTCTCAGATCGTAAATCACTCGACTCGACGTTCATTTAATTTCTTACAAAAAAAAAAACAGCGACTATAAGAAAGTTAAATTGGTTGACAAACTTTTTTTCCCTCCCTGCTAAAAAAAAAAAAACAATGTTAAACTTGAAAAAAAAAAAAACGTTTATTAAGCTTACTCGTAAATCTAAGAAGAATTTCATCAGAGACTGCCGGAGTGTTTAATCATATTCGTTTTATTTACTTCGTTCGAATTTTCTTCTACTTTCTCTTCTTCTTCTTCTTCTTCTTCTTCGTTTTTTTTTTAGTAAGTTTAGTAAAATAATAGCACATGTTAAAAATAATACTTGATTGTTAAACTATGACGCTGAATGGACCCAACACACGTCACTTTAATTTATTATATTAACAAAAGACAGAGTGGGTCTGTAAATCGTATTAGCACTTTTTCTTTTTTTTTTTTTTCTTTGTCTTCGGTTTTTTTTTTTTTTTTTTTTTTTTTTTTTTTTTCAACTCCAAAACGTAAAATCCAGATTTCACGTTCAAGCCAAGCGCAGCCTCGTTGGCATATTTTATTCCATTGGTTTTTAAATGTCATAAAACTTTTAAATACTCTTCTGAATTATTTTTTGTTTTTCTCTTTTTTTTATATTCCACGTGATACAATCTTTTTTGTTAGTTTTTTTTTTTTTTTTTTGTGTGTTTGTTTCACAAAGACAAAGCATACCGCAAGCTTTCGCATTCAATCTTGATTACATATAAATAAGTCATCCAGTGTTTCACTGGAATTACAGAATCTTTTTTTTTTTTTTGCACTCGAAACGACTGTCATTAAAAAATGACAAACGCGCAACTCTCTCTTATTCATCGATCACCCGCTCGAAAAAAAAATAAAGAGCCCCGCCCAGAGTAAATTGTGAGTTTTTATACAAGGGACTATTTTTGTTTTGTTTTTTTTAGTTTTCTTTTTTTTTTTTTCTTTTTTTACGAGGTTATATAATACAAATCCCCGTTCTAGGATTTTTAAATATTATATCTACAACTGAACGTAATAATATCCGATGAGGATAAAATGTAACTCGTATTCATCGTCAAAAGTTTTGTTTTTTTCTTTCGATTCTCTTTATCTTTTTTTTTTTTTTTTCTCTCTAGAAGTAAGAAACCGGGTTTCGCCAGCCCGGCATTTTGAAATTATATTGTTTAAATAAGAATTACTTTTTTTTTTTTTTGGTTCTCCTATGATAATATTTGTGGGGGCAGGGGCGCGATCGGTTTAACAATTATCGGTAAAGAAGAATAAATAAAATTGGCTTTCTACACAGTGCTATAAGGGGGTTTGTTTTTTTTTTTTTTGTTTTTGTTTAAATTGCGAGAGTGTCGTCCAACAACTGTTTGAGCTCTTTGAGATGCTGCATTTTGCTTCCAGTTGCCGGTGACGCTCCAGTCGGTCGCCCAGCGTATCTGCAACATAATTTTTTTTTTGTTAATTTTTTATAATTATGTAATTTTATCATTTTTTATAATTCTTTTAATTTTTCAATCTTTTTGTTTTTATGTTATTTAGGTATTTTTTCAATTTAAACAAAAATCGATCCTTTTAGTGTTGCTTTTTTTTTTTTTAATTAATTTCTGACATTACAGATTACGAATTCGAAGCAATTTTCATATAGGTTTTTTTTTTCAACCTGCGGAAAAACATAAATAAAATACAATTTTCAACAGAAATGTCCTACTTTTGTGAAACTCCTATTTAAATAATTAATGGGACAGATAAATATAATTAAAATTACAAAAAGTCAAAAAAATTCAGCTTCAAATTGTGTCTGTGCGGAATAAAAAATACACAATAACTTCTTTTTTTTTTTTTTGGATTTTAGCGAATAATCGCTCATTTTTGTACCCTTTGTTTTTCCTTTTTTTCTTCGTTACTGAAAATATTTGAAATTGCTTGAAACAAAAATTCTGCAACTACGAACATTACCTCACTAATCTCTGTTTCGGTTTCGTTGATTCCTCAGGCTCATTCACAACTTTCGTTTCCGTTGGTTTCGACGACGAAAACAATCCGCTGAACCAACCGCTACTACTTTCACCCGCGCGTGATCCACCTCCGCTACTGCAACATGGCCCAACGTTTTTTTCTTTTTTTTTTTTTTTTGTTACTTTTAAAAATCTTCTTTTTAAATAAAATAAACAGAAATCAAAACAATGGAATCTTAAATTCGCAAAAAGAATCACAAATATCGCGTGCCGAAAAAGCTGTGTATTTTTTTTTTTTTTTTTTTTTTTTTTTTTCATTTATGGACTTTAAATAGACACAAAATATTATGCTAAAGCTACGAAAAAAACGTGGGCCATGTAAACAGTAAAAGTGGCGACGTATCGAAAGTGCAATATTTTTTGTTTTTTTTTTTTCATTTTAAAAAATTCATGGACTTAATTTTCATGTCGGTCTTTGAGAAACGTATGATAAAATACATTTTTTTTTTTACGAGTGTCGAAAAACAGTAAAGGAGCGAAAATAAAAATAGAAAACATACATTTTCATTTTTTTTTTTTTTTTGGTTTTAGAGGAACGAGTGAAGGTGCTGGATATTTTTTTTTTATTATTTAAAATAAAATTGTGATTATAACTTACGTTACGTCGCGCGTTCCGTTGAGAGCCGTGACGAAACGGGGCTGAACGTACGTCCAGGCTCCTTGATTCTTGTGCTCCTCCTGCGCCCAGACGAGATCAGCGTTCGGATATTTCGCGACTTCCTTCTTCACGAGATCGTAGGGGAATGGCGAGATCTTTAACGCAAAAAAAAAATTTTTTTTCGTAGCATCAAATTCACGTAGCATCATCTTTGGATAGTGAAACTCGTAAATAAATCAACTTTCCGTTATAAAATAGCTCGTAATTTGCTGCATTCATTTTTTTTTTTTTTTTCTACTCTGATAACCAAAAAATTTTTTTACCTGTTCCATCCTGGCGATAGCAATTTTGTCGTCAAAGTTTCTCTCGGCGCGCGATTTCTTCAAGTCGTAATAGACTTTACCCGAGCAAAAAACGACCCTCTTAACGCCATTTGGATTCTGCGCGGCGGCGCCCTCCTCGGGTATAATTCTAAGGAACTGAGTATCTTCGGTCATGAGGTCGAAGCTAGAGCGTGCCTCGGGATGACGAAGCAGAGATTTCGGTGTCATGAGTATAAGTGGTTTGCGGAAAGGTAGTGCAATCTGTCGGCGTAGAATGTGAAATAGATTTGCGGGGGTGCTGCAATTAGCCACGATCCAATTGATGTCGTGAAGCTGCCTCACGGCAAATTCCTCGCTTTCCGGCGGGAAATAATCCGGATCGTCAGCGCACATCTGAAGGAAACGCTCCAAACGAGCGCTCGAATGTTCCGGACCCTGTCAAACATTAAAATCAACACAAAACCGCACGAAAAAAAAAAAAAACACATAACGCGATAGCTAATTTTTCATGGTGGCCAACGATTCAAGGAAAATCCTGGGAATTTTTTTTTAATCTATAGAAAAATTAAGGTACACTTTAGGGGGAGGGGAATTTATAAAAAAAAAATGGTGCAAAATTTTTGAGGCCCAAAATTTCGCTTGTTTCTGGTAGTATTTTTTTATGGTGTAACTGAAAAATTCAAGTTAACGGTTAAGTTAGGCAAAAAAAAAATTTGGAATTTTTAATAATAATCGAAAATTCGAAAAATTCAGATAAACCTGCATTTTCAGCATAATTCCCTTAAAAAAAAAATGCACTTGATAAATTGTTCAACCACTCCATCAAAAAATCTTCAGAAAAGAAAAAAATAAAACCAGAAACAATTGTCAAAATCTGCTGCTGGAAAAAATTCTACACCCGCAATTTTTATAAATTCTACAAACAAAAAAATGTTAGTAAAATTCAGAGGCAAAAAAAGAAAAAAAAAGAGGGAATTTCCTAGGGTTTGAAATGGCCACCATGTTGGCATGCAAAAGCGAGATAGCACGAATTAAGATCAATTTTTTTGTTTGCCGACCATTCCCTCGAGACCATGAGGCTGCAGCATAACCAGACCGGATTGACGGACCCATTTGGCTTGACCGCTGCTGATGAACTGATCGATAATACATTGAGCGGTGTTGTTGAAATCGCCAAACTGCGCCTCCCAAATAACCAGAGCATTGGGATTTGTCATCGAGTAACCCAATTCAAAGCCTTTGTGGCGCGTTTTTGTACAAAGAAAACAAACCCAAAAAAAAAAAGAGAAAAGGGAAAACGTTAATACAAGACATAAATTGTTGAAAAAAAAAAAAAAAAAAAAAAAATTACAGAACTTCGATGAAAACCAATTAGGTAAACCAATAGTTGCATGTACCGAGGACTCCAAACTCCGATAGTGAACTGTTGCATACGGTGTACGGCGCTTGGTCCGGGTACAAGTAACATAAAGGTCTATAAGTGGCCTTGTCGACGGTCTGATGATGGAGAACGTGATGCCGATGCGAAAACGTTCCTCTCTCGACGTCCTGACCGGATAGCCTCACGTGTATTCCCTCCTTCAGCAACGAGCCAAACGCCATTGCCTCGCCCAACGCCCAATCTATCTGACGCGACTCAATCATCTCCATACGGGATTTAAGAATACGCTCGATACCTGCCGAAATAAATGCTCAAGCAACTTGAAATACATTTGTCGAGACAATTTTTTTTTTTTGCCATTTTTAAGACGATGGATGTTTTTACAGATTTTTTTTTTCAGTACAAAATAAAATCTTTAAAAAAAAAAAAAAAAGAATGTAAGAAATGTGTTCTTTAAGCTCTATTTTTTTGAATATTGCCAAATTGTTACACAACTGATAAAGTGTGAAAAAACTGTGTTTTATCAATTTTCTTGTTAAAGAAAAATCGTACAAAAAAAATCCTAGAATCTAACAAAAATTGTCGCCATCTTTTATTCAATATCTTTTTTTTAATACTTTCCTCATTTGAGATTTGGTTACATCTTTTTTTTTTGGATGTTACGAATTCTTTTGTCCAAAAAAGCGACATAAAATTTTTTAAAAATTGCAGATTTTCCTGCAGGTGAAAGAAAAATATCGTAAATCGTCACATCGTCTTAAAAAAGTAATTGAATTTTATAATTTTTCGAACCTTTGTGAATGACAAACTCAGCGGCATTTGGCGGCGGTGACGAGAATTTCTTTCCAATGTGAATAAGCGTGTCCTCTTTGATGCCAGTGGGCGAAACTTTGAGAGGATCTTTGCCCTCGAAGAATCCCGACCACGGAGAATCGAGCCAATCCTTGTATTTTATGTGTGTCTCCTGTCGGGCGTTTGTATAAGCCTCCTCGCAAATTTTCTCATATTTATCTTTAACATCCTTGACCTCTTCTTGCGTCACGACACCGTCGGTGATCAATTTGTTGGCGTAAAGATCGAGACCAGGCGGTGTATTTTTGATCTTTCGGTACATTAGCGGCTGCGTAAACATCGGCTCGTCAATCTCATTGTGGCCGTTTCTTCGGTACGAGACAATATCGATAACGACGTCTTTGTGGAAAGTCGCGCGCCATTCAGCCGCAACTTTACAAACGTGCATCACCGCCTCGGGATCGTCGGAATTTACGTGGAATATCGGAGCATTCACGACTCGAGCAACGTCTGTTTAAAAAAGAAAGTGTTTTGAAAATCTATTTTATAAAATTATTGCTATTAAAATGTGCAGAATTTTTTGAAAAATGGATGACTTTTTTTTTTTCTTTTTATAATTTTTAATTCATTTTTTACATGAATTTTGAGATAAATTTAAGATTGAGATGTTTGAAAACCCAAAAATGTAGCGATCAATGAAAAATATTCGTGGGATCTAAAAATATGTTTTTGGTGAAACGTTTTATTTAAAAAAATTTTTTTGCCAACTAAAATTAGTGTGAGAAATAAAGAAATGTTTTTTTTTTTTTTTTTTCATATAAACCTACCTGTGCAGTAAGGCGATGATCGAGAATGCCTTGGATCGGTCGTGAAGCCAATCTGATTGTTAACGACTATATGAACGGTGCCGTGAGTCGTGTAATCTGGCAAATCCGACAAGTGCATCGTCTCGAAAACGATACCTTGTCCGCAGAAAGCAGCGTCGCCATGCAGAAGTATAGACATGACCTGCAAATTAAAATTTGTATTCCAAATAACATCGCGAAATTTATTTTTTTTACGTAAAAAAAAGGCATTATTAGCAGGTCAATTTTTTAGTTCAAAAAAATATTCGAGAGATATTTTAATCATTTAAAAAAAAAAAAAGAATTGTGAGTTTTATTTACTTTTTTGCCTTCTCCGTCTCCGCGGTAAAACTGCTCGGCGCGCGTTTTTCCTTGGACAATAGGATCAACGGCTTCCAAATGTGATGGATTAGCGACAACAGCAAGACGAATATTTTTGTTGGTAACGCGATTTAGACGTTCGATGTAAGTACCAAGATGGTATTTTACGTCACCAGATCCCTGAAAAAAAAAAAAATATATATATATATATATATTGCAAAAGTACGAAAAAAAAATAAAAAAAATATCGCAACAAGTACGAAAAATGTGAATGAGACATAAAAACTTACGTCGTCGGCGGCTTCGAGAGCCGCAAATTGCGTGAATATTTGGCTTAGAGGTTTGCGACAAACGTTCGCCAAAACATTGAGACGACCACGATGCGGCATTCCCATTACTATTGATTCCACGCCCAATTCCGTCGATTTGTCAATTACCTGCTTCATCGCGGGAATAAGAATTTCACAACCTTCGAGACCAAATCGCTTCTCCGACGACCATTTACGGGCGAGAAAAGCTTCAAAACTAAAATACAAAGCAATTAAATTTTCACAGATTTTCAAATTCGTTCAAAAATGCAGACATTTAAAAATTCTTATATGTATATATATATATATATTTTTTTTTAATTAAAAAAAAGTATATGACAAAAATTGAGTTTCTTTCAGAAGGTTAAAAAAAAAAATGAAAAATACGAAAATAAATTTTAGCTTAAACACACATTTTTTAAATATAAAATCATATAAAAAAGAAAAATCTTTAAAAAAAGGGATAAAAGCAGATGCAATAAACATTTAAAAAAATGCTAAAAAAAATTACTTAAGGAAAATAAATGAATTATTTTCATTACAAAAAAAAAAAAAAGGAAACGTTGTTTTATCGGCAAATTTGTTGAACAATATGCCTAATGTTTTTTTAGATTTTTATGTCATTGAAAAGTCTTCGAAATTCTCTTAAAATCCCACATTTAGCTTTACTGAAATTACTGCTGAATTTATTACCCAGTGGCACGTGTGAGTCTTGCAAGAATAAGTCTCTTCTCGTCATTGGTAACTTCCATGACTCCGGGTGTCTCCATTTTTTGTCGTATCCAATTGCACTGTTCCAGCGAATTGATAAACATAAATTCAACGCCAATATGTCCGCAATAAGCGTTCTCGAGCCTCTTGAGAATCTCCCGAAGAGGCAGCATCTTTTCTTTGCCACCGATGAAAGTAGTGGACGGCAGCTTGAAAACACGGTCCATGTCCGAATCCTCTGTGTTTCATGAAAAAAAAACACACAAAAAATTTAACAACATTCTTTAGCCCTTTTGTTTTTTGTACAGACAACAAAATTTACGAAATAAATGTCATAGTCCTAAAATTAGTTTTGATACGATTAAAAAAAAAAAAATCCTGCAGGACTACGACATTGATTTTCAAATATTTATCACAAATTTTACAACTGATACTGAAAATGCAAAATACAAAAATACGAACAAATTTTGGGCATTTTGTTTTCTACTGTCGAGTGTGTTGATTCAATGCGATCCGAAGGTCCCTCGTGAAGCAATACTAAATTTTTTTGTTTTTTTAAACGAATTATTAAGGTACGTTTTTTTTTTTTTTTTTTTTTTTTTTTTCTTTTTCTTAATTCACAAGCGACAATCTTAAACATTTATGAAACACAAACTTCTCACCACCAAACCGTTTCCACACCCTTTTTTGGCTAAGGCAAATAGAAAAGAAAAAAACACTTCAAGCAGGTCATAAAAATTCATGCATCATTTTTTTTACTCAACGATCATTGAGTATTTTTGGTGGAAAAAAATTAAATAAATAAAAACAGAATTTTTTGTGATACATATCAAACATAGAATAATCGTGGAATATATTTTACATTGTGATTTCAACTTTGGCCCACATATTTATATATATATATATACATATATATACAGTGCTCACCTGTGAGAATAATATACAAAATTAATATAGTACTGCTGTACAAAGAAATGATAGAAAAATAGTAACTAAGAGAGAAAAGCCCAAAAAACTAATGCTTGTAGACTAAAGCGATTTGTAATGAGCAACTTAATGCGATTTCGTGATTAAGCTATTGATTTCCCCGCAGCAATACATTTTTTTTACATTTTTTTTGTATCGCTTAAAAAAAAATGTACGAGCAGAGATTGGTGCGTTTAATTACTTCTAAAATGAATAATTATTATGATGATTCGCTAAAAATTGTCATCTTTTTAAGAAAATACTGTCTGGAATTTTTTTTTTGAATCTTTCAGAAAATTCTTTTTTAAAAAATCATATTAAAAAATACCATACAATTAATTTATTACAAAAAAAAAAAAAAAAAAAAAAAGATTACTGTCGAATATTTTAACCAAATTTTATTTTATCAATTTATAAAATAACTTTTTGGCATTATTATTATTATTATTCAAAATCAATGTTTTCGGTATCTACAATTACATTGATTTTTTTTCAATTCTTTTTTTCTGCTCTAAAATTATTCAAATTTTTTCGTCTAAAATGCAGAATTAAAAAAAAAATTGATTTTAATTAAAGGTCCTTAAATGTAATTAAATGCTGTCTCTGTTAACGATGTCGCAATAAATTTTCCCAAATGTGTCTGTGTACCACCCGTCTAACAATTATAAATACATTAACACCAGCCTGTAACCATTTTTGCGTTGTTTTTTTTTTGTTTGTTTTTTTTTTTTTTTTCAACAAAGCCCTTAAAAAACGAACCAGTGCGTCCCAACAATAATTGTGGCAGTATATAGCCGAATAAGGGGGATTTTGAATTTTTGGGTACGTTGGTTACATACGTTTCGTAAGGGCAGCTACTCGATATTGAAGGTCCTGCGCGTAAGTAGTTCGGGGTCTCTTCCCTGTGGACATCAAACTCAGGCTGAAATACCGAATTTTCCAATTTTCTCCGCCAAATTTACAATTTTTTTTTTTAAATTTTTCCTGCCTTTTCGAACTTACGAAGCATTTTTTTTTTGTTACAAAAACGGACAAAAAAATTCGACAGCATACAACAGATGTGAGCTTAAAATTTTTTTTTTAATTATCCTTTCAATTTAAATTTTTTAAATTAAAAAAAAAAAAAAACCGTTTTGATGAATATTTTGTAAATTATATTTTGGCTTTTTTTTGTGCTTGGCAATTGAAATATTTGTTGTAAGTTCATTTTTAACTGCAATACAATTTTATTTTTATACTTTTTCAGCTGACGACTCGAACCCCTTAATAATGCATTTCATGTGCAATTACGTAAATATATATTTTTTTAAAAAAAGGCTGAGAACGTGGATGAAACGAACTGAAGGTAAGATAGGAGGAGAGACTTTTAGCCAGGCGACAAAACATTCGGGTAATGATTAAAAAAAAAAAAAGAAAAAAAAAAAAAGAGTAGAATTTATAATAATTTAAAAAGAGAAAAGACACTTTTAGTCTCAAACATTCGAACGCCTAGGAGCTACAAATTCAATAAACTTTGTGGATTAAAATGTGTTTCTCTACGAAAAATACATAATTGTAATAATGACGCTAAAAAAAACGTCTAAGATGGTGATTTAATGTATTAACGAAGCAGACAACTACGGCAAGCAAGAGACTCTTTTATTCGCATAAAAATTTGTAAAACGTGCGATTGGTACGAAATTTTTTTTCTTTTTTATAAAATACAATCGCACGTCCTTATTTTTTTTTTTTTCTTAAGACAGGTCAGCATCATGATTTTTTTTTCTCCAAAATAATTTTTGTTAGGTAGTTTTTGTTAACTTTTTGTTATGCAATTTTCATCAGCTTGTTTTTTCATTTCAAAAATGAAAATTTAATTAAAAAAAAAAATTGCTCTATTTTCTACAATTAATTTTGACACTATTATTTTTTTTAGATAATATTTTTAATCAAATTTCGAAAAATCAGCGTAACAACAATATTTATACACGTGATTACTTTTTTTTTTCAATTCTTCTTGTGAATTTTTATAGTTTGACGAAAAAAAAAAATAAAAAATTTTCATTTTTTCAAAAATCAATATATTTTTATTTAAAAAAAAAAACAATGACTTTGTATAGTGATGCCGTGGAAAAATATTTTTGACAAAATAATAGCGTTCAACTTATAAAAAAAAGCAAAAAAAAATAGAAGTTTCAAAATTTAATTCTGTTATAAAAATATTTGTAATTTTTTATGAAACCTTTTTTTTTGGCAAAAATAAATATTTGTTATAAAAAAAGAAAAAAAAAAGGTTGTCTCTTTAATATCAGGTCACAAATGATGTAAAAAAAATCGTGATGCTGGCTCGCCTAGAAAAAAAAAAGAGAATTATCTATTTAAAAAAGAGTGTTTAAAAGACAAAAAAAAATGTATCGTCAGTCTCTTGCTATAATTTTTTTTTTTTTTTCAGATACTCGAGTTTTTTTTCGTTAAAAGGATTATAATAAAGTTGTGCAATTTAAACACGCAAT
The DNA here is from genome assembly GCA_964016905.1 of Perithous albicinctus. Lineage (NCBI taxonomy): Eukaryota > Metazoa > Arthropoda > Insecta > Hymenoptera > Ichneumonidae > Perithous > Perithous albicinctus. The sequence continues at coordinate 10,318,975 of OZ024703.1, forward strand.
ATCTACATTGCGGGTCTTTTTTAGCTTACCGAACGAGTAATGATTATAGAGCAACTCTTGTGGATGCCTATCATCAAGATCAGCGCTGTTGATGCCAAGTGGATCCAATTTAGCGATATGATGCCCACGAATCTGTCAATGCAATGGCCAAGTTCATACCAAAACCCGTATGATTTCCAATTTCAATTGGTGTTTTTTTGGTTTTTTTTTTTTTTTTACACCTTCAGATTTGCACATTTCGCAATTTTATAGCGAGCGACGTGTTAAAAGAAAAGTAAAGAAAAAAAAATTTAATAAACGTACAAGGCTTTTTTTTAAATTTAAGGTGGGAAAAAGTATGCTCATCACTCAGATAAAGAAAAAAAAAAGTGTTAAAAATAACGAATATACCTTTTTTTTTGTATGATAATAGGATTTTTTTAATTAGTTGCACAAAAATTGTTTCATTACAATCAACAATCTGATGATAATTCTGCAATTTTATTTCACGTTTTTCTGTTATAAGATTTGAATTTTTTATATATAGGCCTGAATTTTTTTTTTAGTCAGCAAAGAACATTTATATATAATAATAATATTACCGAAAAGTTATTAATAAGTCAGTGAAAAAAAATTTGTTCAACAAATTTGATAGAATTTTTTTTTTTTTAAATTTTTTAAATAAAATTTGAATTAATATTGTTCAATCTGAAAATTTATTTATTTGTATTTTACTTTTATTTTTAAGTCTCAAGCACAAATTTTATTCCTTGTCATTAATTTGTCATTAAATGTCATTAAAAAATTTATTTCTGATTTATTTATTTATTAAATATTTTGTGTTAATCAACATTTGTCTCCTGAAATTTGCACTCTTCCACGATTTTGCGTAAAAAAAAAATAAAACAGACTAAGATGTAGAAAAAAAAAATAAAAAAAAATAAAATATTTAGCAATTAAATTTTCAAAGCCTTTAAAGCATCCTTTAAATATTGTTCCAAGCATTCGGGACATCAATTTAATAAAAAAAAAATAATAGAATTCTTGAACAAAATAAATGTACAGGATTTTTTTAGTTTAATGAGAAAAATGTTGTCATCCAAACAAACACTTTCCTTAAAAAAATAAAATAAAGCTCAAATTGCCATCAGAGTGTTCAAGTAGAAAAAGTTATTAAAATAAAAAGTAGGGATACAGGGGAAAAAAAAGAATTATTAACAAAATGAAGTGCCCCTGCACTTTATCCACCTAACACCTCCCACAAGTTGTGAAAGTTTAGAGAAAAAAATTGTAAAAAAAAAAAAAAAAAAAATAATAAAAGCAGGTTGATGTCTTCGATAGAATCGCCAAAAGCATTATTAAAAACCTGTGAAAAGCGACAGATTAAACAATTGGCATTAAAACTTTTGTCATAGTCAAACATTAAAAGCATTTTTAAAAAGAAAACAACGACAAATAAGCATGCAAAAGCCGAGCAGAGGCCTAAACAACGACTTCCTTACCTTCTAAAATGCAATCCAAGTGTACACGATTGAAAACTATTCTTTTTACATCTTATTTAAATTTTTTTTTCAAATTTTTTACATACCGCCAACTAATCGTCGAACCGTTGAATCCGACCAAAAAAAAAATTAACAAGTTCTACACGAAAATTGCCCAGAATACTTCCAGAATCGCACACGTAATTTGTTTTTTTTTTGTTTTTTGTTTTTCCCCAAACCAAAATGCATTTTCAGTATCAGTGTAATAAAATGTACGAAATAATTCCACATACAAATTCCACATAATCAGGTGTGAAGGTGATGATCGGATGATTTAAAAAAGAAAAAAAAAGAAAAAAAAAAAAATGTTCAATGAAACTTGATGTGTGATTTATGATCCGAGCAAAAAAGCCTTCATCTCATTAAGTCTGATGATGTAAGTTTTATATGCAGGATTGGAAAAAAAAAAAAAAAAAAATCTAATTTACAAAAATTACAATTGTCCGAACGATGTATTTTTTTATTAATTCAATATTTATTTGTTACAAACTGTTAAATTGCAATTTTTGTAGTTTATTTTTCAGTCTATTGAAAAAAAAAAAAATCAAATTTACAAAATTACTCCAAAAAAAAATTACAATTATCCCAACGATTCATTTTTTTCTTAAATTCAGAATTTATTAAAAAAAATTAAATTGCAATTTTTGTTTTTTTTTTTTAGTGCATTAGAAAAAAATCTAATTTACAAAATCATTCAACAAAAAATTACAATTATCCCAACGATTCATTATTTTTCCTTAAATTCAGTGTTTATTTGAAAAATTAAATTGCAATGTTTTTTTCTTTTTTTTTTTTAGTACATTAAAAAAAATCTAATTTACAACTTTATTCAACAAAAAAATTTACAATTATCACGATTAATTTTTTTTTTTAATTCAGTATTTATTGTAGAAATAAAATCGTAATTTTTGTTGGTTTTTTTTTTTTTCTTTTTTATTGGATTGGGTTTTATTGGAGCCTTACCAAGCATATATTGTCGCAGAACTCGCTCCGGAGCTCCCTTGCGGGCTGCATAATGTGTGTGTATCAGGTCGTTTCGCATGATACCGAGTGGATCCAGATCAGCGACTAAGTGACCACGAGCCTATGTGCCAATGAACAATTCCCCGCAGGATAATACCCAAACAAGTTTTATAATTTTTTCCTTCCTTTTTTTTTTCTATTTAAAAAAAATGACAAAACATCGACTACACACTAACATTCGGACGACACAATCCGTTGGACATTAAATTTTTTTTTTTTTTTAAAGCTGACAATCATTCCGGGCAAGTCTGGATTTTTTTTAGATGCAAATTTCTAAGGAGTAAAAAAATCATGCTCATTTTTTTGCGCCTGGAATGATTTGCCTTTTCTTCTGTTCTGTACTATGAAATTTGGTGCATTTACCGAATCAAATTATCGTGTAGAATATAGAAAGAAAAAAAATTTATATTAAGGAGGATTTTTCACTAGTAAAATTAGTACCGATTTTTTTTTTCTGCAATTTTTGGTGCTTCAATCGCTCAGAAATAGTCAAACTTTAATGTCAGTTGAAATTATTCTTGGTTTTCTTTTTTCCAAAATTTTAGTAGTAGCATTTTTTTTTTTTTAAAGTATTCATATTTTGAAATTTTTATTTAAAAAAGAAATTATTTTGCCTTTCATTTTGAAAAAAAATTATACGAAATTAAAGGCTAAAACTTTCGATATTTTTGAAGAGCTTTTGAATGCAAATTTTAACTTCTGTTTTAATGTAAAAAAAAAAATTTATTTTTTTTTAATGATAAAAAGGAAATATAAGAAATAGAATATAAAAAAAAATTTGCTGCTGAAAAGCCTCCTTAATAAAATTGAAAAAAAAAAATGCATAAACTGCTGCTTCTTCCTCACCAAGCCATGAATAAAATTAGTCATGATTTGAGAATTCGATGTGTACGAGGAGTTACATGTTTTGTTTTGTTAGGCAACAAGTGATTTTTTTTTCATTCGTATAAATATTTCAACTTGCTGGCAAACATGCTTTTTGAGGTAGAAGGCGCAGCATTGTGTTTCGCTGTAGCGTAAAATTGCGTAATCCTTAGGGCCATTATGTACAATATTCTCCGGACTGATGTAAAATTATGAACGAAAGACATAAAAAATTGGTCATTTTGCCAATTAGACAGTAACAAACAATTCGTGCAATATATTTTTTTTTCTTGAATTACTGAATTTGATGCTGAAGCGTTTTTAATAAAATTTTGAAGTACAGAGGCATACATAATAGCCCCGAAAAAGGGAAATATAAAGCCCAGTTCTGTCATACAAGAAATAAGAGTTCGATAAGAAAAAAAAATAGATGTATTGTTGAAAATTAATTTTTTTTTAAGTTGTAACAGGTCCAATAAATTTATTTGTTACTTCGAGTAAAATCATTTTTAGACTAATAGATTTTTTAGAATATTTGTGAATTAGAGCTTAATTCGTAAAAATTTATTGAATTCGCTTGATTTTAAATGTGATTTTTGGAAAGAAAATAATATAATTTTTTTTTTTCGACGAAATTTGCTTTTTCTTCTGCAAAGAATCAATTTTTCAGCGAAAAATTATGTTACTTTTTTTGTGTAGAATTTTTGCTTTTTTTATTTTGCGTTTTTAGACAAAAATGAAAAAGTAATTTATAATAATTGGCAAAAATGCTTTTCTTGTTTTGTCCTCAAATATTTTCAAGTTTGTAGTTAAAAATTAAAACAACAAATATTAGAATCATTTTTGTATGTTAAAATAATTTTTTCAACAAATTCTTCTTTATTTTTTTGTTAAAAATTTTTCCATTTTTTTTAAATTTCTTTTTTTTTAATAAAAAAGTCTGCCATTTAAAATAAATGGCAAAAATGTTTTCTTTTCTGCTTAAATATTTTCAAATTTGCATCTATTTTTTTTTATATTGAATTCATAATTCTTGTTTTTTTTTGTACATGTGTATAATCCAGGCGGTAACAAAAAGATTATGATATGAAAGTCGGACGTTATAATTTCTCATAAGTCCCATGCAGAACGACGGATCATGACTTCCCCTAAACATTTAACATTTGATTTTTTTCTTTTTTTTTAAATATAAAAAAGTATCCATTTTATATTTCATTGCATGCCACCAGAATGTGTATGAGCATACCGTGAGGAAAAAAAAAAAAAAAAAAAAAAACAATATAACGCTACTTAACAAGTTACTCAATCGATACTGCTTTGCGCGAAAAAATTTAACGAGTTCGAAAAAAAAAAAAAAAAAAAGAAAAAAAAGTCGAGTGCTATTCAAACAAACTGTTGCGATGACGTGATGGAATTGAAAAAAAATTTGAATCTTCATCTGGGAGGTGCTGAGTGGCTCGTGTATTATTTTTATATTTACGAATCCTCCGTTTTTAATCCAGTAATTCGCTTTACCTTTCAAATAAAATATTGGCACGTTGTAAAATATGCAAAAATGCAACGTTTGAGAAACTATGAAATTTTTGTTTTTTTTTTTTAACTCGATAATTATGAATATCGGAGACAATATTTTTGCGTCTGATTTTTGTGTATGCCTAATATTTACAATTTTTAATTTTTTCGCTGTAAATTCGATTTTTACTTTTTATTAATTTATCGGTACTTTTATTTTTGTGTATATTAAAATCCTGGAACTATAAAAATTACACTAAAAAAATGTTCATCAAAGAAAAAAAAATCAATTACAACAAAATTTGTAATATTGGTGAACAAAAAAAAAAAAGTAGTTTATTTTTCTTCAATTTAAAAACAAAAAATATTGTAACTCGAAATTGAGAATAAAAAATGTACTCAAAATATTGTCACTTCAATAATTATTAAGTTAAAAAAAAAATAAAATAAAAAAAAAAAAATTCAATCAAACGTTGCAAAATTTTGAGCCGAAAGAAAAATTCAACGATGAGAGAATAAAATTCAATGAGAATAAAAAAAAAAATAGGTGATTGTGTTTTTACGTAATTTCATGACTTACCTGATAGGATCGAATGATCGCTTGAACCGCTAAATGATCGTCGATGACTTTCTCATTAACGGGCATTTGGCTAAGCTGAGAACCGCCGCCCATTGGCAGCAATGATCCCAGAGGAACCTGATTGTAACTTGGGGCGAGAGACGGTGGTGACTGATAAGCAAGACCAGGAGCTGCGCCTGCAGTGCTGTTGCGAAAGAAGGCATCCCACGACTGAGAAAAGCAATAATAAATTACAATTAAATCAATCCAATAAACAGACAATATTCGTAGAGAAAAATATAATTTTAGTTGTCATACCTAACAGACGTTCTTTATACTTTTGAAAAACAGCACTAGCAATTCTTTTTTATCACGATTCAAAAAAAAAAAAATTGCTTCACAATAAATTAATTAATTTTTGTTTTTAAATAATTTCTACACAGTTTTACGAATTAATTGACGGTAAATGTTGTTTTTTCTTCTAAATATTTGCAAAAAAAAAAAAAAAAAATGATGAAAAATATTTTAGTCATTTAAAAATTACTTTTTTTTTTAAATCATGCTTCGGTTAAATTTGTTACGTTTAAATTGAGAAAAAAAAAAAAAAACTTTTTCCAGTGTTTAAAGAACAAGAAAACAATCTCTTCGAGTAAAACCAATCGAATTAAAAAAAAAAATCATTGTGGGGGCTTCGCCCCCTTCCTTAGGCCCTATGGGGGCTTCGCCCCCCAAACCCCACTTTCAAATGCAGTGCAATTTTGATATACATTTTGTTAACTTGACCCAGTGTGACAACCACGAGATGGTTTATCGAGGCTTTTACTGACCACGTGAACGCTGTGGGGATCTTGAAGCCACGCGTTGTACATCTCTTCGACGTAGGAACTGGAGCTGCCATTGAGAAAGGGTTCTGTTGCTGCGCGACTTGTGTATCGACGTAGTGGCTCTGCAGCAAGTAGCTGACTGGTACGGGCTAAAGGATTGCTGCGGACTAACCAGGACGCGAATCTCTCGGCCCCACAAACCCGTGGAGCCAAGGGGGCCAGGGAATTCAATACTGTTCTAGCCCTATACATTTTGATCTGAAAATAAAAGAAAAAGTGAAAAAAAAAGAAAAGTTAAAAATTAGAACCTTGCATTTCGATCACTTTTGGCTTTCTCATAGAGCAAAATTTTGAATCAAAAATGCATAATTTTTTATTTTAAAAATTGATAATTTTGGATCAAAACTTTTGATTAAGAAATTCATAATTTTGGTTCAAAATTTTGTATAAAAAGTCCATAGTTTTGGATAAAAATGCATCATTCTGGATTAATAAAATTTTGGATCAATAATTGTTGCTCGTAGAACAAAATTTTGGATTAAAAAATGCACAATTTTCATCAGACCATCCTCATAATATACATTACACATTTATTTTTCCCAATTCATGCTTTGCTCAACTTTTTACAAAAATTCTTTTACAATCAAGTTTGGCTCAAGTCTTAAATTTAAATTTAATCATTTTTTTTAATTACAATAATTAAAAAATATTTGTTACAAACAATCTTCAAAAAAAAAATTTTTTTTTTTTGTAAATATTACAGAAAAATCAAAAATCTGTGTTGATTCAACTACAATTTTTTTTCGAATCATTTTCCTCAAATTCCCTAAAGCCAATTTTTCAGAGCAAAAAAAAAAAAATACAAATTCGTGTCAAAAAAACAGCTTTCGAGGTCCAATTTATATATCTCAAGTGTTCACCACTCAATCAACAGTACAAAAAAAAAATGATCAATTAAATAAGCCTGCTTCTCTTATCACTCACAGACTAAGCAATTTTGCTTGCGTCCTCGTTTAAAGCAATTTGTACACACTGCTTATATTGACAATGGTCATTCGTTGATAACGCGACAAGAACAAATATATACACAATGTCTCAAGTTCACTGATAATCACACTATCATTGATGTATTTTTTTTTTTTTTTTTACTAGTAAAAATTCATTGAACTCACTTTAACTCGGACAGTCCTTTTTGATTTCTCTATCTAGCGGGACAAAGTACTAACGAACTGTGAAAGACATTTGAAACGAGACGTAGAATTTATTGGCGCGACAATGTGATCAAGTGATCAAATTTAAAAATAAACAAATTTCAAAATAGAACAGGAGATTTTTTTTTTTTTACGTCAGCTTAAATAGTAAAAATGAAGAAAAAAAAAAAGTGTTAAGATAATTTGTCTGTTCAACTAGTAAATTAGCTTCTGGGAATCGTTAGATAAAGGCCTTGAAGAATTAGCTCATAAATCTTAGTAGACACAGTTATAAAAGAGGCAGACACAGATATGACTCATTGCAAGTGGATTTTCTGATGACTGAATGGGAGAAACATGGAAATGATTTTGTATTATACACTTTGGATGCAATGAAATTCAAAAATAATGCATTAAGATGGATATTATTGGAACGATATCCCAAAGAGCAGTCGTAATAATTCATTTTTAATTTTTTTCACAATCAAGAGCATTTACTTTGTTTTTGGAATTTCTTTATTCTCTATGGTGAAATAATTTCTCATTAAAAACCATAAATATGTATATTACGAGGTATTCCTGATCAAATTGGTAAATGCTTGACTGCGAGCATATCTAATTTGTCCCATTATTTATGATGAGCATTTTTTTTTTTTAGATTTTTTAAATGGGGACCAAAATATCGAGAATCAAAAAAAAATTAAAAAACGTAAAAAATGTTGGATCTTAACAAAAAAAATGTAAAAAACAATGCAGAGATTGTTTTTTTTTTACAATAAAATAAAGAATATATTAATATTTATAAATTGGAATAATTTGACAATTCCGAAAATTCAGCAAAAATCATTTTTTAAAATTATTTCGTGGAAAATTGTCCATTATTTTTTAAATTTTATATAAAATTGTATTACCACGTTAAAAAAAATCTCAGCTTAAAAAAAAAAATGGTTCTTAGGATTTTTCTTTTTTTCATTGAACAAAGCATAAATTTCGAATATTTTCATATACATGAAAATCATTGAAGGAATAATTTTATAAAAACAGCCTCAAAAAAGTAAAAAAAAAAAAATAAAAAAAATAAATGATTAATTTGTTATGAAATGCATTTCAATTTCAAGCTTCATTGACGCTAGACTTTCAATAGTGTCCTTGTAATTAATTTCTTCAGGCACTGAATATACCCAAAGAATTTTCTCAAGTGACTACACAGTGATTTTTCAAAAAATCTTTAACTGTTCAATTTTTTTTTTTACTCACACGTTGCATAGACAATCAGACACGCAGGTAGAGAAAGGATGAAAAATTAATTATTCTCAAAGCATCGACATTTCGGTATTGCATCATAAACGAGCAATTGGGAGAGTCTTGCGGCTCAAGCGTCATGTGACTTGCAAGACCTCAAGATATTCTGTTGGGTGCGATTCAAGTATTGCATATATAGAATCATCTGACTCTGATAAAATCATTACATTGAGGCTTTATTCGAAAGACAAAAATACTCAATATCGGAGCTTTTAATTAATCGAGTATCTTGTTGTTAAATACAACAAAATAATTTGAAGATTTATGTCAATGACAAAGTGATTGAATAATTTAATAAAAATTAATTAAAAAAAAAAAAAGAAAAAATTAAAAGATAAATTACATGGAATATATGTAATTGAAAAAAAAAAAAAAAAAAAAGCAAAGTTTTAAAAGAAAATCCAAAAAAAAAAAAGGACATTAAAGTAAAAACAGTTTATCATGTCGCAATAATTATAAATTTCATAGGGACTTAGAAAAATCAGGCCCTGAAAGGGGCCTTATGAGGGGGGTGGCTTTGAAAAATGGGCCTTACAGGGACTTGGGAAATCGGGCCCTGGGAGAGGGCCTTATGGGGGACTTAAAAAAACCAAGGCGCTGATGTGTCATTTGACCCCGGTTAGATCGATTATTCTACACGGTGGAGGCGAAATATTTTTGTAATACTAAAAAATAATTAGTAAGAGCAAATTTGGAATAAAAACCATATGTTTCTCTTGAAATTGGGAATTATGAAAATTTCATGTTTATTTCAAGTCAGCAAAAACTAGTTTCAAAGTCTTGATATTGAGTGAAAATTCTCCGTCAAACTATAATGTGAAATTCTAACTCAACCTTGTCGGTAAAAATAAATTCAGGGACATTATTAGAAGAGTTGGATTGTGGGAAAAAAAAAAAAAAAAAAAAAAAAAAAAAAAAAATCCAGGAATTCAATAGTACTGAGTAAGAATGTGTTTTTTTCTTTCCAGCAGTCACATAACATTAAAGCACAAAGACTGTCAACAACAGTTGCTCAGTTGTGATGCAATAGCAGACGTCAATGTCTCAAGAATTTTTTTTTTTTTTTTTTTTTTTTTTTTCAGTCTGTCTACCTGCATGTCTGATAAACCACATTGTGTATTCAACGTCTGACTATCAATGAATAATCAATGAAATAATTTTAATATCTTTTTCCTCTTCAAATTTGTTTCTTGTACCACGAAAACTGTATCGACAATTTTGAATAACTATTCTTCACTTCAAAAATTAACTATAAAATAATACAATTTTATTTTAAACAGATAAATAAATAAACTGACAAATCTAAAGATTTTACCATAATTATTATTACGTTAATCGATTTCAAAGTCAATTTTTATTTCTTTACTTGCTTTATGAACTTTTGTAAAAAATGTATTTTAAAATTTTTACTGCAAACTGAATTTTATCTCAATTAAAAAATCCATGAAAATGAAAATAAAGAAGACAAAAAAAAATAGTATCACAAAAATTTGAATCCTTGTAAAATATAAAATAACTCATAATAATAATAATAATAATAATAATAATAATAATAATAATAATATTCTTCATTTTAATTTCTTTTCTTCAATAAATAAGCAAAAATCAACCAAAATTTAGTAACAAAAAAAAGAAAGCGTGTTACAAAAATGAAAATCCTTGCGACGATTCTCCGAGCAACTTCAATGACAAGAAATCAATTGTCAAGGACGAGTCAATGAAGCACGAATGTGAAATTTGTGTCACAGTTTGATTGCCACAAAGTAAATATCGGATCTCTGCCAAAAAAAAAAGAAAAAGAAAAACATAGCTTAAATATTTCACGCCAAGATTACACAACTGTCGGCACAGAAATATATATATATACATATATATACACACACATATATATATATATATAAATCTATATATATATATAATACAAATGCGCTAAACGACCACACGCATTGAAAATTAGGTTATAACCCGGTTTCATCGAAAAATCCACGAGAAACTTCGAAATTCATCATTTCGTTGACGCGAGTGCGAATTGTTTCAAGAATTTTCTTTCACCTAAAAAAAAAAAAAATAAATAATAATAACTTCAATCAACAGAACCGACTATTTTTTCATTCTCGTGCAATATTTTACTTTTTTTTATTTACGTAATCGAACAAAAGGAAAATGGTTAAAATGTGTGAATGTCATGAAAGACAATAGACAAAAGTCGACAGTGTCAAGAGTCGTCTGCTTTCGTGGCAAACACGGACGTTTATAGTTTTTTTTTTTTTTTCTAATTAGGTTAAAGACGATAGGAATAAGAGATGAGGAAAAAAAAAATTACATACCTGATGTTAACGATACAAGTATGACAGGCCCGTCGTCCACCATTTGCAACTCGCAGGTACGCCGAGTCGCCGATCTACGCCTTCCTAAAAATAATATATCTCACTCTCTCGGGAGGACGGAACGAGATCGCAGCGCGCATGACGTGAATAAACGGCGATGTATGTATAGTTCTGTTGGTGGGGTTTCAATTTGAATATTTCCCGCGCTTTTGCAAATTTATTCATTTCGAGGCGGTTTTTTTTAAATTTTCTTTTGAATATCTTAATTGCTGTTGAAATACTCAAACAATATTGTTAAAAGATTTCAATATTTTCATAAATAATAATTAATAATATTAATATCTTTCAAAATAATATTGTTTTTTTTTTTTTCGAAATATTTTTTTATGTGATTTTACACATTTTATATTTTTATTTTCTTTTTACATCTAATTGCTGATTTTTTAAAAATTAGTTTAGTCACAATCAGAAAAAATATTATTTATTTATGTTGACATTAAAAATGGAAAAAAAAAATTTAAATGAAATAAATTTCTCAGTAAAAAATAAAATAGTAAAAGTAAATTTTACTTGAAAATAAATAAATAAACTGTCAATAAATATTAAAATATTTAAAAAAAAATGTATATGCAATTCAATAGATTATTTTTTTTTACTTCTTCCTATATTTTAATAACAAAAGAAGCTCGACAAACGAAGATTGCGATTGATCAGTCTCTGTATTCAGAAAACCTGTGAAGAATTTTTTTTTACCTTCCCAAAGTTTTATAAACACTACTCAAAACTTTTCGTCGTAAATTAAATTTTTTATTCTCAATTTAAAATTTCTTTGAAATTTGCAAATTTGAAACATTTGCAAAAAATAAAATAAAGTCGGCATGGAATTGGAGTTATAAATTTACGAAAATTCTGTCATTATGGATACCGATGACAGTCACACATATACTACTATTGGTGGTTATAATAAAAAATATCGAAGTGACAATTTTTTCCCAAAAAATTCAACAGCCGAATCGTCGGATTACAGTGAATTCAATGATTCACCAGCACCGACTAAAAGTCGCGCTGCTTTGATATTGACAGGTACAGAAAATTTGTTAATTTATCAAAAATTGATTTTTTAGTTTTTTTTTTTAAACTAGTAAAAAAAGTCTCAGTAATTTAAAAAAAAAAATAGTAAAAAAAAAAGTCTCAGTAATTTTTTTTTTTAAACTAGTAAAAAACAAAGTCTCGGTAATTTTTTTACAATTTGTAAATTTTTCACATTTACACCTTTTTGTTTTATAAAAATGAAAAAATCATTTTATAATTTACTGTTTTTTTTGTTAAACTAGTAAAATGAAATACAAAAAAATTAAAAAAAAAAAAAAAATAATAAATTTTTTTATTTAGTCGTGATTGCAACTATTTAAAAAAAAATCTATTATTTTAGAGGTGGAACAACAACTGGAAGTTGATGAGACAGAATATGAGAACGTGAAGAATAGATTTCAATACTGTAAAAGGCTTTATCTTGGTGCTGGAATTTCTTCGGAAATCAGTAATTCCAAGATTGCTGATAAACCTGAAATTATTGAAACCAATTCTCCTCGCGATTCCATCGTAAATTCTCCTCTGGAAGATGAAAAAAATTCTGAAGATCATAAATCATCGGAGAAGACACGATATTATGACTTATACACCGAAACTAAACAAGATAAAACTGGTAAAAATATTTTTTTTTTTATGCCATTCACACTTCATAAAATTATTGTTAATCATCTGAAACGTAAATTCAAGCAAAAGTTTGATTTTATTAGAATTTAGAAAATCTCAAATTTTCAAAAATATTTTTTTTTGGAATCATGTTTTTAAGAAAAAATTTTATGAACTTGAAACATCCAAAATTTACAACTTTTCGACAATTTCTTGAAATTAAAAAAAAAAAAAAAAATTATATAGAATCGACCGAGCAAACACCAAAGTACAGCGCGAGATGGTACAAGGTACCATCGCCGAGGCAGGAAATTTATCTAGATGGTCAAGATGAAAATAGCAGTGACTCGGGTCACGAAAATTATTTTCCTGAAAAAGCCAACGCTGAAGAAAAAAATGTTCTTCACGAAAAAACGTCGGTAAATTCAGTCGTGTATGATGATAACCAGGTAAATTATTTTCTGCTTTCATTTGCACAGAAAAAAATTAAAATGAACTTGCAATAAAAAATAAAATAAAATTTCAAAAGTTACAATTTTTTAAATGGAATTCAACTCCAAAGATTTATCATTTTTTTAATTAAAAAATAAATAAATTCTGTTTCCTTATTTTATAATTAATGCTCAAAACTAAAATTAAAAATTCAATCATTTATCTGCAATTCAATCAATTTTTAATGAGCAAAAATTTATTTACTTCAAAATTATAGTTTACACTATTTTTTATTTTTTTTTTATTTAAAAACAAATAAATCCTATTTCTTTATTTCTAAATTACTGAAAAAAAACGTAAAATAAATTTAAAAAAAAAAAAATTTAATCATTTTTGTAAAATTCACTAGATTCGTAGAGAGCATCAATTCAATGATATTTCGACGAGCCATCAGCATCCCTATCAGCTTCATTTGGCAGAATATTCCAAAAGCATTCACGAGGAAATGGAAAATGACTCTCGAGAGTTCGAAAAATTGCCACTCGAACACAATCAAGAAATGTGTTTCAACGATTTTCCACAATCAGCGAGAAATCAAGAAGAAAAGAGGCAATTATTTTTAAATCTCTCGGAAAGCATGGAAAGCTTGCAAACGATGAAAGATAAAAAATCAAGATCGTCGAAGTATCGAAAAATCAACGGCAGCAGCGTTACGTCGGCAAATAAAAAAAATCTTGTTAAACAACAAGCCGACGATACTTTGTGTGGCGTTACAAAAATTAGGAGAAAAAAACGAAAGCTCGTTAAAGCTTCAAATTCGAGAAGCACAACGGCTACCAGAGATAATTTTCTTCCCGGTGAAAATAAAAAAGATACGAGAAAACGAAAGCAAAGAGGTATGACAAAAAAAAAAAAAAAAAAAAATTTGTATAGTAAAAAAATGTTGGGAATAAATTACAATAATTTTTTTTTTATTAATTCACATTTTTTAATGGTTTTTTTTTTAGATTCATTTTAATGTCAGGATATTTTAAAAATGTACTGGCAATAAAAATTTGATTTAAATAAAATTTGAATTCTTTCAAATGAAACAAAAATTTTTGTAAAAAATTAACTGTTTGATTGATTTTTTTTTTAGATACGAAATTTAATAACGAGAAAAATCTTTTTTTTAACAATAGAGTAATTGTCAATAAAATAATTTTTATGCCCTTTTTAGGTTCCTTGGTTCCCTTATTTTGTTTTACAAAAAATTGAAGTGGAATATATTTTTTAAAAATTCTTTAATTGTTTAAAAATAGTCTAAAAATCGTAAACCTTTGAAAATATTTATTTGCTAAATTGATTTAAAAAAGAAAAAAAATATATATATATATATATATATGTCTTTCCAGGTCACGCAACGATTCCAGCATCCGAATCATCTCAAAATCGTCGCGAGATCTCAACGAAAATACCGGGTAATTCGAGCGACGTCGTGGAGATCTATCACAACACAGCGCTAAAGAGCGGAAGTCTATCTATGATTTCTAGCAAGCATTCGAGACACGAGTCACGTGGTCGAAACGTCGCAAGTGCTAATTTGCACGATCAACGAACTGCATTAAAGGATCATCGTCAATTGGTTGAAAATAATCAACAACCGAAGTGCAACATCGACGACATCACTGAGATACGAAGATCTTTAAAATCACCAAGAAAAAAAAAAAGTCAACGCATCGACGACGAAATTTGTCGTGAAAATGTAAAAATCTCTCAACAAGATTTGCGGAATGACAATGATCTCAGGTTCGGCAATAATTTTTATCAATCAATTAAAATTTTATGGTAATTTACTTGTAAATTTTAATTAACGCAATTTTTATTATTAATTACAGTGAATTATAATTTTTTGCAAATTGAACTTTTTTTTTTTTTTAATTTGTTTTTTTATGATAATTTTAGTTCGTTAAATTATAAATTAAAAGATGATAAAATTGCAAATTTTCGTTAATTTAAGGATCAACAAATTATTTTATCCTTTTCATTTTTTTTTTTAATTTATCAAAAATACTAATTATAATTAATTAGGTCTGGAGAGCCCAACAGAACGAAGCTAAATTATAAAGCAGAATGTGTCACGATTCCAAGTGACAATAAGATTCACGTGGAATGCAACAATTATCAGGCTCATAATCGAAGTCCCGAATATCCTGAACGTTCGTCAGCCTATTACGATACACTGGCGATACGAAATTACGAATTACCAACGGTAGCTTCAAAAATGAAGCGAGTCAACAGATCGTACTTCAACAGATTCAACTTCAGAAACATACCTTTCGTCGTTGGAACATCGGTCACACCGAGTTACAATTTGGGATTAAATATTCAAGAAGTAAATATTAAAATATAAAATCAACTAATTGAATTAAAGTTTCAATTTTTTTTAAATTTTCTTATTTTCAATATTTATTAATATTTATTATTAATTCTCTTATTTATTTATTTAATTTTTTTCAATTACTTCAGCTTAATATTTTTCAAAAATTTGACGTTTTCTTTAATTTTATTTTTCAATTTCTTCTATCTAATATTTATTATTAATTTTATTATTTCTTTCAATTAATTCAGTTTAATATTTCTTTAAAATTCGACTATTTCTTTATTTTTTTTTCTTTTAATTTCTTCAATTTATTATTTCTTACGAATTCCACGAAATTTTGTCATTTTTATTATTTCATTTATTCTCAGACGTTGAGCTTAATAAAAACCCGTCAAACAATGCCCGGTGGAGTGACTCCATTGCTGATAAGCAAAGTTAGCAAAGGTGTGCAACCAGTTTCAACGTTGCTCGATTGTATCGAAAATAGAAACGAATTGCCAATCGAAGATTCGGATATTCCTAACAACGCAACATCGGCAAGAATCTACAATTATTATCCAGAGCAAATTGCCATGGGAAATAGAAATGCAACAGCGACTATGCAATTGGGACCATTTAGCATGCAAACACCGAGAATCACCTGCATTTCTAATGCTTATCAGCCATTTATCGACAATCAGCAGACTTGTGCAAAAGTAATTGAAGTTTCAACAGCGAAAAAGCAAAAATCTCAAACAATCTGTTCGTCGATGAAGCTTAATTCGCGAAAAAATGACGAGAGTCATTTGCAATTGACTCCAAGTGTTTTACTGAAACAGAGACAAGTAAGAATTGCATTACAGTTTATTAAAAAATATATATATATATTTTCAATTCATGGAAAATATTTTTTTTTAATTCTTTTAAACTGTATTTCTTCTTTTATTTTGATTTTATTTTATGAGAATTAAATTATTTTGATTTAATCATATTTTTTTTTAAGTCAAATGGGAGAATTTTTATGCAACTTTTCTTCCAATAATTTTTTTTTTCATTTAATGGCAAAACTTTTTCATAAAAAAATAAAAATAAAATGATTTTAATTTAATGATATTTTTTATGTCAGATCAGACAATTTTTATTCAACGTATTTAGCAAAAATTTTCTTTTTTTTTTAATCGACGAGAAAACTTTGATACAAAAAAACTGTAATTTCTTCTTTAATTTCGAATAAAAAAAAGTTCTAATTTTATTTTCGAAGTCAAGTAAGAGACTTCTCATTCAAATGAAATTATTTATCAAATAACTAATATTTTCAATTATATCGAACTTATCCAGTAAAAAATTAAACATTGAAATTAATCGGAGAAAAATTATTTATCTAAAAAATAATTAGTTACTTTTACTTCGACATTAAGTAAATGCAATTTTTCAGGAAGAGCTAAATATCGGAGTGCCTCAAAGTACAAAAAATAGAATCCAAGAAGTGCTCATTAATTTTCACGACAAATTCGAAGCCATGAATATGTAAGTTAATTTTTCATTCAATTAAAAGCAAAAATAAAGTTTTTTAAAACTTTTTAACAAAGTTATTATTTATTATATTTTATATTACATATTTTTTATAAAAAAAATATATATATAACAAATAATAATTGTTTTAAAAAGTTTAAATTCATTATTTTTTTTTTATATATACAAAAAAAAACAATTTGAGTATTGATTTATGTTTAAAAATGACTTAGATTTTTGTTTGAAAAAAAAAAAAAAATAAATAAATAATTTGTAGAAAATACGAAAAATTGTTGGAGCAAGCTGAAAAATCAAATGACGAGTCATTGAAAAAAGAAATTGCGACGATGGAAAAAGAACTTACGTGCAAAGAAGAAGAAATCAATGCAGTAGTTAATCTTTACAACGAAGTAAGTTTAAAAAAAAAAAAAAAAAAAAAAAAAAAAAAAAAAAAAAAAATCCAAACCAATTATTTAATTTTTTTTTCCAATTTCAAACCAATTATTAAAAATAAAAAAAACGATAGTTTAAAATATTTGGTACCTTTTTTCTTTTTTTTTTTTAAGGTGAGGGCTTTGAAGCAACAGATGAAGCAACATACCGATAAAAATAGTCTGGTATTCGTCGCGACAGAGTCTCCCGGAAGTCCGTTGTATCCGGAATTTACGTCACGAGCTCAAACTGCAAATCCTATATTATTAAATCCCTACAGAAGAAATGGCTCTGGTATCGTTCGAGGTCCCTCAGCCTCAACGAGATTGGCTGGATTACTTCGTCAGATAAAAATATTCCAAAAGCAATTAAAATCAGTTTCATAATTGAAATTTCCTGGTTTTTTTTCTTTTCATTTTATTTCTTTTCGAACGCCTTCTATTTTATTTTTTTTATTAATTATATTTTTTATCCCGATTATTTAGTCACATAAAAATAATTTTTTCAAATAATTATAATTGGATTCATTTTTTCTTAATATTTTTTTTTTAATCATTTTCAAATTGTCTTTTATTTTTATTATCAACAGTTTTTTTTTTAAATTTGAATTCGACAGACAAAAATATTTTAAAAAGAAATTAAAATAATAGAATAATAATTTAAATAATAATTAATAAAGAATAAGCGACCTGACACTGAAAGAAAAGATTAAAAAAAAAAAGCTGCAATAATTTATAAACATTAAAAATTTCATGAAAACAAAAAAATACTAAAAATTTGACGATCACTTACCGTCTCCGAGGCAATTTTCATAAATGACGAATCTGGAAGTTCTTCTATTTAAAAAAAAAAAAAACACGAAATATTTTGTCGTTTTCGCCACAAAACGTCGCCACACATTTTCGTTTTTTAATGGTTTCGATAATATTAATCGTTTCCGACATATAAAAGATTCAATAAAATTTTTTTTTAATTGCAATAATTCCGGCAAAATTAAATTTTTTTAATTTTGGAAATTTGTTGCATCTATTGATACTACAAAACCTGATTTTTCGAGAATTTTTAGAGAATATTTAAATTTTTGTCGCAAACTTCACATGGAATGCCCCATATGTCAATTAAAAATTGCGCAATTAATTCTGAATAAACTTTCCTTTTGTTGACTATGAAAAACCGCGCATTTTCGTCTTTCAGTAATTTTTACACGATTAATCGTTCCCGAGATATTACAGATTAAACGAAAAATAAATAAATTCCGATATTCCGAAAAAAAAAAAAAAAACTTTTTTTTCATTTTCGAAATTAGTTGCATCTATTGACACCACTAATCCTGATTTTTCGAAAAAAATTTTCGACAATTTTAATTTCATTGTCGAAGTTCACATGGAATGCCCCATGTGTCATATTCACCATTTAATTGTTTCATTTCCATCGATTACCTTTTTTTTCTGATTAATTCACGTAATTACTATAATTTTTATTGAATTGTCAACAAATGCGTTAGCAATTTAATCTCGATCTCGAGATTTGCTATTAATTTATCAATCATAAATAAATTATTATTATTATGATTAATAAATATCAACATCAATGAAAATTACCTTCTTAATTTTCTCCTTTAATTCTCCAAATTTTTCAATCAATTATTAATAAACTGCAACACGATTAAAGCTGCGCAGTCCGTATGCACGTAAACACTTTACACGCACTCTACCGTCTCTGTCACTGTCTCCCGTCGTCGATCCAACGTGTTTAAACCCGCTCGGGCGACTGAACGTCTCTGAACGCGTCTGCCGACGCCGGTTCGGTAAACAAGTGACGCAAAACGCGTCATAGAAGTGACAGTTAGGCGCCGCTTCCCCCACCACGCCATGCGCGTCACTTGTTCACCAAAGTGGCGTTTACACGAATGGCGCGGTGGGGGAAGCGGCGCCTAACCGTCACTTCTATGACGCGTTTTGCGTCACCTGTTTACCGAACCGGCGTCGGCAGACGCGTTTAAACGCGTTCTCTCCCGCGAGCGGGTTTAAACACGTTGGATCGAGGACGGGTAGACAGTGACAGAGAAAATTGTAAAATTGAGCAACAACTGCAGATTGTAATTAAGAATCTAATTATAATAATTCTTCAAACATTCTTAATTGACAAAGTAATCCGGATAAAAAAATAAAAAATTATTAATAAAATTACAAAATTAAAGAACTGTAATTATTAATTACTTTTTAAACATTTTTATCCCACGAAATAATCTGCAGAAAAATTATTAACAAAAAAAGAAATTCGTTAACAATTACGAAAATTAACGAAATAAAAAAAAAAATCAAAAATCTGATTTTGATCATCTAAAAACGCTACTTAATTTATTTTTCCAAAAGTTTTTCATGCAACCAATTTTTGTTTACTTTCGTAATGGCTACAATTTTTATAATCCCCGCACATTTTTTTTTTGCTAAAAAATGTTTTCGCGAAATTCGCTCTTTTAAATCTTAAAAAAGAAAAAAAATTAAATCAAGAAACTGAAAAAAAAAACAATCCTGAAAAAAATAACAATCCTGAAAAAAAAAAAAACAATCCTAAAAAAACCAGTATTTTTTATGTCTATTAAACATCTAGACGCCATTTTTCCTAAACACCTGAAAAAATATATATATATAAATATCAAATCAAAACAGTACTCACTCAGTGCTGAGCCCTCATTGGTTGTCCCCTCGTCCTCTCGTTCGTCTTTTGTTTGAATATTTTTCTTTCTTCACGAGAGGCGCATTCAGACGTTGCATTTTCTTCCATTGCACATAAAATCACTAAAGTTTATTTATATCACTGTCACTAAACTATTCTTTTTTAAATATATTTTTCTTTCATCAAAAAACGCTGTAAAAAGTCATACGTTGCGATCGTCAATCACACGAAAAACCGTTACACTGCTTATCGTTGATTTAACGGCTCTCGCTTTCACGTTAAATTACTTTTCTGCTTAATTCACGTCATCACTGATTCCGCACTTCAATTTTTATCAATATAACGCGATATTAATTTATGTCCATGTCGAGATCACCGTTTAATTGATTAATTTAGTAACCGCTCTACAGTCTGTAAACACGCCCGAGCGTGCACGAACCCGTTCCGCACTACACTGGTTATATCGATATCTCACTCCGACTCTCACGCGGTCTCGCGACTGAGTGATCATAACAACGCGCCCGAACAACCGCCGCGTGGAAGGGGGAACTACCGCGCCGGCGCGTGTAACCACCACTTCGGTAAGTAAGCGACGCGCATGGCGTAGTGGGGGAAGTGGCGCCTAACCGTCACTTCTATGACGCGTTTTGCGTCACTTGTTTACCACAAAGGCGTCGGCAAACGGGTTTAAACACGTTGGATCGAGGACGGGTAGACAGTAACAGAGAAAATTGTAAAATTAAGCAACAACTGCAGATTGTAATTAAGAATCTAATTATAATAATTCTTCAAACATACTTAATTGACTGAGTAATCCGGATAAAAAAAAATATTAATAAAATTACAAAATTGAAGAACTGCAATTATTAATTACTTTTTAAACATTTTTATCCCACGAAATAATCTGCAGAAAAATTATTAACAAAAAAAATTTTGTTAACGATTACGAAAATTTACGAAAAAAAAAAAAAAAAAAAAAAAAAAAAAAAAAAAAAAAAAAAAAAAAAAAAAAAAATCAAGAATCTGATTTTGATCATCTAAAAACGCTACTTAATTTATTTTTCCAAAAGTTTTTCATGCAATCAATTTTTGTTTACTTTCATAATGGCTGCAATTTTTATAATCCCCGCACATTTTTTTTTTTGCCAAAAAATGTTTTCGGGAAATTCGCTCTTTTAAATCTTCAAAAAGAAAAAGAAAAATAATTAAATCACGAAACTGGGAAAAAAAAAAAAAAATCCTGAAAAAAATAACAATCCTGAAAAAAAAAAAAACAATCCTAAAAAAACCAGTATTTTTTATGTCTATTAAACATCTAGACGCCATTTTTCCTAAACACCTGAAAAAATATATATATATATATATCAAATCAAAACAGTACTCACTCAGTGCTGAGCCCTCATTGGTTGTCCCCTCGTCCTCTCGTTCGTCTTTTGTTTGAATATTTTTCTTTCTTCACGAGAGGCGCATTCAGACGTTGCATTTTCTTCCATTGCACATAAAATCACTAAAGTTTATTTATATCACTGTCACTAAACTATTCTTTTTTAAATATATTTTTCTTTCATCAAAAAACGCTGTAAAAAGTCATACGTTGCGATCGTCAATCACACGAAAAACCGTTACACTGCTTATCGTTGATTTAACGGCTCTCGCTTTCACGTTAAATTACTTTTCTGCTTAATTCACGTCATCACTGATTCCGCACTTCAATTTTTATCAATATAACGCGATATTAATTTATGTCCATGTCGAGATCACCGTTTAATTGATTAATTTAGTAACCGCTCTACAGTCTGTAAACACGCCCGAGCGTGCACGAACCCGTTCCGCACTACACTGGTTATATCGATATCTCACTCCGACTCTCACGCGGTCTCGCGACTGAGTGATCATAACAACGCGCCCGAACAACCGCCGCGTGGAAGGGGGAACTACCGCGCCGGCGCGTGTAACCACCGCTTCGGTAAGTAAGCGATGCGCATGGCGTAGTGGGGGAAGTGGCGCCTAACCGTCACTTCTATGACGCGTTTTGCGTCACTTGTTTACCACAAAGGCGTCGGCAAACGGTTTTAAACACGTTGGATCGAGGACGGGTAGACAGTGACAGAGAAAATTGTAAAATTGAGCAACAACTGCAGATTGTAATTAAGAATCTAATTATAATAATTCTTCAAACATTCTTAATTGACAAAGTAATCCGGAAAAAAAAAAAAAATTATTAATAAAATTACAAAATTAAAGAACTGTAATCATTAATTACTTTTTAAACATTTTTATCCCACGAAATAATCTGCAGAAAAATTATTAACAAAAAAAAATTCGTTAACAATTACGAAAATTAACGAAAAAAAAAAAAAAAAAAATCAAGAATCTGATTTTAATCATTTAAAAACGCTACTTAATTTATTTTTCCAAAAGTTTTTCATGCAACCAATTTTTGTTTACTTTCGTAATGGCTGCAATTTTTATAATCCCCGCACATTTTTTTTTGCTAAAAAATGTTTTCGGGAAATTCGCTCTTTTAAATCTTAAAAAAGAAAAAGAAAAAAAATTAAATCAAGAAACTAAAGGGGAAAAAAAAAAACTATCCTGAAAAAAAAAAAACAATCCTGAAAAAAAAAAAACAATCCTAAAAAAAACCAGTATTTTTTATGTCTATTAAACATCTAGACGCCATTTTTCCTAAACACCTGAAAAAAAAAAATATATATATATATATATATGAAATCAAAACAGTACTCACTCAGTGCTGAGCCCTCATTGGTCGTCCCCTCGTCCTCTCGTTCGTCTTTTGTTTGAATATTTTTCTTTCTTCACGAGAGACGCATTCAGACGTTGCATTTTCTTCTATTGCACATAAAATCACTAAAGTTTATTTATATCACTGTCACTAAACTATTCTTTTTTAAATATATTTTTCTTTCATCAAAAAACGTTGTAAAAAGTGATCCGTCGCGATCGTCAATCACACGAAAAACCGTTACACTGCTTACCGTTGATTTAACGGCTCTCGCTTTCACGTTAAATTACTTTTGTGCTTAATTCACGTCATCACTGATTCCGCACTTTAATTTTTTATCAATATAACGCGATATTAATTTATGTCCATGTCGAGATCACCGTTTAATTAATTAATTTAGTAACCGCTCTACAGTCTGTAAACACGCCCGAGCGTGCACGAACCCGTTCCGCACTACACTGGTTATATCGATATCTCACTCCGACTCTCACGCGGTCTCGCGACTGAGTGATCATAACAACGCGCCCGAACAACCGCCGCGTGGAAGGGCAAACTACCGCGCCGGCGCGTGTAACCACCGCTTCGGTAAGCAAGCGACGCGCATGGCGTAGTGGGGGAAGTGGCGCCTAACCGTCACTTCTAGAAGCTTCGGTAAACAAGTGACGCGCATGCGTGGTGGGGGAAGTGGCGCCTAACCGTCACTTCTATGACGCGTTTTACGTCACTTGTTTACCACAAAGGCGTCGGCAAACGGGTTTAAACACGTTGGATCGAGGACGGGTAGACAGTAACAGAGAAAATTGTAAAATTAAGCAACAACTGCAGATTGTAATTAAGAATCTAATTATAATAATTCTTCAAACATACTTAATTGACTGAGTAATCCGGATAAAAAAAAATATTAATAAAATTACAAAATTGAAGAACTGCAATTATTAATTACTTTTTAAACATTTTTATCCCACGAAATAATCTGCAGAAAAATTATTAACAAAAAAAAATTCGTTAACGATTACGAAAATTTACGAAAAAAAAAAAAAAAAAAAAAAATCAAGAATCTGATTTTAATCATTTAAAAACGCTACTTAATTTATTTTTCCAAAAGTTTTTCATGCAACCAATTTTTGTTTACTTTCGTAATGGCTACAATTTTTATAATCCCCGCACATTTTTTTTTTGCTAAAAAATGTTTTCGGGAAATTCGCTCTTTTAAACCTTAAAAAAGAAAAAGAAAAAAGAAAAAAAAAATTAAATCAAGAATCTGAAAAAAAAAAAAAGAAAAAAAAAACAATCCCGAAAAAAAAAACAATCCTGAAAAAAAAAACAATCCTGAAAAAAAAAACAATCCTGAAAAAAAAAACAATCCTGAAAAAAAAACAATCCTAAAAAACACCAGTATTTTTTATGTCTATTAAATATCTAGACGCCATTTTTCCTAAACACCAGAAAAAAAAGTATGAAAACAAAAAAAGTACTCACTCAGTGCTGAGCCCTCATTGGTCGTCCCCTCGTCCGGCTTTTATTTCAATATTTTTCTTTCTTCACGAGAGACGCATTCAGACGTTGCATCTTCTTCTATTGCACATAAAATCACTAAAGTTTATTTATATCACTGTCACTAAACTATTCTTTTTTAAATATATTTTTCTTTCATCAAAAAATGTTGTAAAAAGTGATACGTCGCGATCGTCAATCACACGAAAAACCGTTACACTGCTTACCGTTGATTTAACGGCTCTCGCTTTCACGTTACATTACTTTTCTGCTTAATTCACGTCATTACTGATTCCGCACTTTAATTTTTTATCAATAAAACGCGATATCAATTTATGTCCATGTCGAAATCACTGTTTAAATGATTAATTTAGTAACCGCTGTATAGTCTGTAAACACGCGCGATCGTGCACGAACCCGTTCCGCACTACACTGCTTCTATCGCTATCTCACTCCGACTCTCACGCGGTCTCGCGACTGACTGATCATAACAACGCGCTCGACCAACCGCCGCGTGGCGTGGTGGGGGAAGTGGCGTCTAACCGTCACTTCTAGACGCTTCGGTAAACAAGTGACGCGCATGCGTGGTGGGGGAAGTGGCGCCTAACCGTCACTTCTATGACGCGTTTTGCGTCACTTGTTTACCACAAAGGCGTCGGCAAACGGGTTTAAACACGTTGGATCGAGGACGGGTAGACAGTAACAGAGAAAATTGTAAAATTAAGCAACAAATGCAGATTGTAATTAAGAATCTAATTATAATAATTCTTCAAACATACTTAATTGACTGAGTAATCCGGATAAAAAAAAAATATTAATAAAATTACAAAATTAAAGAACTGCAATTATTAATTACTTTTTAAACATTTTTATCCCACGAAATAATCTTCAGAAAAATTATTAACAAAAAAATATTCGTTAACAATTACGAAAATTTACGAAAAAAAAAAAAAAAAGAAAAATCAAGAATCTGATTTTAATCATTTAAAAACGCTACTTAATTTATTTTTCCAAAAGTTTTTCATGCAACCAATTTTTGTTTACTTTCGTAATGGCTACAATTTTTATAATCCCCGCACATTTTTTTTTTTTTTTACTAAAAAATGTTTTCGGGAAATTCGCTCTTTTAAACCTTAAAAAAGAAAAAGAAAAAAAAATTAAATCAAGAATTTTGAAGAAAAAAAAAAAAAAAAAAAAAAACAATCCCGAAAAAAAAAAAACAATCCTGAAAAAAAAAAAAAAAAAACAATCCCGAAAAAAAAACAATCCTGAAAAAAAAAACAATCCTGAAAAAAAAAAAACAATCCCGAAAAAAAAAACAATCCTGAAAAAAAAAAACAATCCTGAAAAAAAAAACAATCCTAAAAAAACACCAGTATTTTTTATGTCTATTAAATATCTAGACGCCATTTTTCCTAAACACCAGAAAAAAAAGTATGAAATCAAAAAAAGTACTCACTCAGTGCTGAGCCCTCATTGGTCGTCCCCTCGTCCGGCTTTTGTTTCAATATTTTTCTTCCTTCACGAGAGACGCATTCAGACGTTGCATCTTCTTCTATTGCACATAAAATCACTAAAGTTTATTTATATCACTGTCACTAAACTATTCTTTTTTAAATATATTTTTCTTTCATCAAAAAACGTTGTAAAAAGTGATACGTCGCGATCGTCAATCACACGAAAAACCGTTACACTGCTTACCGTTGATTTAACGGCTCTCGCTTTCACGTTACATTACTTTTCTGCTTAATTCACGTCATTACTGATTCCGTACTTTAATTTTTTATCAATAAAACGCGAAATCAATTTATGTCCATGTCGAAATCACTATTTAAATTATTAATTTAGTAACCGCTGTATAGTCTGTAAACACGCGCGATCGTGCACGAACCCGTTCCGCACTACACTGCTTCTGGGAAGCGCCACTGGGGAAGTGGCGTCTAACCGTCACTTCTAGACGTTTCGGTAAACGAATGACGCGCATGCGTGGTGGGGGAAGTGGCGCCTAACCGTCACTTCTATGACGCGTTTTGCGTCACTTGTTTACCACAAAGGCGTCGGCAAACGGGTTTAAACACGTTGGATCGAGGACGGGTAGACAGTAACAGAGAAAATTGTAAAATTAAGCAACAACTGCAGATTGTAATTAAGAATCTAATTATAATAATTCTTCAAACATACTTAATTGACTAAGTAATCCGGATAAAAAAAAAATATTAATAAAATTACAAAATTAAATAATTGCAATTTTTAATTACTTTTTGAACATTTTTATCTCACGAAATAATCTGCAGAAAAATTATTAACAAAAAAAAATTCGTTAACTATTACGAAAATTAACGGGAAAAAAAAAAGAAAAAAAAAAAAAAATTGAAATTTTTATCAAGAATCTGATTTCAATTATTTAAAAACGCTACTCAATTTACTTTTGCAAAAGTTTTTCACGCAATTAATTTTGTTTACTTTCGCAATGGCTACCATTTTTATAATCCGCGGAAATTTTTTTTTTTTTTTTTTTTTTTTTTTTGCAAAAAAAATGTTTTCGGGAAATTCGCTCTTTTAAATCTTAAAAAAAAAAGGACAAAAAAAAAAAATAATGATCATCAAGAATCTGAAAAGACAAACAATCCTAAAAACAAAAAAAATTACAGTATTTTTTGTCTATTAAACATGTAGATGCCATTTTTCCTAAACACCTGAAACAAAAGCATCAAATAAAAACAGTACTCACTCAGTGCTGAGCCCACATTGGTCGTCCCCTCGTCCTCTCGTTCGTCTTTTGATTGAATATTCTTCTTTCTTCACGAGACACGCATTCAGACGTTGCATTTTCTTCCATTCACATAAAATCACTAAAGTATATATCACTGTCACTAAACTATTCTTTTTTAAATATATTTTTCTTTAATCAAAAAACGCTGAAAAAAGTGAAACATCGAGATCTTCAATCACACCGAAAAACCGTTACACTGCTACCGTCGATTTAACAGCTCTCGCTTTCACATTACATTACTTTTCGGCTCAATTCACGTCATCACTGATTCCGAAATTTAATTTTTTATCAATAAAACGCGATATCAATTTATGTCCATGTCGAGATCACCGTTTAATTGATTAATTTAGTACCCGCTGTACAACCTGTAAACACGCCCGAGCGTGCACGAACCCGTTCCGCACTACACTGCTTCTATCGTTGCCTCACTCCAACTCTCACGCGGTCTCGCGACTGACTGACGAGAACAATGTGCTCGATCAACCGCCGCGTGGAAGGGCAAACCACCGCGCCTGCGTGTGTAAACGCCGCTTCGGCAAACAAGTGTTGCAAAACGCGTCATAGAAGTGACGGTTAGGCGCCGCTTCCCCCACTACGCATGCGCGTCACTTGTCTATCGAAGAGTCTAGAAGTGACGGTTAAGCGCCACTTCCCCCACCACGCATGCGCGCCACTTGTTTACCGAAGCTTCTAGAAGTGACGGTTAGCACATTGTTATGATCAGTCAGTCGCGAGACCGCGTGAGAGTCGGAGTGAGACAGCGATAGAAGCAGTGAAGTGTGGAACGGGTTCGTGCACGTTCGCGCGTGTTGACAGGCTGTACAGCGGCTACTAAATTAATCAATTAAACGGTGATCTCGACATGGAGATAAATTGATATAGCGTTTTATTGATAAAAAATTAAATTGCGGAATCAGTGATGACGTGAATTGAGCCGAAAAGTAATGTAATGTGAAAGCGAGAGCTGTTAAATCGACGGTAGCAGTGTAACGGTTTCTCGATGTGATTGAAGATCTCGACGTTTCACTTTTTACAGCATTTTTTGATGAAAGAAAAATATATTTAAAATAGAACAGTTTAGTGACAGTGATATATATATACATTAGTGATTTTATGTGCAATAGAAGAAGATGCAACGTCTGAATGCGTCTCTCGTGAAGAAAGAAAAATATTGAAACAATAGACGAACGAGAGGACGAGGGGACGACCAATGAGGGCTCAGCACTGAGTGAGTACAGTTTTGATTTAATGCTTTTTTTTTTCAGGTGTTTACGAAAACTGTCATTTACGGGTTTAATAGACATAAAAAATACTGTAATTTTTTGTTTCTTTTTTTTGTGAATTTTTTTTCAGTCTTGATAAAATTTCTTTTTTTTTTTTAAAGGATTTATAAGAGCGAATTTCCCGAAAACATTTTTTTGCAAAAAAAAAAAAAAAAAAAAAAAAATGTGCGCGGTTTATTAAAATTGTAGTCATTACGAAATTAAACAAAAGTTGGTCGTATGAAAAACTTTTGCAAAAATAAATCGAGTAGCGTTTTTAAATGATTGAAATCAGATTCTTGATAAAAATTTTGTAATTTTTTTTTTTTTTCCCCGTTAATTTTCGTAATTGTTAAGGAATTTTTTTTTTGTTAATAATTTTTCAGCAGATTATTTCGTGAGATAAAAATGTTTAAAAAGTATTTAAAAATTACAGTTCCTTAATTTTGTAATTTTATTCAGAATTTTTTTTTTTATCCGGATTATTTTGTCAATTAAGAATGTTTGAAGAATTATTATAATTAGATTCTTAATTACAATTTGCAATTGTTGCTTAATTTTACAATTTTCTCTGTCACTGTCTCCCCGTCCTCGATCCCACGTGTTTAAACCCGCTCGCCGACGCCGTTTCGGTAAACAAGTAACGCAAAACGCGTCATAGATGTGACGGTTAGCCGCCACCTCCCCCACCACGCCATGCGCGGTAGTTTGCCCTTCCACGCGGCGGTTGATCGAGCGCGTGGTTACGATCAGTCAGTCGCGAGACCGCGTTAGAGTCGGAGTGATACAACGATCGAAGTAGTGTAGTGCGGAACGGGTTCGAGCACGCTCGCGCGTGTTTACAGACTGTACAGCGGCAACTAAATTAATCAATTAAACAGTGATCTCGACATGGAGATAAATTGATATCGCGTTTTATTGATAAAACATTAAAGTGCGGAATCAGTGATGACGTGAATTGAGCAGAAAAGTAATGTAATGTGAAAGCAAGAGCTGTTAAATCGACGGTAAGCAGTGCAATGGTTTTTCGGTGTGATTGAAGATCGCGAAGTATCACTTTTTACAGCGTTTTTTTGATGAAAGAAAAATATATTGAAAAAAGAATAGTTTAGTGACAGTGATTTATACTTTAGTGATTTTATGTGCAATGGAAGAAAGTGCAACGTCCGAATGCGTCTCTCGTGAAGAAAGAAAAATGTTGAAACAATAGACGGACGACGGGACGACCAAGGAGGGCTCTGCACTGAGTGAGTACAGTTTTGATTTGATGCTTTTTGTTTTTTTCAGGTGTTTACGAAAAATGTCATTTACGTGTTTAATAGACATGAAAAATACTGTAAATTTTTGTTTTTTTTTTTTGTGAATTTTTTTTTTTCAGATTCTTGATTAAATTTTATTATTTTTTTTTTAAAGGATTTAAAAGAGCGAATTTCCCGAAAACATTTTTTTGCAAAAAAAAAAAAAAAATATCTGCGCGAATTATAAAAATTGTAGCCATTACGAAAGTAAACAAAATTTGGTTGCATGAAAAACTTTTGCAAAAATAAATTGAGTAGCGTTTTTAAATGATTAAAATCAGATTCTTGATCAAAATTTTCTATTTTTTTTTCTTTTTTTCTTTTTTCTTGTTAATTTTTGTTATTGTTAACGAATTTCTTTTTTTGTTAATAATTTTTCTGCAGATTATTTCGCGAGAGAAAAATGTTTAAAAAGTAATTAAAAATTGCAGTTCTTTAATTTTGAAATTTAATTAATAATTTTTTTTATCCGGATGACTTTGTCACATAAAAATATTTTTTTAAATCAATTGAAATTAGCTTCTTATTTTATTTTATTTTATTTTATTTTTTTTTAATTCTCGAATTGCCTGCGAATTCTTTTTATTAATAATTTCTTTTTTCGGATTACTTTGTTACATAAAAATATTTCTTTAAATCCATTAAAATTAGCTTCTTAATTTGAACTTTCTGTTTTTTTTTTCTTCTTTAATTTTCCATAATTGCCTTCCAATTTTTTTGATTAATAGTTTTTTTTTCGGATTAATTCGCCAGATAAAAATATTAATAAAGTAATTAAAATTAGCTTCTCAATTAACATAAGTTATTTTTTCATTCATTTTCCAATCCCCATACATTTTCATTTTTTAAAAGAAAAATTCTTTTACAAAATCAGCATTACTTTGTCGTAAAAAAGATATTCTAAAACAAAAAAAGAAAATCCCATTTGAAAAATCTGGCTTATTACATCATCGTACAAAAGTATCCCGACACAAAAGAAAAATCTCTCAATCTTTTCTTACAATTAAAAAAAAAAATCTCCTAATATTTCCCTTAAGCCAAAAATTATATACAAATCCCCCCCCCCCCCTCCTTAAAAAAAATGGGTATTTCGGGATTAAATAAAAAGCCAATTGACACACATTTTGGAGACCACATTTTTTTAATCATACTGTTTTTATGTTCATTCTGCGTGCTATCTCGTACATTTTTGTATAATTTTTTTTTTTTTTTTTTTTTGTATTTTTAATGTATTTTAATATGACTGCCTGTATGTAGATATTTTTAATATATATACTTTGTATATACATATATTCAACACATGTATAAACGCAAAGAGTCGTTGGTATATATATATATGTATATATATATATATTTCATTTGCATGATGCGTTTTCCTCTCACCTTTCTCTCACTCATTCTCTCCGAGTTATTATTCTGTGTGTACAATTGTGAACATATTTTTTTTTTTTCTTTTTTTTTTTTCTACATGAGGCGACACACCTATAGTGGGCTGGATTTAAGTTATTAATTTTTTTGTTTTTTGGATTGATCTCTCCTTCACATTCGTTACATGTGTACATTGCATTTTTTACACAAGGAGTTTTATTAAATTTTCTTAGGATTATCTAGTCTCTAGATATGTCATTACAATTCATACAGTCGATCCATTCAAAAAGCAATATCATTGCAAAATATTAAATTTTAAAATGTAAAATTTTTTACAAATTAAACTTTTTTTTATTTTTTTTTTTTTATATACTTTAATGGAAACTATAGTGAATTTTTTTAAACAAAAAAATTTAATTATTTCAGTTTGTTTAAAAATAAAAATTTTGATAGCATTTTATGAATTATTTTCAAAGACTTTACAAAAATTAATTAAAAATTTTTTTTTATTTGCAAAAAAAAATAATACTGTTTAAATAATTGTCATTAATTTTTTTTAAATGTATATTAATGTCATGGAAATTTCACAGAATATTTCTAAAATTTTTATTTTTTTTTTGCAATCAGATTATTGTGATAATGTTTTAGAGGCATTGTTGCAAAATTCTACTTTGCGAATTTTTTTTACACAATTTTATTACCTTAATTTGAATATTAAAAATTTAATAATAAAAATTGTGTCAAAAAGCAAAAGAGTATTAAATCAACAGATCTTTTTTTTTTAATATCATATATCATTGTATTTAGAAACAATGATTTTTTCTATCAAACAAAGTTTGAAAAGAATCATGATTTTTTGCTCTCTCAATGTTATTCAGAATAATAATTACAATTATTATACTCATTGCACCTAAAATTATTGGAAAATAAATAAGTAAACGAAAATCGATTTGTCAATCAATACTGTTTAAAAGAAAATATAATATCCATTTTTTTTTTTTAATTAAAAAAAGTCACCATAGTTTCCTTAAGGAGGCTTTAACAATATGTTCAGATAATTCGAATAAGATTTCTAAAATTGTACACATAAAAAAAAAAAAACTGGTATTAAAGCAGATGAAATTAAATTGATGGGTTCCTGCTTAAAATTTAAAAAAAAATTGTCGTAATTACAATAAAAAAAATTAATTTACGTAAAGAACGAAAAAAGCGTATTTTTACACAGTTTTACAGAAGTAAAATTAACAATATTTCTTCAATCTTGATAAATGAGAGCTCATTTTATTTATTTAAAAATTCGCTATAAATTTGCCGAAAAAAATATTGAACAATATTAATTATTTAAAAAAATTACAGCCATTAGTTTATTGAAAAAAAAATGTAAAATTTACAAATTAATTGGTGAATTCATAAAACATAATTTAGCAAACAAAATGAGAGTTCACATTCATGAAAATTGAATAAAAATTTGTCTTAAAAAAAATACAAAAATAAATTCATTTAAAAAGAATTCAAATAAATTTACAAAAATGTATTTTTTGTAAATTTTTAAACTTTAAGCAAAACTCCAATTTCGTTTAGACTGCTTTAACGAAAAATGTTCTTTTGAAAATGAGTAGAATTTTTGAAATTTTGGTTTTCGAATAATCTGAGAAAATACAATTTAAATATTTTTTCAACATTTTTTTTTTCTTTATTTTTTTTTAATTTTGGAATGAATCGACCAATGAGAGTGTTATGTGTGTGTGTCTGAGAGCAATCTGTTCGACAGGTCGATCATATTCGAATCTCTCTCTTCAGCATCCCAAAAAAAACCGGGCCTTTCTTCTACCGGCTACAAAAATGTATTTTTGTTTTTTGTTTTAAGCAACTTTAATACAAAAATTTTTTAAACCTACACCGCCTATGACGATTTATTTGTTCTCTCGAAAATCGCGAGAAGCGATCGGTGGGTAAAGATGGTATTATTACTTTTTTTGCAAACAAAAAAAAAAACAAAAAAAAAAGGCAAGAAAAAAAAAGATTAAAAATCGAGTAAACACTCGAAGCCCACTTTTTTTTTCTCTCTCTCCTCGCGACACAAATATCTCTTCCTTTATATATATCACAGACTAAATGATGCTTTGGTCTAAAAAAATCGTTTCTCTTCTTTTTTTTTCCCCTCAACTATTTAATATTATATGTACCTTTTTTTTTCTTTTTTTTTTTTGGTGGACGAAAGAGCGTTTCGTGGCACGACTTTCCATTCTCGTTCGTTGATCGGTCGGTTTTTTTTTCTTTTTTTTTAAATTATCGACTTGAATTTTGCACCTAATTTTTTGTTTGCCTGATTTTATACGTTTTTGATATTCCTTAAATTATAAGTATTTCAATTTTTTTTTTTTTGCAAGTACAGAGAAGCATAAAGCAATTTTTTTTAAATATCTTTTTGATATGCACAAATTTTTTCAAAGTTTGCATTTAAAAAAATACAAATTCTGAAATTTTAAACACCTAAAATCGATTTTTTTT
Organism: Perithous albicinctus; assembly: GCA_964016905.1. NCBI lineage: Eukaryota > Metazoa > Arthropoda > Insecta > Hymenoptera > Ichneumonidae > Perithous > Perithous albicinctus. Next base: position 10,352,636 of record OZ024703.1, read on the forward strand.
TTTTTTTTAATTTTGTAAATAATTCGTTATTTTTTTTTTTTTTATCCGAACCGATCAGCGATCGTTGATCAAGTCTAAGAGAAAAAATGCGACCTTTATGGTCGACCGTACCAAATTGTTTATTTATTTTTTTTTTCCTTCCTTTTTTACAATTATCATCGATTACTAAAGTGACTATATAAAAAAAAAAAGAAGTTCGTTCTGCCAAAGATTTTTCGCGCAGAAAAGTACTACAGAAGTTCGTTTAGCATCGAAGCTGATTGTAATTATTGGCATAATAAAATCTTTTGTCAACTACAAAGACGCGCAATGGCGAAAAAATGTGCAATTGTCTTTTTTATTTTTATTTCTTCTTTCTCTCTTTTTTTTTTTTTTTCTTCTTCTTCGCCGTTCTCTCTTCCTGTCGTTCTATATCAATACAACACTATATTACTATTGTGATTAATGTTTTGTTTTTGTTTTTTTTTTTTCATTTAATGATTCCGACTGTAAAACTTAAACCGTAGCACCGTCGATAGAAGCTCCGTTAAAATACCAAGTCCATTGTCGCGTTGACGCGCTCGAACGATACAACGGAAAGATCAACGAGTCCTTTCACTCCTTTCAATGCGTTGTTAGAGCGATTAAAAAAAATAAAATAATAGCTTCAAATTGTATTTTTATTTTTTTTTTATTTTACTGCTTATCGAGATTTTTTTCACAACGAAAATAAAGAAAATTTATTCGAAATCTCAACTTTCTGCGTCGTAAATTTTTGAAATTTGAAAAAAAAAAATTGATTTTTACTATTTTGACTAAAAAATTAAAAATTGGAATAATAACGAAATTATTTTATTTTATTATTTCGAGATCTCAATTTTTTTTTTACTTCCAAGTACATTTTTGTAATTAAAAAAAAAAAAAACGTAATTTTTATTGTTTTGACAAAAAATAATTGAAAATTAGAATAATAAAGAAATTTATTTTGTTATTTTCATTCTTAATTTTTGTTTCTAATAATAATTTAGAGAAATTCTGGTTTATTTCGTTAAAGTTTCGAGCATTTTTTTTCCCCAATTTTTTGGTTCTCTGGATTCAAATTTTCGGATTTTTTTTTTTTTCTTCTGCATCACACTTTTTTCAAAATTTCAAAAATTTGCACAATAACAAAATTTTTATTTTAAGACACTGCGTAAATTTTTTTTTTTTTACGCGAATATAAAAAAAAGTTAATAAGCAGTTTAAAAACAAAAAAAAAAAAAAAGCTTTTTTTTAACCGCTCTAAAGCGTTATACTGACATAACATTTTATAGTACTCTTATACATTTACAACGTGTAATATCTCTTAAAAGTTACTTACTTTACAAAATAATCCCACTTTTTTTTTTTTTTTTTTTATAATATTCGCCGGTCTCTTTTTTTTTTTCTCTGAAAATCGTGTCTCGCCGAACGAGAGCCACAATCCTTATTCAATATATATATACAGGAATAAAAAATTTCTTCGTTTCATAAACTTTTGTCGATTTTTTTTTTTTTTTTGCTATTTTTTTGTTTTTCATTTTTACGGCAAACTTCCGCAAAATTCTCCTCAATCTGCTCTTCAAATATTTCGTCGAAAAAACGAGAAACAAAATAAATTTAATAAATAAATATAATTTTCATTTTGTAAAGAAAAACCCAAAAAAACGCACACGCACACACATTTCTTCGCCGACAAAGCCGACAAGAAATAAAAAAAAAAAAAAAAAAAGAAAAAAAAAATCTTTTTTTTACATATAAAATATTGTGTAAAAAATCACTCGAAAAATTCGCACGTAAAAAGGGTAAATCGCAATTTCGTCGTTCGAACGTTTGTACAGAATAATCGAAACGTTCTTTTTTTTTTTTTGCGGTTTTTTTTTAACGTGTGTCAATTTTTTTTGGGGACAGCTGTGGAAAGTCGCGATGTAGCGTTTTTTTTTTTTTTTTTTCTTGAACGCCTTTACACTTTTTTTTTTTTTTTTTTTTTTTTTTTTTTTTTTTTTTTTTTTTTTTTTTTTTTTTTTTTTTTTTTTTTTCGTTTTGTTTTATAAATTAGCACAATCGCCGATTTGATCACGAAAATTGTCGATCGGACGTAATTTAAATACTCCGTCATGCGTTTTTCGCGAGCAGCGCTTCGATTAGTCGGAGTTTGGCTTTCGTCTGTTTGTAAGATTCGTAGACGGTCGTGACTTGTGGTCCTCGATCTTCTCGTTGCATTCGACGTCCCGCGCGAACCTCGAATTGCGCCTCGAGCTCCTTCAACGCTCGGCGCAAACGTTTTTTCTCCTCTCTTGTGATTCGCTGTTGCGCCAAAAGTTCCTCTCTGCAATTGCAAAAATAATTGTAGAGTCAATAATGAATTGAAACGAGAGAAAAAATTTAACACAAAAAACAAAAAAAGAAAATTTCTAAAATACAAAGCATTTTTAATTAATTATATTTGAAATAATAATTTATGTGAATTAATCTACCAAATATTCTAAAAATTTACAAAGTCTACAGCATCTAGTTTTTTTTTTTTTTTTTTTTTTTTTTAATTAATTTTAAAATAGTAGAAAATGTAAATAAAAAAAAAAAAACTAGTGAAAAAAAGTGTCTTACTGAGGCAAAGCGTGGAGACTTTCTCCAGTACCGCGACTACCCTCGCTACTGCTGTGCTGACTATCGCTGTCTGTTGGAAGCTGATCGGCTGGCTCGATGCAATCCAAAATACCACGATGCGACATATCTGGCTCGCTTGCTCTTCGTTCGCCATCCGCGCTGTTACCGGGCAACGAGGAAGACGTAAAATCCATTGCCTCGTGCTCCAATATCGTTGCCAATTCGGGAATACTGTCTTTGTTCTTACCCTGACGAAAAAAAAAAAAAATACCATAAATTTTAGTGAATCAGAAATAAATTTTAAAGAGCCATTAATTAGTCATTTTGAAAAATTATATGTTTTATACTTTGATAAAATAATTTATTAAAACTTTGAAAGAAAAAAGATTTTTTGAAACTTTACAAAAAATTATTTTTTTGGAACTTTATAAAAATATTTTTTTTTAACTTTGAAGAAAATATTTTTTGGTAATTAAAAAAAAATAAAAAAATAAGTGAATGATTATTGCTGAAACCATCTTAAAAGAAAAAAATGTACGGCTCTAAAAATGTGCAGCTATACAAAAAAAAAAAACCAAGAAACCAATAAATGCAGCCGAAAATAATATCCTAATTTTTGTGTAAAAAAAATGAGTGTTGTAAAAGCTGTAAAAAAAAATTTTAGAGAACGAAAAAAAATTACCGCTCCAGCTCGAATGAGAAGTCTTTTCAGTGTTCTGTATCTGTCGTAGAGCGGTCGAACCATGACTCGATCTTCTTTATAAACTGGCCGACCAAAAGCTCCCTCAATATGAAGCAAGCCTTTTTGCACCGCAGTTTTCTCCTCCAAAAGCTGCTCGTAACTCAGCTCTTCCATATTATCCGGTCTGTTGGATTTCAATCGTTTATCGCACAATTTTCGCTCGACATCTTTCACCATATCTTCGATTAAATTGGCTCGAGTTTTTTCCGGACTGTTGTTGTTGTTTGTCGGTCCGCCGCCGCTGTTGTTGAAGCGCGTATTTGCATTTGCCAATAATGCCCCAATTGGATCTTCCTTCAATAATTTGTGCTCTTTTCTCAGCTTGTTTAGCTCTGAACAGAGCCTCTTTATATCGCGATTGCTCATTTTGTCCGAGTGACTCGGACGATAACCAAAATTCTCCTCAAACTCTTCCTCGTACTTTTTTATCTTTTTCTTCAGGCCATTAATGTGTTTAGTGAGGGTTTTCAGTCCGAGCTCCGTTGGATTTGGTACGTTTGGTGGACCGTCCGTTTCGGAATAAAAACGACGAGGCACGAGCAACGAATTTCGAGGCGATAGCATTGCTTCCACCCGAGAGTTTGTTTCCTCTTCCTGGAAAATAAAAAGAAAAATTGTAGACGTGTTTAATGAACGAGCTTTGAGGGGTTGAATATATTTTGCTACATTTTTTCTTTTCTTTTTTTTTCTTTTTTTTTTCGCCAAATATTAATGTGGTGCTTCAAAGAATAGCAATGAAATGCATCTATTTTGAGGAAGAATGAATATAAAAACGAAAATGAGAGGCGAAAATTTGATAGATTTTTTTTTTTTAATAAGGAAGGGGGTTTTTTTTTTTTTTTTTTTTTTTGTAAATGTAAATTGCTAAACCTACGTCTCCTGGTCGATGCTGGAAGCCCCAATTCGTTGGCACGGGATTGTTTAAATCCTCCTGATCCAAAATGAGCGCCCTCACTGGAGACGGTGATCTGCTTGGACCGCTACTCAACATCTCTAGAAAACTCTGGCCAGTCGAGCCGTTTGCTTTATTCGAACCCGGTGACACTGCGTAGATTCCATCGGACTCGTCTTCGTTTTCCTAAACACCAGAAATTCACAATTTCTTGAATTTATACCAAAATATCTGAAATGGAAGATGAAATGGAAGACGAAATGGAAGATGAAACGGAAGATGAAACGGAAGATGAAATGGAAGATGAAATGGAAGATGAAATGGAAAATGAAATGAAATTTAGACAAATTATATTCTTTTAACGCCATTTTGATTGCATTTGCTTCAATTTTGAAAAAAATGAAGCCATTAAATATATATTTTTTTTTTATGAAACAGAGAAATTTGGAAAATGACTGATTTCAAAAAGATAGATTTATTTGAACTAAAAAAAAAGGAAGTGTACCTTTGTGGAACTTTGATCAACCTCCAGACCTTTGTGTACCCTTCTTCGTCTTGCTTGTCTTCGTCCCCGGGGCGTAATGCTTCTACTGAATCTCTCGGTGCTTCGCAGTCTCTCGACGTCGCACTCGAATCTCTCGGCAGCGAGAACCGCGTCGCATGGCGACGGTACCGGTGATGGTTTTGTTGAAACCGGCGAGACGTTGGTTCTCTCGTGCAGCGGAAGGCCACTGCATCTCTGTAAAAAAACGAGGAAATGAAAAAAAAGATCAGCGTATAATTTTTTTCTTTTTAATTGGACGTTTAATTATAATTGAGTGTAATTTTACTCCAAAAAAAATCAGCAAAAAAAAATTATCATTAAAATTACGAGTGAAAATTTCGTGAATAATTTTGCATATTAAAAGTTGAGAAAAATTTCACTAAAAAAAAATGATGATTTTACTAAAAAAAAAAAATTTAATTTTTGTAATGACGTAAAAAAAAAAAAATGTTACCACTCCATGTCCCATGTCTTGTCCGATTTGTGACAAAATGTGTAGATGTTTCTCGCTGTTGAAGTCCTCGTGGCTACTGACTCGCCGAATCGAGTCAGCTACATTCGTCGTGTCTTCCAATATACGTTCCTCGCTGTTGCTTCTTATGAGCTTCCTCTCTTGGCAACAGGACTCGCGACGTTCTTTACGTTTGCGCGGTTTCAGCGCGCAAAGCAACGACGTCCTGTCGGTATCCTTGGTGTCCTCGCGACTTGATTCCTTGCAGCAGGCTTTGCAATCGCTGGTTATCACAGCGTAGGATGTCGAGTCTCGAATGCTGAAATCACAAAAAAAAAAAATTCTCATTATCATCATATTACATTATTAAAAAATTTAGTTTTTTTTTCTAATGAAAAAAAAAAAAATTGAGACGAAATGTCTTAGATGTATAAAAATTTTCTCCCGTTTTTTTTTTTTTTTTTTTTTCTATGTAAGCTATTAAAAAAAGTGATATTTTGCACAAAAAAAAATTTTGTGAAACTGATTTTTAAAAAATTAAAAAAAAATTTGTAAAAATTGGTATATTCGTTAAAAAGCTAAAACGCTTTAAAAAAAAGTTGAATTAATTTTAAAGAAACTTTTTGATACCAATTTTGAAAATCGTCGATTTAAATAAAGATGGCCGACATTGAACAGCTGATATAAAATTGCATTATAACGTCAGAAACTGTAAATACATTTTATTCAACATTGGTTAATTGAAATTCAACCAAACCTTTTTTATTTCATTCTTGCCACAAATCTGCATCGAGTGCTTAGCATTTTAACGATTTTCATCTCGTGGTCTTAAAAATAAATGCGTTTAAACTTTCGAGGTGAGAGCCAATTTTAGCACATTCGTTCCTGTGAATGTAAAACGATAACTCCGAATCGTAAAAAAAAAGGAAAATTGCAAATAACTTGACCTTGACCTTGCCAATGAAAAACTGCTAATTTTGTAAAAATTACTCTGTAAAAAAAACGCGACTATATATTTAGCAACAGGGTGCGCCCAACACGACTGTGTTAATTCTGCGAGCGACACTATATTCGAGAATGCATGCTGGCCAATTATTTAAGTACATGTTGTGTTGAACGTGAGATCGCTTGTCGGGCAGGAAAATCCCTCGCACGCCCATTTCCCGAGATACGTGCGAGTGATACCACGGGAGCGGAAAAAAAAAAACACCCACGTTGCTTCTCGACGTTTGAGCACCGTTACGGCAATAACCGAAGCTGCAAATTGTACTCTAATAACAGTTGACGTTGGTACATGTAATAAACGTGTCGGAAAAATCGTCGCAGTTTTTTTGCTTACTCATCGAAAGTCAAACAAAAACTAAACAATTATTTAATGGTAATAAAATAACGTGCATTTTGGTTGACCATTTTTTTTCAAAAATAATAAATAAAAATTGTTGCAACGATTTTTATTTTTTTATTTTTTGAAATAAAAATATTTTATTTTATTTTTTGCAAATAAATAATTTAATGGGAACGAAAAATTAAGTCCGCAAAATTGTGTATATTTTTGAACAAAGAAATTAAATGTTTGGAAAGAACCCAAAAAAATGTTGGTTAACACTAATTGCTTCATTTTTTTTTTTTTTTTCTATTAAAAGTTTATTTTTACTATTTTTTAAAAATAGAAATTTTTTTAAACAACTTTTCGCGTAAAAACAATTTGATCGTTTAAAAATTAAGAAAGTGTAAAAAAAAAGAATAAAATGAAAAGATTTTTTTTTGTATGTGTAGTAAAAGTTACTGCCTGTGTCGACAGCTGCACTGTATCGACTTTTTGCGTATGAAATGAGCTCAGTGTCGAAGGAAGCTAAGAGAATGCAGCTGTCGTCAGCTCTTCTCTGCCTATTCTTTCTTACGTAAAGTACGGAAGCCGTGAAAATTGCCTAGACTACTAAACGTATATATATATAGTGCATTCCGTATCATTTCCACTTGGGTCAGACCCTTGACCTATCAAATTTGATATATAATTTATTTATATTATTATTTCACCTTTAAAAAAACGCTCAGATTTTTTAAAGATTTTTGTTCCTTAAATTTGACTTAGTTATGATTTTTCATTTTTTTTTTTCTTTTTTTCTTTTTTTTTTCAAACTTTTACCGAAAAATAAAATCGAAATTTTATTTTTTATTTTTTATTATTTCGATATATTATTATAAAATCTAAAACTTTTTTTTTTTCTTCTGGATGTCAAGAATTTTTCGAATTTTTGAGAATTTTATTCAGATATTTCAGAATTTTTTTTATTTCTTTTTTTTTGTAACAAAATCGCTACTTAAAATTCTGAAAAAATGTTAGAAAAAAAAATTGAGATTTTATTTTTTTTTTTTTTAATTTATAAATTAAAGTTCCTTTCGATCATTAGTACGATGATGTAAAAAAATATTTGGTTGACACGAAATGCCCTATACATAAATATATATGCTGCACAACGAGCATGGAAATCGATCGATTCTTACATAATGATTTTTCACTCAAGATATACATTTCCTCGAAGCTTATACTTGTAGGATCAATAACGAGTGTGACTGTCTTTTATTGAAGAGAGAGAGCAACATTTTTACATAATAAATCAGATAATAATATACTGACGACACATTGATTCATCTACACAGACGTATGAAAATAAATATGACTGTGAATTTGTCACAAGTTTGCATTAGCGAGTAAATTAAAAAAAAAAATATTACGAAACGATATCAATCCACTTTCGTGACTAATGTGTCAATGTATGCATTCTATATATAAGGCATTCCATATCAGTTCAATCGATTAAATAAAAAAAATAAAATAAAAAAAAAATCAAAAAAATTTAAAAAAAAATCAGATGATACAATTCCACCAGAAACATCAAATTTCAAATAAAAAATTTAAATTATTTATTACTTTTCACCAAAACATTTTTTTTATATTTTAGTTTTAATTTTTTTTATTTCGTTTATTTGAAATTTGGTCTCTGTTAGAATTGTGTCCTCCAATCTTTGAAAAAAATTTTTTGTTTTTTTTTAATTTTTTTTTTTTTTTTTTTTTTTTTTTTTTTATTGGCTGGACTGATATGGAATGCCTCATATGTGGTTAGCGACCAGACTAACGACAGACTAATAATGTTTGTGACTCATCGTCGGGTGCAAACTTTGCGCTCTCTGTCAACTCGCGAAAGTTTTGCGACGGAAGTGTGGGAAGAATTTTTATCCTACCAAGCGAGCCTCTATTTTTAAATCGAGACAGTCACACCTATTTTTTTTTTTTTTCCTTTTTTTTTTTTGCGGTAGACGACGTGTCGTTATACAACGTGTTTTTGTTGCTGTTTTTTTTTTTAACTCTCATCCGTTAAGCGAGAAAAATATCTGTTGCTTGTGAAGAGGATTTTTTTATTCTTTTTTAATTAGTGACAGAATTTTTGAAGAATAATAATAATTTAGGTATTTTTGCGAGTTCGAGAAAACTTAATTTTTTTATGTGAAATTAATTCTCTGAATTTTCTGAGTAAATATCAATTTTTTTTTAAATTAACTAAAAATTCAGTTTGAATATCTCTAAATAAAATCAAGTAAAACATTTGAATTTTTAGATTAGATTTGTTATTTTACATTTTTTACTCCAAATTATTACAAATTCATTTGAAATTTATTTAAAAAATACAAATATTTCCAGTTTAATTTTTTTTTTTTTCAATACGTTACATCGTGATTATAAAAATTTGGAAAAATCTAAAAAAAAAAAAAAAATTAAATAAAATTTGATCGTTCGAGGCATGAACCTATGATATATTCGCTGTTCCAGTAAAATCTGGACCAGTTCGACTTTCATATCACATTTGTGGCACGACCTTCTTGAGGATAACATTCTCAAGTTGCTGCTCTGAATGTGTATTACGTTGCTCGTGTCTCGTGATTTCAGTGAAGGCAATAATAAAACACCCGGCGCGGCGCAGCCCCCCGAGACACTGAATCATCGTTTAAGATTGATTATATTACATTTCCAACCAAAAGTTTCATTCAATATGAATTTCAATACTTCATTATACCATTATAAAATTAATTTTTAAAAATGATACATTTTTTTTAATTATTACTAACAATACAATTAATAATTATTACGTAAAATTAAATTTTACGAAAGTCTTTTACGTGTTTTTAAAACTATAATTAATTGATAATTTTCTTTTTGGCATTATCATTATAACAACAATAATAATTATTATTATAGAATTTTTTTTTTTTTTTCACAAAATATTTTTTGAACTGTGAATTTGTCAAAAGACAAAAACTAAAGATTTCTGAAAGTTGGTTGAAATATTTTCTTTTTTTTCTCGACTAAAATTTAAATAAATGATATTTTTTTTGTAAAGATTTTTCAAAATGAAGTAAAATGATGTGCGAAACTTTTGGTTGGGATTGTACGAAAGCATCCTCTTTAGTCTCGTGACGAGAGAGTCTCGGGACTCGCGAGATTCACGTTACACAGCAATAATATCATGCGAGTTCGTTGGGATCACGGTGAAACAAGATTCGAAACGTCATCCGGTTTTAATAATGCTTTTCGATATTGTCGCAACGAGTTTCGAAACTGGTTGAGCTGAAACTGGACGAGATACGTCGAGTCGCGTGTGTATATATATATATATATCGAAATATATATATATCGAAAATATAGTTACACTCGATGAAATCGTTATAGTTACTGCCAACTATTGAGTGACAATTATTTTGATAGTTGTCACGTGATAGTTGCGACAATAGGCTCAAAATCTGGTTTTCAGTGATGACAAATAGTCGGTTCAAGAATCTTTACTATATTTTCTTAAACTAGCGTAGTTGCCGCAACTATGAAAATAGTTGCGTGGTTTAATAGTTAATAGTTGTCGCGTAATAGTTGCCACAGGTGGAAAAAAAATGTGGTCATGGTAATTAATAAATTGTAGGTTGAAAAATCGCAACTATATTTTTTCATACCAACATAGTTACCGTAAAAAAATAGTTGCGTGGACTGATAGTTAATAGTTGTCACGTAATAGTTGCCAGACGTGGAAAAAAGTGATCCTGGTAATTTATAAATAGTTGATTAAAAAAGCACAACTATATTTTTTTTCAAGCTTACCGAAACTATGAAAATAGTTGCGTGACAGTTAATAGTTGTCACTTAATAGTTGCCACGCTGTGACGAAAACGGGATTTAAAATAACGTATAAAAGTAACAACTATAGTATCAGTCATCATAACTATTTGATAGTTGAACAAAATACAGAAAAGAAACTATAAAAATAGTTGCATGAAATAGTAGTTGATAGTTGCCGCGCGGGCTGCAACGAATAGAGACTGAGTATGAGATATGTGTTTGAACATTTCACGCTATCATCCGGTAACCGGCTCGAATTCATACTGCTCTCCAGCAGACTCCATGGCGCTCGAGTGTATGCTCGACTATTCTGGATGCCGGTTGCCGCGCGTGTTTGATACAGTATAGCTATCTAGCAGCTCTCTATCTCAGTCACATACTTTCGCTGTGACTCATCGAACGAAGCGACGTGCACACACGCACACTTCGTCCCTCCCCCCCTCAAGCCGGAAAAGTACTATGCACCTGCGCGAAACTGTCTATTTGTGCCGCACAGATGTTCAATTTTCATAGATTGCCACATTTTTTCGCTGAAACAGTATGTAATTTGGTTCACGCCATACTCGTGCAATTGAATCGATAGCTCTTTACTAAATTCGATGTTTTTTTTTTTTTTTAACCCTCGACGATTTTGCTTGTTACTTTGATTGAAACTAATGAATTGAAGGCTAAAAAAATGAGTATTTGATTTGCGTAAAAGGGTAATTTTAACGTTGGTCTAGGTTGAGTTCAAATTTTGGTGTAAGTTGAGTTCAAATTTTGGTTCAAGTTGAGTTCAAATTTTGGATCAAGTTGCGTTAAAATTTTGGTTTAAGTTGAGTTCAAATTTTGGATCAAGTTAAATTCAAATTTTGGTGTAAGTTGAGTTCAAACTTTGGTCCAAGTTGAGGTCAAACTTTCGTTCAAGTTGAGGTCAAACTTTCGTTCAAGTTGAGTTCAATCTTTAGTCTAAGTTGAGTTCAAACTATGATTTAATTCAAGTTCATTGTAAAAAAAAAAATAATCACTCGAAGTTATCCGTAAGCATTATAAAAGCGCGTAATTTTTCATTCGATCATCAAAATGAATGATCGTTAATTATAATTATTATTATTATTATTTTCAATTATAATGACAACTATTATTTTTCACTTTATCTGGCTTCTTATATTAAAATTATCATTTAACATTCTTAGTGTAACTAATACATTTACATTTACGCAAAAATAAAAAAAAAAATTAAAAGTTCATTTAAATTTGAAGACAGTCTCGAGGACTATTAATAGGCGTTACTTAAAGTTTACCCAGGCCTATCACAATTTCTCCGTGTTGCAAAAACGATTATTACGATAATATGATTGCTCGCACCGATTGTACACCGGCTATTATTAGATGCAGCTGTGAACCCGAGTAGTATATCTGGTCAATGAAGAATATGGAAACGATGAATTATTATGCGACGAGAAAGGTGCGGAGTTTTCCGCAAGCGAGAGAACACACGATGCTCTCACAAGGACGACCGGTAATATTGTTATTATATGATGATCCTCGACTAATCGACAGGGCCATGACTCTAATTTTTTTTTTTTCCGTTTCGGATATTGTAGGGCAATATAAAAAAAGCCCTTTAGGTTTTTTGTTTTTTTATAATTCGAATTTCTCAAAAATTCATATTATAGAAACAAAAAAAATTGTTTTTTTTTTTTTTTTTTTTTTTTTTTAAATTAAATTAATGGTTATTTAACGTTAATTATAAAATAAAATGTATATACACTGAAAAAGTCTGAGAGAAAAAAAAATTGTGTTGCATACAAAAATATTTTTTCATTTTTTTTGTTGCAAAAAGGACGGAAAAAAATTTGAAATTTTCAAAAAATATTATTTTTCATAAAAGGTTTTTCAGAAGTTGTTTTAAAAAAATTGTAGATAATTAAAAATGTTGAAAATTATTATTATTATTATTTTTAATTAGTGCTTTTTCGAGTTGTGTCAATCGTATAAAAAATTGGGGACCCAATCGGATGGGTCAAGGCTCAGGTGAAATGCCCCATATATATATATACATTTAGTATACGAGAGCACTCCACCACTTCTGAGGATATAAATATTTTCTCAATAGACGTGTGTGTGTGTGCGTGTGTGTGTATGCACTCGTCCCGTCGTCGTGCATAAAAAAGAGAAAGAGCAAAAGAGAGACAGCGGTCGCTGTAAACCAGAGAATTTTCCACTGTCGGTTCTTCGTGCTTGGCACTTGCGTCTCTATGAAATCACAAACCTCTCCTTTCGTTTCCTTTCCTTTCGTTCTGGCGACGTCTTTTTTTTTTTTTTTTTTTTTTTTTTTTCATATCTTTTCTTTTCTTTTCTTTTTTCGCCGAGAGCAATCGGACGCAAGTGACTCGTAGAGATACAGAAAAATCTATGAAACTGAGAGAGAGATTTGTTACTTTCAACCGAGCGAGAATCGATTTCATTGATTTTTTATGTTAAATCATCTGGGAATTAAAGAATATTTTATTGCAAAAAAATGATAATAAAATAATTGGCTTTATTCGAAATTTTTGTTTGGTATAAATATTTTAATAAGTATAATAATAATAATGATAATAAATTTAGAATAAATATTTGATTACAAATGAGTAAATATTTTTTTTCAAAGATTTTAATGAAACTTAAAATTTAAATAAATTGTAAATAAACAAAAGTTTGGAATGTTAGCAGAAAAAATATTTCAATGAGAGTGAGGAATTTGAAAAAGAAAAAAAAATGCAATTTTATGATACAAAAAAAATTTATAATACAATAATACCAATTTTTTTTTTAAATTAAAGAATTAATAAAATTGTCAACCATAAACTGTTGCGAACGTTTAAAGGAAAAAAATATTTGTCAACAGGCTGAATGTTTGAAAAATAATAATTCGTCCTTTTTATCAAGAAGCCCACAAACGTTGCAGCAATCGGTGCACACACACACACACACACACACACAGACACACACTGCGGATATGAATTATAGTGTGCACAACGTGTCCACAACCCGCGACCTCTAAATTACAAACTAGTTGTCACCAGCCGCATCCGGTCCGAAGCGATTATTTAATCAAAACATTACGAAAAAAAAGGAAAAAAAAAAAAAAATACAGAGTGATGTCAACTCACGTTATAAAATATTTAACACAGAGATCCTGACTCTGCGATTGTACAAGTCCAATCATAGTTCACTTGCGTAATATCACAAACAAAATTTTATGAAATTAAAAAAATGTAAACTATATCCTAAATTCATAGATTTTTTTTTTTCACTAAATTTTTTTTAAGGGCTCTTAAAAACTAAAATCTAGATTTTTAATCAGGAATCAAAAACTTGTAATTGATAACAATTTTTTAACGCAGAATACTGATATCTCGATATCTTTTCAATCTTGAAATTTGAGTCAATTTTGTCTGTAAAATGTTTCGAAATTATCGTTAAAAAAAAAAAAAAAATCACAGTGAAATTTTCAAAAAATTTGCGAAAAATCCGACTTTTTAATAATGCAATAAAAAAAGATTTGTAAAGCAACAAAATTTAACCAAATTTCAGATACAAACTGTTTAAAACATTCGTAGGAAAAATATTTTAATGCAAGCAAAACTCTCCACGTGAAAACTGACCATGGACAAAATTCGACCACAGTCCCGATTTTGCATCGTCACAAACTTACAAACCAATCAACGCGTTCGACGACAGATAGAAATGTTTTAACGGCCACACGTTGATTGGTTTGTGAGTTGTTGACGGTGTAGAGTCGGGCTTGTGCTGAATCGCGACTATATAGAGTATTATTTGTGTAGTTTTTTTGCCTGTGTAGAATTTTGTCTTGAAAACATTTGCTGTGTTGCATTTGTGCTTGGGTAGAGTTTGACATGTGTAGAGTCTGGCATGTGTAGAGTCAGGCATGTGTAGAGTCTGGCATGTGTAGAGTCTGGCACGTGTAGAGTCTGGCACGTGTAGAGTCTGGCACGTGTAGAGTCTGGCACGTGTAGAGTCTGGCACGTGTAGAGTCTGGCACGTGTAGAGTCTGGCACGTGTAGAGTCTGGCACGTGTAGAATCTGGCACGTGTAGAGTTGGGAATGTGTAGAATTGGGAATGTGAAGATTCGTACATTGTGTAGAATTGTTGTTATGCAGAGTAGAGGTTAGTTGGTGTAGAGTCGGATTCCGTAGAACCGTTGTATTGCGAACATGATGAAAAAAAAAAAGAAAAAAAAAACACGAGAGAAAACATGTGTTTCAACTCACATTATTCGATGTTTAACACAGTGAAATGAGTTCTACACCCTTTTCGGGCTCCTCTTACGGTAGTTGACTCATGTAATCACAAACACCAACTTTCTTTTCCAATATCGAACCTCCGGCGTAAAGACGAATCTCTCGACGATTCGATGAAACATTTATTTACACTATAAAATCACGTTTCACGTTTATAATAATTTTTTTTTTACTTTTATCAAAATATTAATAATAAAAATAACGGAATGACGCGTGAGCGTGTCTAAAAATTCTCGAACGCATTAAAAGACTTTTTTTTTAAATTTTTTATTTTTCAGTTCCCAATTCGTGACACGCGAAGGTTTAAATTAGGGTTTTCAAACTTTTTCTTGAATTCTTCAAAATGTTTCTCTTTATTCACGACGATTACTACCGTTTTAAACAATTTTTTTTTTAATTAAAATTTTTTTTTTTTATTCGTTTTTTCTCTTTTTCTTCTTTTTAGCAACTTTTTTTTTTTTTTTCGTTTACGTATATTTAACGTTGGCAAAAAACAAAACGCGCGAGCGTTTCAAAAGCTCTTTTGACTCTGCACAACGACGTCGAAGAGCGGACTGCGCCGGCTTGCCGGCCGACTTTAGTCTATATCCGTATTGTATCGAAGCCCCACGCCGGCTCTCGCATAATAGTGTGTATATATATACACACACAGAGTAGATGTATGTGCGACGACTGGAAATTACGTGAATGTTGGTAAGCGTAGTGTTACGAACCAGGGACGTCGACATATATAATAGAGCCCCACTGTATATATATCTCTGATTTTCATCCGCTTCTCTTAGCCGGGCTTCCATCGGAAACGACAAATAAAGAAAAGAAAAGAAGAAAAAAAAATAAAAAATAAAAAAAAAAAACATGTCGACCTTAAAAGCGAATGTTACATCGGTAAAATATCTCTTATTTATTGACGTTTCACAGCGCGCGGTTTAATTTATGTAAGCAACTATCTGCCAAATGAAATACTTTTAAATATATGGGGACATGTTTAAAACACGTTTTGTGCGCTAAAATCTTGAATATTTTACGTTTTTAATAATAATAAAAAAGATTATTATCATGTTATTATGATCATTTTTATTATTGTTAATAAATGTTGAATATTCAGAATTTTAATGACAATAATGATTATTATGATTATTGTTATTGACGCTGCTAATTTCAAATCCAAAGTCAAAACTTTGAAATAATCAAAAATAAAAATGACGGCGTGTACAATAGCGTTGCAAAATTAATAAAATTAGTCGTATTTACTTTACGTTCTAGAGTAATTGATTTTTCATCGACCTAGTCACTTTTTGTAATTTTCATCCGCAATATTTTTATTTTTCAAATTTGAGATTATATAAAGATAAACACGTCATCATTGTGTTTTATCGGCATTTAGGCGATATTTTTTAATTTTGACTTCGGTTTAATAACCAAAACGAGCTTAAATATTTTAGATTTTGGTCGGTCATATTGCAACCGTTTTTTTTGTCTTTAAGTCTTTCAGATTTTCAGGCTTTCAGACTTTCAGACTTTCAATCTTTTAGTCTTTCAATCTTTCAGTCTTATTTTTCTTTTCTTAAAAAAAATGGTATTGCTACTGGATTTTCACTGTCGTGAAACACGATAGGAATATTGATTGGAATGCATGAATCGCGGTGTGTTAACGCGGCTTGGCATTAGTAACAAACGTTATTAAACGTCAAATATCGATCGGCCTCGGGTCGTCGCGGTCTCGCACGACGACACTATAAGGCGCGCGCTTGCAATATATGCATGTCGCGTGTACATCGTGTCGTCGGTGTATAAGCGTGTCGTGGTGGACACGTTGGACGAAAGTGCATCAACGTAAATTACATGCCAGGGCCGTGCTCATCCAAGGATTGACCCTGGTATCGAAAGGTCCGCGAAGCGCCAATATCACACGAGACGAGGAGAAATACAAAACTATACTTGTATCTTCTCTCGAATATATATATTCGCGATTGCGCGTGGCCAACACTTTGACAAACGATTTAACGGCTCTCTCAGAAGCAACTACATAAAATCGTTGCAAGTGTTATTTTGCAACTTGACCTTTGAACGCTAAATCTAACGAAAGGTGTCTACGAGGAGAGAAAAAAAAAAACGCAAACTATAAATATTCTTCTATTATGCGTTTGTAAGCCGTGACTATTCACGCGTGACTACACGCGCCGGTGTTTCATGCTGCCCCGTATACTACAGGAAGACGAAGAAGAACAAGAAGAAGAAGAAGCGGAGAAATGTTTGTAGTAGTTTTACTATACTACTGTACGAAAACCGGTTTGCGCGTCGGACTCTCGTCCTTCCGCGCAACATAATCCCCCCCCCCCCCTCTCCGAGAGTCCTACGGTGTGCAAAGTCATGCTGGGAGCGCGAAAAGACCTTTTCACGGGATAATATAACCTTCGTGGTCGTATTAGCGAGGGGATTCTCGATGTCAAATTTTTCGATAATTTGTCGCGAAAATTATTCGGTGGTATTTATTTCAACTGACGCGGAATTTTTCGTTGTTGGAATTTTTGCAATAGACGCGAAATTTTGCATTGTTGGCATTTTTTTTTTATGGACGCGGAATTTTGCGTTGTTAGAATTTTCCAACTGATGCGAAATTTTCCTGTGTTGGAATTTTTCGACAGAATTTTCTATTGTTAGAATTTTTTGACTGACGCGGAATTTGCATTGTTGTAATTTTTCGATTGGTGCGGAATTTTCCATTGTTGAAATTTTTCGACTGGTGCGCGGAATTTTCCATTTTTAGAATTTCTTGACTGACGCGAAATTTTCCGCTGCTAGAATTTTTTGACTGACGCGAAATTTTGCAGTGTTGGAATTTTTCGACAGACGCGAAATTTTGCATTGTTGTAATTTTTCGACTGGTGCGGAAATTTCTATTTTTTGAATTTTTTGACTGACGCAAAATTGTCCATTGTTGAAATTTTCCGACCGCCGCAATATTTTCAATCATTGGAACATTGAATTACATGAAAAAAAAAAATTACCTCGCGCAACAGACAAGGAAAATCGTAAAAAAACGAGAAAAAAAATTGAGCTACATTTCCGTCGATAATGAAGCATTAATTACAATGAAACAGTAATATTCCGCTTTTCCTTTTTACACGTGTAATTATGAAAAACCTGTTATAATGAGTTTTATTATATTAAATATGAAAGCCCTTAATGTTTATTATCCATAACAGATAATTGAACCGGATGGCTTTATACGCTTTGCGGATAATGAGTGAAAATTCATTTAACACTGCACCGCGCTTCACATATTTACCCCCGTGCTATCGTTCGGCGAGTTCGAAGAGGTGAATAAATTGACGCTGGACCCGTTGTTGCGCTTGCAATTCACACGCACACGTGACTCACTCGAGCTTCTGTTGCACCTCGTTCAATAGAATAACGATCCGTAAATTAGCCAGTCAACAAAAAAAAAAACACTGAGTTAAAGTGATTGGTTGATAAAATTTAAGCTCAGATGAGAAAAATATTTACTATAACAATAGACTTGCAGATAAAACGAAGAAATATTTTTTTAATGAATTTTTACTATTATTTTCTATAATTATAAATTTGTAATTATAGCAAATTAACTAAAAAAAAAAAATTGTGTTACTTCTGATTAAACATAATTAATTTTGTCAATTTAGTTTTTTTGGTCTCTTCTAGTTTAACAATTTTTTTTTTTTTGTTAATTTATTTTTTTTATTATTTTCAATTTTAAAAAAAATTGTTGATTCGACAAATTTACAGAATCTTTGTTACTGTTTAAAAATTAATAGAAAAACCCGTAAAATCCGAACGAAAGATCCGTCATGTTTGTTACTTGAAGAACTGGCATTTTGATTTAGTAGACTTTTTTTTTTTTTTTTTTTTTTTACTAACATAAGTTGCTATGTGAACATGGACTTTGTGTTCGCGAAGCGAGAGATCCTCGCCTCTCGATGTATAAAACCCTTTGACGTCAACGAAAATCTATTTTCGGAATTTGAGTCTGGTATTGCTGCGTTAAGCGTTGGCATTCCTTCGCACATAAATACACGCGGAACACACGATGAGAGCAGCGACGGACATCATGCACAGAATCAAACCGAGAAAATCTGTGATAAGTGAATAGCAAAACAGTCCAGAACAGATTTTAAAAAACGCCAAAAGTACGAAAAACAGTTGTACGTTTCGTTGTACGTGATTCTTGGCATGTAATCCATGACACTAGAAAATTATGTGTAGGCAGAATCATTTCTAAAAAATGTTATAAACATTTTCTAGATTTCTATATAATTGATATGTAGCTTATTCTTTATATCGTACGTATATCCTTAAAAGCGTTCAATTTTAGAATTTTGAAATTTCAGAATTTTAGAATTCTAAAATTTTAGAAATTCTAGAATTTCAGAATCATGAAATTTTAGAATTCTAGGATTCTAGAATTTCAGAATTTTGAAATTTTAAAATCTTAGAATCTTAGAATTTCAGAATTTTAGAATTTCAGAATTTTAGAATTTTGAAATTTTAGAAATTTTAGAATTCTAGGATTAAAGAATTTCAGAATTCTTAAATTTTAAAATCTTAGAATTTCAGAATTCTTAAAGTTTAGAATTTTAGAATTTTAGAATTTTAGAATTTTTCACATAATATCAATTGAGAACAAACTGTTGTTACAAATATTTTAGGTTTGTGATGATAATGAGAATGCTTTTATGTTTACTATTAATTTTTATTATTAGTATTTTTTCTGATATAGTTTCGTTAGTATATACAAAGAGATCCACGTGGCTAAAGTTTTTTTTTTTTTTTTTTTTTTTTTTTTTTTTTTTTTTTTACTTTAATTGCTCTCTGATCGTTCTTTCTGCGATCCTTCGCGATCAGCACACTGAACGTTTTGTTTATACTCTACACTTATTCGCAACAATGTGTATCTGTGGTGTTGTGTTGCTAGGCAGTGGGGAAAAAAATATATATATATGTCGCTGTATTTTTTCAAAGTACAACTACGATTCGTCGAACCGTTGAATAGCGAAAGGCTGAATACCAAAACATTTTTATTTTCTATTCAAGTTTGTCGAGGAGACCCTATTGCATCATTTCTGAATCCCCCGTGCAAACTATTCTATGTATATATGGGACAATTCATACCATTTCGACCTGATAAGTCAGATCTCCTCGAACTCTCGAATTTCGGTCCCGGATTTTTTATATTATTGTTCTGCCTTTAAAATGCATTCAGATATTTTTTTTACCTTTTTTTTTTTCTCTAAATTTGACTTTATTAATTTAAATTAATTATTAATTTTTCGAAAATTAACATATATCGTTAGTCAGAATTTGTAAAATCTGGAAAAAAAATCTCTGTCTCGGAATAAGCCGGTGCTTGCTTTTTCTGAAAACAAAAAAAAAAATCGTTCCTGAAAATTAAAAAAAAAAAATTCTCAACAAGTGAACTGATTTTATCTACTATTTTTTTTCAATTTTTTTTTTTTTTTTTAGAAAAAGCATTAAAAAAAACGAACATCGACCCACTATGGGTTTAACATTTTTTTTGTTTAGATTTTTGAGATGTTTTTCAGATTTTTCAATTTTGGCTAACAATAAACTAATTTTGAAAAATCATAACTAAGTGAAATTTAGGGGAAAAAAAATCCAAAAAAAATGTGAGTGCTTTTTAGAGCCCTGACAATAATATAAAAAATTATGGACGAAATCTGAGAGTTTGAGGGTCGAAATGGTATGAATTGCACCATATATATAAACTCATGAATAGAAGAATGAAGAAGGAAACACGAGACAGCATCGATTAGTGTAGTGACGGAAGGTTCCTTTTGCGAAATATATATATTTAGGATGAGACTCTCAAGCGCACGTGGTAGTTTTTTTTTTTTTTTTTTTTTTTTCTTCTTTATATACGATTTTTTAAGGGGAGAGAGAGAGGGTATTTGTGAGTTCGCGGAGCCAAAGAGGCGGAGTGGGAAATAGAACGTGCAACGGATATCGAGAAATGGAAAAACACAGCGAGCCGTATGTGCATGCATGTGGGGACACCCCTTTGGTTGTAAAAACCGGTTTTATTCAGCCGACCAGTGAGAAAAAGAGATTGCCTCAAATAAAACACGACCGACACATTGGCTGTCAAATTAATTTTTAGTCGAAATAACAATTTTTTTTTTTTTTTTTTTTTTTTTTTTTCTCCCCCTGTTTAAGAACATTTCGCTGCTCTGTCCAAAATATATTTTGGTTTTTCAATTATTTTAGAAATAGCAAAGTTTGCAAAATTTAATTTTGCGATCAAGACATATGACAACAAAAATTGGAAGTTTAAAAAAAATAATTACAAAAAAATTGTAATAGTCGTAATTGAAAAAAAAAAAAAAATTGCGAAAATAGTCTTTTTTTTGTTCACTGTAGTGATTAAATCCAAAATATCATTAAAAAATTCTCCTAAATTCCAAAATATCGTCGATTCAAGGTGCATTAACAGCGACATCAATTTCAAGTCATACTCTGAACAAAGTTGGGCATAAACATTGTTCGAACGTCAGAGAGAATTTCACGGAATTGAGTGTTGTACGCTGCTTAACGAATTTATGCATCATTAAATTTCCTTGTTTCATTATTCACGTGCGGCGAATAAACAATTTTTAATAAGACACATATACGGTACATGCGTAGGTGTTTTGCGGTTCAGTTTAATGTTAGGGTTAACAAACTCGATAACATTCGAAAGTGACTGTATATAAATATCTCTTGTGTATAATCCGGGACTTTAGTCACTCCGGCATGTATTTCAATCACTACGGGACTTTAGCCACTCCGCGACTTTAGCCACTCCGTGACCTTAGCCACTCCGTGACTTTAGCTGCTCCGGGAATTTAGGCGCTCCGGGAATTTAGTCGTTCCGGGACTTTAGTTGCTCCGGGACTGTAGTCGTTCCGGGACTTTGGTTGCTCCGGGAATTTAGTTGATCCGGGAGTTTAGCCAATAGTCTAAAATACCGTCACCTACGCGGTGAGATATTTTTATAGTACGAAAAGATTTAAACTTATTTATCATGTGTTTCTTGTTTTTGATGATTTTTTTTTCTGCACCACGCGACCAAAAAATAATGACTCGACTGTGAAATTGATCGAATGCTTTACTCTCTTGATTGGTTGAGAATGTTTCTCAACGTGCGACGCATTAGCGAAGTCGGGCAATCGTCTGATACAATCAACCCGGCCCACTTAACCCTTTTCCGGAAGGGAAAAATTTTCATCGTCAAGGATATCTCGATCGTTTCGTACTCAGGGTAAACAGGATTAAGACACACACACACACACACACACACGCGATATGTGTATTGCATTCCACTGCAAGGACACTCTCGCACACATTTCTTGAGTGATTTTCTTTTTGTTATATTGTTATCGCATATTTCGTTAGGAAAGTTTCAGAAGAATATCCTTGCGGAATACGTGAAAGGATTAACAGAAAAATTGTTTAGGTACGAAAAATAAATTTTTGCTGATTGATCTCCGGGACTTTAGCCACTCCGTGACTTTAGCCTTGATCTTGAACTGCCCAATTTTGTTTGGAAATTTAAAAAAAAAAATCCTATTCACTGTGCTAATCATAAATTTTTTTCATAGCAGTATCTTAGTTCGGAGAAAATATTGTGAAACCACGTCTCGAATACGTCTAGTCGGTTCGGTAATTTGGTGGCGTGACCGCGAATGATGGAATTCTGGTGATTTGCCAGGATTATGGCACGACTAAGCTCGTTTATTCGTTATAACTAACTGTATTATATGTTTGCGCTCCTAAAGTCTAAACTGAGAAACTGCGCAGTACTTCTCGAGATTTGTCTGTGTGTGTGTGCGTGCATAGAAATAATTTTTGGTGAAAACACGAATTTTCTTACACTCGTATGTGTGTGTGTGTGTGTGTATTCGCAACGCAATAAGGGAACAGAATAATATCTGACGTAGTTTGGAGCATCTATTCGCGAGTCAAGGTCCCATTTTGCCGTCATCGCAACACGAGCGGTCTAATGTTAGCGCGAAAACTTCTCCTATATGTTTGAGGTGCTAATCGAACTTTGGTCTTGTGGGAGCAAAAAAAAAAAACACATTCTACGAGGCGAAAAATAAATTTCAAAAACTTGGCGAAGAATCTGAAGAAAAAAAAAAAAGACAAGAAATAAAAGTTTTAGGCACAGATGAGATTTTATTGTCAATTTTAATTGTGCCCAAAATTTTCGGAAAATTTAATTGTGTTTTTTTTTTTTTTTTTTTTTTAACATTTTTGGAAATTTTGGCTAAATTACCAGAATAATCCGCGCGACGCTTTGTGACAATATTTTTTAGCATCATTTCACAAAATCATCTCAACTCTCTTTTGCCGCCGCTATTGCAAAATCATAAATTTGAACACACGAGAGCATATCAGACTCGTGTATAGACTGTGTGAGAGGATGATTCGATGATGTTAAGCATCGAGGTGAGCGATGATAATTTGCCGAGGATAATATCGACTTGAAAATTCGCAGAAGCCCGGAGTGTCTCTCGACTCTCCAACACACACACAGTCTTTGCTCGCGGCCCTGGAAGAAATTGATCGACACGCGCCTATATTATTTTTCCCTCTCCTCCGATAATCGTATTATAGTAGTGCTGCTTACTCTACTATAGCTTCGTTACAACGGTAAACCGAAACGCCCATCCGGGCGTTTAGCTAAAGCACGTTTTTTTTTTTTTTTTTTTTTTTTTTTTTACTACGTCGTGTCGTTGTAGATAAACATGTAGGAGCTTCTATGCAAAACACGCGGATAATATAAAGGGCCCATTGAGAAGTTGTCGCAACTGAATACCAATCCGTGATCGTAGACACTTCGGGGTTTTAGGCACTCCGGTAGTTTAGACGTTTCGAAATTTTAGTCAATTCGGGTCTTCAGTCACTCAGGGACTTTGTCCAATTCGGGACTGTAGCTACTTCGTGATTTTAGTCACTCCGTGACTTTAGCCGCTCCGTGACTTCAGCCGCTCCGTGACTTAAGCCACTCCGGGACTTTAGCAATTCTGGGACTTTAGTCACTCTGGGATTTTAGACACTCAGGTACACTAGACGTTCCGGTACTTTAGTCACTTCGTTACAGTAGTTTGTCACAAAAACACGGATATTATAAATCGGCGCCGGGGGAAGTCAACTAAACTAAATCCACTTGTCTCAGACATTTCACGTTATCCTTCATAAAACCTTGAATATTCAATTCAAGCTTGTCGATAAAATCGGCTAATGGACGGTTGTTTTAAATATTTTGAAAATTAATGCCCGCGGGAAGTGTTTTTTTATGCGCAAACCGGTATATATATAAATTTTGATACCTCACTACTATGAAGCAATAATAAAATGTTTGTATATTAAACGGGGAGTGTATTTTGTCGTATAATTTATATCGTTAAAAAAAATGGTTGTCGAAAAATTGCACTGGAAACACGAGAACCTGAGAATAAAATTTGTATTTTCATAAATCGACTTACGATAGAACCCCTCTAAAGTTAACAGTTGTATATGTGTATGTTGGGGTGTTATGAGATTATTGGGCATTACGTTAATAACACGTAACTGGCTAAATCCGATTTCGTCATTGCCGCGGTGAGACCACAATGATCTGTAACAATGACACTCTATATAATCCTTTTAGCTTGATCCATCTGCCTCGTTCGTTACCCCCAAACCCCCTTTCGTTTGACTGTCCGCAACTCTCTGACCCAATTTATAATAGCCGTTCGGGTTAAACCGGCTGATGAAACCACGATATAATGAATCGCTCACTGATCACTGGATAACCACCACTCAAAATTTACCGGTGAATATGCACCCCTCGATCTAAAAATACCTGATGTTATTATTACATCACGTTGATGTATAAAAAAAAAATTCAGTGCTTGATATTTTATCAAAATTTTTGTAATTTGCAGATGCGATCGAAATTAAATGATGTTAAATTACAAATGTATGGAATAACAATAATAGCAACAAAAAAAGAAATCTATTAATAATGACAAAAAAATATTAATTAGTAAACACTTCGCAAATAAGTGCATATCTTTGTTTCCAAATCAATTTTTTTTTTTACGAAAAAATTTTAATTATAATAATAAAAATTACTATAATTGAAAAAAATGCAAACAAAATGGAAATAATTCCCTATAATTAATTTCTGGAATAATTTGTTTACAAAAATCGTTTTGCTATGCAGCAAAAATATTTTTTTCTATCGAAAAAAATAAATAATGGTCGTCTGGAAACTTTGTAAATAAATCGACAATATTACAAGAAAATATTTTGCAAAACAAGAATCATATTTTGGTTGAGAAAAAAAAATCATTAAATCCGAAAAAAAAATCAGGCGATATTTGAATTTTTCATAAAATACTGAGGAAGCAATTTGCAAGTATTTGCAAATTTTTTATATTTTATTTTTTTTAATTTTCTGCTCTTATTGAAAGATTTCACGAAAATTCACGCGCGTGTTTTATCGATACTCGATTTACAAGCATGGAATGCAATTGATTTAAGCGTCTTGTCGGCGTTTAGCTGACGTGTAGAGATAGGGAAATTTCAGAGAATTAGAGACGATTAAAAAAATGATTTATATTGGTAGAAAAAAATCATTTGCGTAAACCTTAATCTCATTGAGACGTCGGATCAAAAGTGTAATTATAATTTTTAATAGTACGTAAAGAGCCAATGTACACCGTTTCATTGTACTGAAACCGTGGCGATAATGTGTGATTGGCCGGTGTTATTATTTTGTTGAAACATGATCGTCGTACAAACGAAAACGACTGTTATCAGTATTTCATACGTTTCAACCGTCTCAATTATCCGAGACAATATGTATATCTCTGCATACCGTCGTTAATGCTATATATATATATATATA
Organism: Perithous albicinctus; assembly: GCA_964016905.1. Taxonomy (NCBI): domain Eukaryota; kingdom Metazoa; phylum Arthropoda; class Insecta; order Hymenoptera; family Ichneumonidae; genus Perithous; species Perithous albicinctus. Next base: position 10,378,256 of record OZ024703.1, read on the forward strand.
TATGAACTGCACTCTGATGAGATATTAAGTTTCCTGTGTGCTCGTTGCAGGTTTTTGAATAAGTGATATAGGAGACATTTCACGTCACATCAGCTGGAAGAAAAAAAAATTAAAAAAGATTTTTTTCCAATAATTTTGTAAAATCAGATTATTTATTTTCAGCAATAATAAAAAAATACTTTTTTTTTTTTTTTTAGAAAGAATTTTCAATGAATTTTCAATAAATATTTTGTGATTTCAAAAAATTCGGATTATTTAATTCCAATAAAAAATACTAAGATTATCAAATTAAAAAAAAAAAAATTAAGAGTGTATTTTTAAATTTAAAAAACTCTCAAGAGATTAGAAAAAAAAAATCGATTATTTAATTCCGACAAATATATCAATCTTGATATTTTTAAAAAATTTTGCAGAGAAAACTTGTAATAAAAATGAAATTTTTCAAAATAATTTTCAAAAATCAGTTTCCAACAAATACAGCAATTTTGAATATTTTTCACATTCTCGCCGAAGGAATCTACAATAAAAATAAAAATTCTTGAACAATTTCTGAATATCAAATTATTTGCTTCCAACAAATCCGTCATTTTCAATAAAAAATGTTGGGCTGTTGTGAAATAATTGAAAATCAGATTTTATGGCAAAAACATCGAATTTTTTTTTCTTACAAGCAAAAAGTAACATCTTACTAAAAAAAGAAAAAAAATTCGTTTTTTTTTAAATAACTGGCAGGGAGAGAAAAAAAAAAGCTGAACTGACATAGAATGCCTCCTATACGTATACCGACGTGACAGCTCTGTTGCCGAGCGCCAGGCGCTGCACAATCGAATGGTATCGAGGTATTCCACCTATGCACAATTTCTATGTTTATAACGACTGAAATGCAATAAAAAAGCAATCGAAAAAACTGAAATTCTCGGAATGGAGGTAAAAATAATGAAAAAAAGTTTACAAATTTCACAATTGCAAGAAAATTAAAAAAAAAAAATAAAAAAGTAACAGAATTTCATATAATAATAAAAAAAATTACATAAAATTTTAAAAAATCCGTTTTTTTTAAATATCTTAAAAAATTAAATTTACAAAAAGAAATTGATATTCAATCGTATTAAAAATAAAACATTTTTTTTTTCTTTTTTTTTACGTTGCTTTATTTTATCTTTTTTTAAGAATATTAATTTCGAATAATGTATCACAGACTTGAATAGTGATGATAGAAAAAATTGCAACAAGCAGCCAAGATTAAAAAAAAAAATTTTATATTTAATACGATTAAATATTAAAAAAAAAATTATTGCTTTATTTGATTTTTTACAGAATTTTTTTTTTTAACATAAATTAAATGAAGCAGCTAAAAAAAAAAAGTATTTGATCGTAATTAATTACTACGTCGGTTTAATAATTCGCTTGATAAACAACTGTGTATCATCAGCAGCGCTGTGTGTCACGTACGCATTAAAATATAATCGCGTATCAGCGAAATTGAAACTGCGTCCAAGAATTGCTCGGGATTCGCGGTCGTCGTTTTGTCGGCGAGAGAGGACGAATTCTCGATGACGCAATTTTACGATACTTCAGCAGCAGAAGCAGCAGCAGCAGGGGGGGGGGGGGGTGAGGTTACGGGGAACGTGCGTGACCGCGCATAACCGAGATTACCTTATGCATCTCGAATATTGTCCCTGCAGCGACGCCTGCAGCGTCGTCAGCGACACATCGCTGCATACTTATATATATATATATATATATATAGTCTATACAACTCGCAGAAGATATATATAATTTTTCGAAAACGGAATGTAAGCGATTTGCGAGTCGTAAATTTTTCCACTTGGTCTTTACAAATTCATCGCAACAAGCGAAACGAATTAAAGTCTGGCTTTAACGTGTTTACCGACATATCTCATAAAGAGGCTAAAGAATGCTAACTTTGCTAATTAACGATTGGCGGAAATCAATCCGTTGAAATAATTGCAATGCAGAGAGCTATGCGATCGGATCGTATTATAAAATTCCACAGAGTATCCAATTAGATTTTCTTGTAAATAAAACGAAAAAAAGAAAAAAAAAAACAAAGAAAAAAAATACATTATTTTTAATTGATACACTTGTTGTTAATCTGCAATTGGAAAGTAAACTTTTTCGATTTAGCCGATTTTTCGATTAACATGGATAAAAAGAAGTTTCATTTTTTTTTTATTTGAATTGTTTATTATTAATTTATGAAAAAAGTACAAATTATTTCTAGAGAATCCAACTATGCACGAGCGACTCTACACAACGGCAATTCTACACATGTCTCAACTCTACAGAATGCATTGTGTAGATTTGACGGATGTGCGGAATTAATGTTGCCTAGAGTTGAATTACGTGTAGAATTGCTGTTGTGTAGAATTGCTGTTGTGTAGAATTGAATTATGTGTAGAATCAAATTGCGTATGATTGCTTGTTGTATAGAGTGGAATCATGTGTAGAATTGCTGTTCTGTAGAGTTGAATTAGGTATAGAATTAATGCTGCGCAGAGTTAAATTGTGTGTAGAATTGATGTTGGTCATAGTTGAATTATGTGTAGAATCGGCTTCGCTTATTTTCCATGAAAAGTCCCATCAGAGCTTAGAGATTCTATAAACCTAACGATAAAATGATATTTCCGTGGGTTTTGACACTGACCGAGGACAAGAATGGATTTCCTCGAGTGAACACGTCCGTGACCGCACTTCGGACGATTATATTCGCTGTCACGTGAGAGATTGTTACTATAACCGTGTTTTCATACCAACATATTTTGCCCGTCGTCCTTAATACTAAAACGCCGCCATCACTTTTGCTTCCGGTATACGTGTGTATCAGACTTTAAGCGTTTGAAGTAACAAAACGACGCGATAATCGATACATTGCGTGTCCTTTGTGAGCCAAGAAAACAGTGTGTGTGTGTGTGTGTGTGTGTGTGTGTGTGTGTGTGTGTGTGTGTGTGTGTGTGTGTGTGTGTGTGTATATTGGCATTGACAATATGTGACGAGAAACGAATAGTATTCATCAAGACTACTTTTTTTACAGTAAACTTGAAACGATTTTTGTTGGAAAATTAAACGATTTTTTTTCTATTTGAGCTATTAATGTGTTTATTTTTTTTTTCAATAATAATTAATGGTAACTTTACAAACGAAGTTAATTTATTTGAGAATTATTCATTATTATTTTTTCTAAAATTGCTGATAATGATAATTACAATGATTTAGTAATAATAATGTTTATTGTTAGGATATCGATTTCTACCCTTCGCCCTTCGAATTTACCCTCTAAAATCCTTTTTGAGTCATTTTGTCGAAATCCCCATTTTATGGCCTATGGACGGGGCCAAACCTTCGAGGAAAAAGTCCGCCAACGGCAACTTTTTTTCTGAAAAATTGAGATATCGAATTTTTTCCGTCACCATTCGTTTCAAGTCGCATATGGCATCACTGAATTTACCCTCTAAAATCCTTTTTGAGCAATTTTGTCGAAATCCCCATTTTTTGGCCTATGGACGGGGCCAAACCTTCGGGGAAAAAGTCCGCCAACGGCAACTTTTTTTCTGAAAAATTGAGATATCGAATTTTTTCCGTCACCATTCGTTTCAAGTCGCATATGGCATCACTGAATTTACCCTCTAAAATCCTTTTTGAGCAATTTTGTCGAAATCCCCATTTTTTGGCCTATGGACGGAGCCAAACCTTCGATGAAAAAGTCCGTCAGAGACAACTTTTTTTCTGAAAAATTGAGATATCGAATTTTTTCCGTCACCATTCGTTTCAAGTCGCATATGGCATCACTGAATTTACCCTCTAAAATCCTTTTTGAGCAATTTTGTCGAAATCCCCATTTTTTGGCCTATGGACGGGGCCAAACCTTCGGGGAAAAAGTCCGCCAACGGCAACTTTTTTTCGCGAAAATTGAGATATCGAATTTTTTCCGTCACCATTCGTTTCAAGTCGCATATGGCATCACTGAATTTACCCTCTAAAATCCTTTTTGAGCAATTTTGTCGAAATCCCCATTTTTTGGCCTATGGACGGGGCCAAACCTTCGAGGAAAAAGTCCGCCAACGGCAACTTTTTTTCGCGAAAATTGAGATATCGAATTTTTTCCGTCACCATTCGTTTCAAGTCGCATATGGCATCACTGAATTTACCCTCTAAAATCCTTTTTGAGCAATTTTGTCGAAATCCCCATTTTTTGGCCTATGGACGGGGCCAAACCTTCGGGGAAAAAGTCCGCCAACGGCAACTTTTTTTCGCGAAAATTGAGATATCGAATTTTTTCCGTCACCATTCGTTTCAAGTCGCATATGGCATCACTGAATTTACCCTCTAAAATCCTTTTTGAGCAATTTTGTCGAAATCCCCATTTTTTGGCCTATGGACGGGGCCAAACCTTCGGGGAAAAAGTCCGCCAACGGCAACTTTTTTTCTGAAAAATTGAGATATCGAATTTTTTCCGTCACCATTCGTTTCAAGTCGCATATGGCATCACTGAATTTACCCTCTAAAATCCTTTTTGAGCAATTTTGTCGAAATCCCCATTTTTTGGCCTATGGACGGGGCCAAACCTTCGGGGAAAAAGTCCGCCAACGGCAACTTTTTTTCGCGAAAATTGAGATATCGAATTTTTTCCGTCACCATTCGTTTCAAGTCGCATATGGCATCACTGAATTTACCCTCTAAAATCCTTTTTGAGCAATTTTGTCGAAATCCCCATTTTTTGGCCTATGGACGGGGCCAAACCTTCGGGGAAAAAGTCCGCCAACGGCAACTTTTTTTCGCGAAAATTGAGATATCGAATTTTTTCCGTCACCATTCGTTTCAAGTCGCATATGGCATCACTGAATTTACCCTCTAAAATCCTTTTTGAGCAATTTTGTCGAAATCCCCATTTTTTGGCCTATGGACGGGGCCAAACCTTCGGGGAAAAAGTCCGCCAACGGTAACTTTTTTTCGCGAAAATTGAGATATCGAATTTTTTCCGTCACCATTCGTTTCAAGTCGCATATGGCATCACTGAATTTACCCTCTAAAATCCTTTTTGAGCAATTTTGTCGAAATCCCCATTTTTTGGCCTATGGACGGGGCCAAACCTTCGGGGAAAAAGTCCGCCAACGGCAACTTTTTTTCTGAAAAATTGAGATATCGAATTTTTTCCGTCACCATTCGTTTCAAGTCGCATATGGCATCACTGAATTTACCCTCTAAAATCCTTTTTGAGCAATTTTGTCGAAATCCCCATTTTTTGGCCTATGGACGGGGCCAAACCTTCGGGGAAAAAGTCCGCCAACGGCAACTTTTTTTCGCGAAAATTGAGATATCGAATTTTTTCCGTCACCATTCGTTTCAAGTCGCATATGGCATCACTGAATTTACCCTCTAAAATCCTTTTTGAGCAATTTTGTCGAAATCCCCATTTTTTGGCCTATGGACGGGGCCAAACCTTCGGGGAAAAAGTCCGCCAACGGCAACTTTTTTTCGCGAAAATTGAGATATCGAATTTTTTCCGTCACCATTCGTTTCAAGTCGCATATGGCATCACTGAATTTACCCTCTAAAATCCTTTTTGAGCAATTTTGTCGAAATCCCCATTTTTTGGCCTATGGACGGGGCCAAACCTTCGGGGAAAAAGTCCGCCAACGGTAACTTTTTTTCGCGAAAATTGAGATATCGAATTTTTTCCGTCACCATTCGTTTCAAGTCGCATATGGCATCACTGAATTTACCCTCTAAAATCCTTTTTGAGCAATTTTGTCGAAATCCCCATTTTTTGGCCTATGGACGGGGCCAAACCTTCGGGGAAAAAGTCCGCCAACGGCAACTTTTTTTCTGAAAAATTGAGATATCGAATTTTTTCCGTCACCATTCGTTTCAAGTCGCATATGGCATCACTGAATTTACCCTCTAAAATCCTTTTTGAGCAATTTTGTCGAAATCCCCATTTTTTGGCCTATGGACGGGGCCAAACCTTCGGGGAAAAAGTCCGCCAACGGCAACTTTTTTTCGCGAAAATTGAGATATCGAATTTTTTCCGTCACCATTCGTTTCAAGTCGCATATGGCATCACTGAATTTACCCTCTAAAATCCTTTTTGAGCAATTTTGTCGAAATCCCCATTTTTTGGCCTATGGACGGGGCCAAACCTTCGGGGAAAAAGTCCGCCAACGGCAACTTTTTTTCGCGAAAATTGAGATATCGAATTTTTTCCGTCACCATTCGTTTCAAGTCGCATATGGCATCACTGAATTTACCCTCTAAAATCCTTTTTGAGCAATTTTGTCGAAATCCCCATTTTTTGGCCTATGGACGGGGCCAAACCTTCGGGGAAAAAGTCCGCCAACGGCAACTTTTTTTCGCGAAAATTGAGATATCGAATTTTTTCCGTCACCATTCGTTTCAAGTCGCATATGGCATCACTGAATTTACCCTCTAAAATCCTTTTTGAGCAATTTTGTCGAAATCCCCATTTTTTGGCCTATGGACGGGGCCAAACCTTCGGGGAAAAAGTCCGCCAACGGCAACTTTTTTTCGCGAAAATTGAGATATCGAATTTTTTCCGTCACCATTCGTTTCAAGTCGCATATGGCATCACTGAATTTACCCTCTAAAATCCTTTTTGAGCAATTTTGTCGAAATCCCCATCTTTTGGCCTATGGACGGGGCCAAACCTTCGGGGAAAAAGTCCGCCAACGGCAACTTTTTTTCGCGAAAATTGAGATATCGAATTTTTTCCGTCACCATTCGTTTCAAGTCGCATATGGCATCACTGAATTTACCCTCTAAAATCCTTTTTGAGCAATTTTGTCGAAATCCCCATTTTTTGGCCTATGGACGGGGCCAAACCTTCGGGGAAAAAGTCCGCCAACGGCAACTTTTTTTCGCGAAAATTGAGATATCGAATTTTTTCCGTCACCATTCGTTTCAAGTCGCATATGGCATCACTGAATTTACCCTCTAAAATCCTTTTTGAGCAATTTTGTCGAAATCCCCATTTTTTGGCCTATGGACGGGGCCAAACCTTCGGGGAAAAAGTCCGCCAACGGCAACTTTTTTTCGCGAAAATTGAGATATCGAATTTTTTCCGTCACCATTCGTTTCAAGTCGCATATGGCATCACTGAATTTACCCTCTAAAATCCTTTTTGAGCAATTTTGTCGAAATCCCCATTTTTTGGCCTATGGACGGGGCCAAACCTTCGGGGAAAAAGTCCGCCAACGGCAACTTTTTTTCTGAAAAATTGAGATATCGAATTTTTTCCGTCACCATTCGTTTCAAGTCGCATATGGCATCACTGAATTTACCCTCTAAAATCCTTTTTGAGCAATTTTGTCGAAATCCCCATTTTTTGGCCTATGGACGGGGCCAAACCTTCGGGGAAAAAGTCCGCCAACGGCAACTTTTTTTCGCGAAAATTGAGATATCGAATTTTTTCCGTCACCATTCGTTTCAAGTCGCATATGGCATCACTGAATTTACCCTCTAAAATCCTTTTTGAGCAATTTTGTCGAAATCCCCATTTTTTGGCCTATGGACGGGGCCAAACCTTCGGGGAAAAAGTCCGCCAACGGCAACTTTTTTTCGCGAAAATTGAGATATCGAATTTTTTCCGTCACCATTCGTTTCAAGTCGCATATGGCATCACTGAATTTACCCTCTAAAATTCTTTTTGAGCCATTTTGTCGAAATCCCCATTTTTTGGCCTATGGACGGGGCCAAACCTTCGGGGAAAAAGTCCGCCAACGGCAACTTTTTTTCGCGAAAATTGAGATATCGAATTTTTTCCGTCACCATTCGTTTCAAGTCGCATATGGCATCACTGAATTTACCCTCTAAAATCCTTTTTGAGCAATTTTGTCGAAATCCCCATTTTTTGGCCTATGGACGGGGCCAAACCTTCGGGGAAAAAGTCCGCCAACGGCAACTTTTTTTCGCGAAAATTGAGATATCGAATTTTTTCCGTCACCATTCGTTTCAAGTCGCATATGGCATCACTGAATTTACGCTCTAAAATCCTTTTTGAGCCATTTTGTCGAAATCCCCATTTTTTGGCCTATGGACGGGGCCAAACCTTCGGGGAAAAAGTCCGCCAACGGCAACTTTTTTTCGCGAAAATTGAGATATCGAATTTTTTCCGTCACCATTCGTTTCAAGTCGCATATGGCATCACTGAATTTACCCTCTAAAATCCTTTTTGAGCAATTTTGTCGAAATCCCCATTTTTTGGCCTATGGACGGGGCCAAACCTTCGGGGAAAAAGTCCGCCAACGGCAACTTTTTTTCGCGAAAATTGAGATATCGAATTTTTTCCGTCACCATTCGTTTCAAGTCGCATATGGCATCACTGAATTTACCCTCTAAAATCCTTTTTGAGCCATTTTGTCGAAATCCCCATTTTTTGGCCTATGGACGGGGCCAAACCTTCGGGGAAAAAGTCCGCCAACGGCAACTTTTTTTCTGAAAAATTGAGATATCGAATTTTTTCCGTCACCATTCGTTTCAAGTCGCATATGGCATCACTGAATTTACCCTCTAAAATCCTTTTTGAGCAATTTTGTCGAAATCCCCATTTTTTGGCCTATGGACGGGGCCAAACCTTCGGGGAAAAAGTCCGCCAACGGCAACTTTTTTTCGCGAAAATTGAGATATCGAATTTTTTCCGTCACCATTCGTTTCAAGTCGCATATGGCATCACTGAATTTACCCTCTAAAATCCTTTTTGAGCCATTTTGTCGAAATCCCCATTTTTTGGCCTATGGACGGGGCCAAACCTTCGGGGAAAAAGTCCGCCAACGGCAACTTTTTTTCGCGAAAATTGAGATATCGAATTTTTTCCGTCACCATTCGTTTCAAGTCGCATATGGCATCACTGAATTTACCCTCTAAAATCCTTTTTGAGCAATTTTGTCGAAATCCCCATTTTTTGGCCTATGGACGGGGCCAAACCTTCGGGGAAAAAGTCCGCCAACGGCAACTTTTTTTCGCGAAAATTGAGATATCGAATTTTTTCCGTCACCATTCGTTTCAAGTCGCATATGGCATCACTGAATTTACCCTCTAAAATCCTTTTTGAGCCATTTTGTCGAAATCCCCATTTTTTGGCCTATGGACGGGGCCAAACCTTCGGGGAAAAAGTCCGCCAACGGCAACTTTTTTTCTGAAAAATTGAGATATCGAATTTTTTCCGTCACCATTCGTTTCAAGTCGCATATGGCATCACTGAATTTACCCTCTAAAATCCTTTTTGAGCCATTTTGTCGAAATCCCCATTTTTTGGCCTATGGACGGGGCCAAACCTTCGGGGAAAAAGTCCGCCAACGGCAACTTTTTTTCGCGAAAATTGAGATATCGAATTTTTTCCGTCACCATTCGTTTCAAGTCGCATATGGCATCACTGAATTTACCCTCTAAAATCCTTTTTGAGCAATTTTGTCGAAATCCCCATTTTTTGGCCTATGGACGGGGCCAAACCTTCGAGGAAAAAGTCCGTCAGAGACAACTTTTTTTCTGAAAAATTGAGATATCGAATTTTTTCCGTCACCATTCGTTTCAAGTCGCATATGGCATCACTGAATTTACCCTCTAAAATCCTTTTTGAGCAATTTTGTCGAAATCCCCATTTTTTGGCCTATGGTCGGTGCCAAACATTCGAGGAAAAATGCCGTGAACGGCAACTTTTTTCGCAAAAATTGAGATATCGAGTTCTACCCTTCGCCATTCGTTCCAAGTGGCATATTTCATCACTGAATTTGCCCCCTAAACACCTTTTTGAGTTATTTTGTCGAAACCCCATTTTTTGGTCAACTGTCGAAACCAAAACTTCCAAAAAACGATTCTGAAACGACCATTGTTTTTTTTTTTTTTTTTTTTTTTTTTTTTTTTTTTTTTTTTTTTTTTTTTTTTTCGAAAAAAAATGAGATATTGAATTTTTTTCCTTCGCAATTCGTTCCAAATGGTGTTTTTATAAAAAAAAAAAAACCCAGTATGCAACTATATTCACGAAGAGATATTTCTTTGATAATTTGCTTCTCGATAGAAATCGTCGCATACACAGCAATGCGAATGTGCAACTGTTGAGTTGCGGTATTTTTCATAGTGCTCCATCAGCGAAGACACCGTTCACTCAGCTCTCAGTATGCTCTCTGTGTATAAACGTGAAATCACGTGGAATCCTCGCGTGACGGTGTAGAAAGTAGTTCCCGGTTTGTATATGTGCAAATGCGAATGACTTCTACCTAGTTTCTTGTTCACATTGCCGCGCTATAAGCTTATATATGAGGTATTCCGTGCCAATTTGCCAATAATAATAATAATAATAATAATAATATAGTTTTCAATAAAATCCCGTTTTTCAATTTTTTTTAAGTGAATTTTTTAAACAACAAACAACAATAAAACAGTCGTAAATTAGGCAAAATTCTCGTCGATGTAGTAATAAAATTATTCTTTTTTAGTTATTCGACTTAATAGATGTAGCATGTTCAATTTAAAAAAAAAATAAAATAAAATGTTTACGTTCAATTAATGTTATCAATGGATTTTAAATTGTCCTATTGACAAAATTGTCGCAAACAAAATTTAATTTCCCGTTAAATTGCGAATGAAATGCGAAAACGATAATTGTGAAAAAAAAATAAATTTTGTCGGATGAGATCGGTTTACATTGAAATTGGAAGCGACTAAATGTGGAATGCGTTTGGGAAAAAGTCGATGAATGAATTTAACGGTTGACCGAAGTAAAACGTATATAATTACACGAGAATATTATCGAAGCAATTGATAATTGACTCGACCTTCGAACGCGGAAATTCAACAACGATAATCATAATAATGATTTAATGTGTGCAACGTCCGTTTAGCTCTACTAATTTTCGCAAGTTGGATAAGAGAGAAAAATTGTGACGGATATTATTACGGTAAATATGAATAATAGAGAGTGAAATTAAAATCAGTCACGTAGCGACTTAACAATTGAGAAGATACTAAAAAAAAAAAATAAAAAAAATTTTTTGTTTACATCATGATTCTATTTTCTCGCACAATTTGTAACCTGAAATTAAGCTATCGAGTAATTTTTTTTTATTTATTCAAACCAAAAATACTAATTTTTTTAATAAAAAGATTTTATTGAAAAATACAAACTTATTTTTTTAACAGTATTTTGAACATAAAAGAGATGTACATCGTAAACGAGTGATTTTTTTTTTTTTAGAACGTAATTTTGCTTTTTAAAATTTCTGGTTTTCTTGATTTTTTGTAGTTAAAAAAGAAAAAAAAACAAAAGTGTTTTTCCATAAAATTTTTTTTTGTTTTTTGACAAAAATCAATATTTTTGGTTACAAAAAAACTATAACATAATTTTACGTCGCAAATGGTGCTAACGAAAAAAAATAAAAATAAAAAAACAATGCGAGAATATTGTTATTTCCTTATGTGTGTGACTTACCAGTCGGGAAAGAGATGTGTAACTTCGGCGAGAATATCGCGAAGCAATGTGGTTGCAGGTGGAACGTGTGGAAGCACCACCGGTGCAAATACACCGCAAACCCCGGAGCCACGTCCGTGCCTCGCCTCGTATTTGCTTAGATAATTGGCCAGGTAGCCAAAAAGTCGATAGTGCGCGGGCGGCAATGTCCCCAAGAGTTTCTTCGTCTCGTCGATCCACATCTCTCGGTTCTTTGAAAATTCCTCTGCAAGAAAAAAACAAAATGATTAATGACGATTTTTCAAACAAGTCGAAAAGCAAAATGAGAAAGAAAAAAAAAACAGGAATATAATTTATTTCAATAATATTTAAAGTTGGCTGAATAAACTTTACCATTGAATATCAATTCGACGGATCAAATGAATCGTCCACTGATAAAATACAAAATCGTAAAAACAAAAGATAATAAAAAATAAAAGATGAAAGATAGAAGATGAAAGATAGAAGATGAAAGATAGAAGATGAAAGATAGAAGATGAAAGATAGAAGATGAAAGATAGAAGATGAAAGATAGAAGATGAAAGATAGAAGATGAAAGATACAAGATGAAAGATACAAGATGAAAGATACAAGATGAAAGATACAAGATGAAAGATACAAGATGAAAGATACAAGATGAAAGATACAAGATGAAAGATACAAGATGAAAGATACAAGATGAAAGATACAAGATGAAAGATACAAGATGAAAGATACAAGATGAAAGATACAAGATGAAAGATACAAGATGAAAGATACAAGATGAAAGATACAAGATGAAAGATACAAGATGAAAGATAAAAGATGAAAGATAAAAGATGAAAGATAAAAGATGAAAGATAAAAGATGAAAGATAAAAGATGAAAGATAAAAGATGAAAGATAAAAGATGAAAGATAAAAGATGAAAGATAAAAGATGAAAGATAAAAGATGAAAGATAAAAGATGAAAGATAAAAGATAAAAGATGAAAAATAAAAGATGAAAGATGAAAGATGAAAGATGAAAGGTAAATGATAAAAGATAAAAGATGAAAAATGAAAAATGATGAAAGATGAAAGATGAAAAATGATAAATGATAAATGATAAATGAAAAATGAAAAATGATAAATTTTCAGTGGCACGCTGGATTAATAACTGTTGAACAAACTCACGTTCGTGAATCTCCAGTAAGCGAGCAACGAGCGTGGATGGCACGAGTGGTTGTGGCAATTCTTTGAGATACTGTCTTAGAAGGGTTGCTGCAGTTGGTGGACATGCCGCAGCCTCGAGATCAGCGTCGCCACGTCTCTCAAACGCCGTTCTAAGGCGTTCGGTTAGTCTTGGACTGCCGCCGGATAGACGAAAAACGGAAGCGCTCTGAAAGCCATTGAGCTCGATGTATGTGCAGAGACGATGCACCACGTATGGCACACCGGTATCGAGATAAGACTCGACGAGCTCTAGCCTTGTGCCGAATACACGACTGGAACTTCCGCCACGTCCGAGAAGCGAGCCGGCCAAGACGCGCTTGACTCTCGCAAGACGAGACTCGTCCTGTAATCCACACAAATTAATGCAAATAATTTCAAATGAATTTTTTTTTTTTTTTTTTTTTTTCTTACGAAATGGATCGTAACTGGAAGTAAAGAAAATTAATATTTATCATGATTCGTAATGGGATTTTGCATAAATATCTTTGATGTTATAATATATTCATGCACTTTTCTTTTGATTTTAAGAATGACGCTTCGCTTTATCTGGCTATCTTAATTCACTTCTAATTTTAACGGGAAACGATTTAACAGTAATAATAACAATTTCGTCTTGGAACGGATCAGCGAGTGATGTAATATCCAAAGAGGTCTTATTATCTAATGGTTCTATTTTAGACAGTCGCTTATGTCAACCTTTGAGCACTGGTCACGAAAAATAAACATTCAATGGAAAATAATTGTGTAACAACGAAGTGCTATTTTTTAGTGTACAATAATTTTGTTATCATTTATTGAAGTAAATGAAGGATTGAACAAAAAAAAAAAAGAAAGAAGAAAAGAAAACGTACCTTGTCGTTTGATTGTTGACGAGCTCGAGTGGGACTGGACGTTGAACCATGATGATGATGATGATGATGGTGATGATGGTGATGGTGGTGATGAAGAGGTTCTTGCTGAGGGCGTCTCATCCCACTCCGTCTGCACCGCGACCCACTGCCGCACTGCCAAAAGTATTATCAATCGCGTCTTTAGTCAAAAGCTATCGGAAAAAAATAAAAATAATATATATAAAAAAAAATAATAAAGAAACAGCACATTCGTCTTTTTGGCCTCTTTTTCTAAATCTATTCTTTGCTTCTAAAAAAAAAAAAAAAAAGTATATCATTTAAATATATGTGTATACAATTATTAGTTTTTTATAATTAAAAAAAAATTTAATCGTTTTTCACTCACAAAAAAAATACGCACCAAGAAATTTGGTGTTATTTCATATTCTGAGTTTCCCAAAAATGGTTTTTCTTTTTGAAATTTCATTTCCAGTTGATTTCCTGTTTTCTTGTGAGTTTTTTTTTTTAGTGAAATGGGATAAGAATTTCTATGATGAGGAAAATAATTTTAAAAAGGACCTTTTTTTTTTTAATTGCCCTAATCTACGGGCGGGGTTGTATCGTTTAAAACGATGAGGGTTAGGAGAGACTTGTGATGACCTTGGAAACGGTGACAAAAATAGATGAGGGTCGATTAAAGAATGTCCCCCTCGATGAATTTGATCGTTTACTCTGGTTCATCAGCTTGAAAAGCTTGCAATACTTAACCTTGTAATATTCCAATCGGCCGATGCTATAATAAATCGAAAATCGATAACAACTCTCCTACTTATAACCAATACTGACATAACGACAAACGTGACCGTTTTTTGTTTTGTTAATTTTTGACAAAATGGCGGCCCAATAAAAGATCATACATTTTTTCGAAATCTCTGTTTTGTATTTTTTTTTTTTTTTTTTTTTTTTTTATCTAAGATCTTGAAAAATAGTAATTTTTTTAAAATAAAAAAGTTTTAAAATAAAATATTTTTTTTTTTGGAAATTATAATGGCGGATCCAATATGGCGGACTAAAATGCAAAAAGTTACCTGATTTGGATGAATTTCGATTACTCGGAGGTCTTTGAGGCCGCTGATTATGAATTTGAAGTAAAAATTTGTAAAATCAAAATGGTGGGTCCAATATGGCGGAGTAATATAAAAAAAGTCATTTTATTGAATAAACTCAAAATTGAGAAATAAAAAAATGTTATACTCGGAGGTTTTTGAGGTCGCTTATTAAGAATTGAACTCAAAATTTAGAAATTAAAAATGGCGGATCCAATATGGCGGACGAAAATGCAAAAAGTTTCTCGATTTTAATAAAATTCGGTACTCGGGAGTTTTTGAGATTGCTGATTACGAATCTCAACACGAAATCAATAAATAAAAAAAAAAAAATGAGTGTTTCATTTAGCAGGTAAATAACCAAAATAAAAAGTATTAAGAAAAATAGTGAAATGCCTCTAAGCATAAAAAGTTTATCGAGTAGGTCAAAAATATTAATAGATCGGTAATTAAATTTTTGCATATTAAAAAAAAAAAAAAAAAATGACAAAACTTACAATACACTCTCTCGCGACTCTCCACAGATTGAAGTATGCCGAATTCAGTCTGGAGGCCGTAGAAAACGGCACACTGAGTCGAAGAAGCCTTCCGGCTCTCGATGGCCACCCTCCTCTTTTATACTTCCTCGTATGCGTCCCAATCACGTCTTCGTCACGTTTTATACCCGCTTTCATTAACTCTTTCAAACGTTGAACGATGCTCTCGTGAAATACAATCCAATCCAATCACTCACCACTCTAATATCAGTGCAAAGGTGAGTTACAGAAACAAACAACAACAATTAAAAAAAAAAACCAATAAACAAATTGTCAGAAGGAAAGACAGAGGAGAAACTTTTGGGTCCTTCGTTTCTTTTTCTTTTTTTTTTTTTTTTTTTTCGTTTTTTTTTTGTTTTTTTGTGTTTTCGCAAGTTTGTCCGTATTTGTTGGATGTTCGTCAAGATGTAAACGAACGAACGTGAGTTCACGCCGCTCGTCCTGGCAACAACGGCAAATCGTGAAAATCTACGAGTTTCGGGTTCATGTCCCTATCACGGCACATCATAAAGTCCCTTCCGTAAGGCGAAGGGCACACTGCCTATGGTTGCTTCAAGAAGTGTGTCGACACCAAGCGTAGCGTAAGCATCGAGGGTCGTCCTGCGACGATTTTGCCTTTGTTTGGTGTTTTTTTTTTTTTTTTTTTTTTAGTGTTAGGTCACCAAAGATCTGCTACTGGACCTGACATGGTTTCTCAACCCTTCACGACTTTTGGCGGCTTCTTCTTCAATCCACCTTCTCGCTGTAACAACAGAAACAGAAAGAAAGAAAAAAAAAACGCTTTAGAATACCATCAAAACGTATCTGGGCAATATTTTTTTTTTTTTTTTTTTTTTTTTTTTTTTTTTTTTTTTTTTTTTTTTTTTATAAGTGAAATGTTCTTAATAATATGTGTTACATGTGTAAATATCAACTTCACCCTCACAAATGTAGCCGAGAGAAATGTCTGTTTTCAGTGGCGCATACCTACTTTAGATATTTGCATATCTCTCGACGTGGCCGTCATTAACGAAGCCCTTCGCCCTCTGTCCTCTAAGCAGGGCCGCTCTACACGATTATGCACTGGAGTGCATCACGCGAGGAAGCCACCGAGTTTAGCCATCATGCCCACGTAACTCGCAAAGCTAATTTGAAACGCAAATTTACCAAGAATAACTTGAATGCATCACTCGAAATAGGAAACAACTAATTGATGATTCTCGCGTTTACGGACACTATTATCGTAATCAAGCTAATCCGCGATGAACATTTGCGTGTTTAATCGATAACCATGCGCTTATTGACATTTTTCACATACACTTGAAATTGTCATAAAAATTGAAGACAACAAATTGAAATTCAATACTAACCATGGTTTACTTCCGCTGGAAAATTTACGTCACATATATATATATATATATATATATTTATATTTAAAAAGTTATAGCGCGAAAATATATTTTTTGAAAATTTCAGTACATGTCAATGTTGCGATCCAAATTTAACTAACGCTCCGGCTAACGCTCGGGCTAACGCTCCGGCTAACGCTCGGGCTAACGCTCAAGCTAACGCTCCGGCTAACGCTCAGGCTGGCGCTCAGTCTAACGCTCAGACTAACGCTCCGGCTGACGCTCACGCTCACGTGTTTTGTTCTAAACCACTTTTTTTCAATATTTCTGAACCCTTTTCTAAGAATCCTGGAATGAAAAATGCCGGGGGGGAAATATATTGATGGAAGTCACGCGATTTGAGACGACATTGATATACATGGGGAAGCTTCGTGATATCTCCGTCCATATATAAACAAGCTGACATTGTTACCTTCCATTCCGGTAATATGTATTCATTCGAACTAATTTTCTTTTTGCGCTTGGCGTAGAAAAATACCCTTGAAAAAAAAACCACCTACAGTCATTCCAGAAAAAAAGGTTATTTTGTCAAATTACTGTATTTTGTTTGCACAGAATTTTTTCCTGTGGTTTTTTATTTTAGATTTTTTTTTTTCATCGATTTCTTTTTTTTTCCCCCTTTTTCCGGATATTCTAGATTCGTGGATTAATATCAAGAGTTCGAAATTTGTATCAAAAAAATAATGTAAAAAAAAATGCATAAATTTAGAGAATGAATATTTTGTAAATATATGGCTATAGCTATAAAGTATAATAGTAAATAAAGTACGTTTAGAGGAGTGTAAAGCGGAGTACAACGAGGTCGCCTGCTCAGCACGTCTTATTGAATTTGTACACGAGGCTAACGTACCCTAACGCAGATCGATCAGTGTACAAGCTGGATATAGAATGCCTAAAGAAACATTGCACTGATGGAGAGCAGCAGCAGCAGCAGCAGCACGTGAGGCGTTGCGTCACTATAAAATATGTTTTTATCTTTTTTTTCATAAATTTGGCTGTTTATTTCCGTGAATATTAATTTTTTTTTTTTTTTTTTTTTTTTTTTTCCCCAAGAAAAGAATTGAACAGAATATAGAAACCGAAAAATGAAAAATATATTTCGCTAAATCTATTGCGCAAAAAAAAGAAAAAACACAACTCAAAAATATTTTGTGGCAACGTTTTTCATAATAATTGAAAGAAAAATATAAATTTGGAAAATTGAGAATATAATGAAAAATCAAAATTAAGGAAATTAAAAATAGTTTTCACATTATCCATTGGCAAAAAAAAAAATATATATATATATATTAGCTCGAAAAATATTTCGGGGACCATTTTTTTTTTAAATAATAAAAAAAAAATAATAACAATTTACAAAATTCAGAATATAGTGAAAAATAAAAATCAAGAAAATAAACAATATTTTTCACATTATTCATTGAAGAAAAAAAAAAATTTAGCCCACAAATATTTCCTGGACCATTGTATAGAATAATTTTGAAAAATATCAATAACAATTATAATTCGTAAAAAAAAACAGAATATAGTGAAAAATCCAAATCGACAAAATTTCAAAAAATTTCCACATCATCCGTAGACCAACGAGCAAAAAGAAAAAATACTCAGCCCACAAATATTTCGTGGACCATATTTTAGAATAATGAATAAAAATTTCAAAAAAATAGTAATTCGCACAAAATCGGGATATCAACACCTCAGTAAAAAAATCCAACCGATAAGATGAAGTGGCGAGGGGGAGTAGAAAAAAAATGTATTTTACCTGAACGTGTTTACGATAATCATTCCCACTGCTCAGTCATATCTTCCGACACTGATCGGAGAGAAAAAAAAATTTCTCACGTTTCTTTTTTTTTTCTTTTCTCACTATTCCGCAGCTTGCATCACAACTACAAGAAACAATCGCGATATGTTTATCAGGCTTGTAAAATATATGTATACATATATATACACATATATTTTATGTATATATATATATATATATTATATATATTTAGTTGAGCTCTAGTTGCGATTTGGCGATGGCACTATTGCCGCCACCCCGCGGTAGTATCAAACGAAAACTGCGCGTATCGCGCCCCGCTTCCGCCAACATACCCCCTTGGCACCAGAAATTGTGCAAGGGCGCATGCACCCCCGCGTGAAATCAATAGAGAGCGCCGCGCGGTCACGTGAGGCCGCGCTTCGCGGCGAGTCGAAGTCAAGGAAGAACGTAGGGGTAGGTATGGGATATATGGTTACGACTACGACGATGAAGACGACGACGACGACGACGACGCTGACGACCGACCCGACGGCGTTGACGACGTCGCTGAGTCCACGTTTGTTGACGATTGTGTCGGGGTAAACAATCGAGGTTGCTCGGGACTCTGACGAAAATGTAGTGGGGATGAAATGAAGGAAGGAGGACGGGGTTTTATTCATCGATTTTTTAAATTAAATTCCTGGAGGTTTTTTTTCTTTTTTTTCTGTTTCATTTTCTTTTTTTTTTTTTTTTTCTTTTATGTTTAAGTAAAGGTCCTTTTTGCAGGTTTTCAATTTTTAGGAGTTTGACATGTTTTTTGTAGTTCATAATGAATTTTTGAATTTTCAATCTTTGAATTTAATATTTTTGAATTGAAAATTTTTTGATTGAAATTTTTTTAATTCAAAATTTTGAATTTTCTAATCTTTAAATTGGAAGTTTTCAATTTATAATGTTTGAATTTAAAAATTTGAATTTCTCATCTTTGAATTTAACATTTTTTAATTGAAAATGTTGAATTTTTTATTTCTCGATTGGAAATTTTGAATTTCTGTTCTTAGAATCTAAAATTTTGAATATATAATCTTTGAATTGAAAGTTTTTAATTTATAATGTTTGAATCGAAAATTTGGAATCTTTCGTCTTAGAATTTAATGATTTTGAATTTTTAATTTTGAATTTCTTATTTCACAATTGAAAATTGTGAGTTTAAAATTAAGAATTAAAACGATAGAATTACGAAAATTAACAATTCGAAATTTCCAATATTTGAATTAAAACTATTTAATTTTGATTTTTCCAATGAATACTTCTTAATTTCTAATTTCAGAATTTTTAATTAAAAAAAAACCTTTTACTTTGTAGATATCCGCAAGGAGACTCGAAAATAGTGGGGATGAAATGCAGGAAGGAGAAGGGGTGAGTATAAAAATGCATGGATTTTTCTATTGGTTGCCGTGGAAGGTTTTTAAAAATTTTAATCAAAGCGTCTAACATTGCAGATTTGAAATTTATAGGAACTCATTTCTTTTTAATCTAAATTGTAATAAATTTTTAATTTCCAATTTCTCTACTAAAAATTTCTATTTTTAAAATTAAATTAAAAAATTTTATTTCTAAATGTTTAATGTATAAATTTTGAATTTCGAAAATTTTAACCCCTACCCAAGTCCTCGACATTCACAAAAGGGTGAATAAAAATAAAATGTCTAATGCAAACATTGAAATCTCGGTCAATTGCGCATACAGCGTAGGATCATTCACAAAAAAAAAAAAACGACGAAACGTGAGGGAGACGCAGTTTCGACGATCCCATTCCCGAACCCAGCGCAACTTTGCCAAAGAGGGGTGGAGGGGGGCTTTTATATACACGCGTGACCTTCAACTTCAGTCCCTTTCACGCACATAGGAGAGAAACGCACAACATTTCCGCTGTCGCCTGTTACGCAGTCTCTCTTTCTCTCTCTCCCTCTCTCTCGCTCTCTCTCTCTCGCTCCCTTCGTCCCTTCCAAATGCCAAACTCTCCCCTTGGCGCTCTCCGATTCACCCACTAGAATTTTCTCTCCCTGTAACCCTCTCATTGAGGCCTTTCGAGGTCCATGAATGGGGTAACATAGCGAGAGACTCCCCTGGAATCCATGCTTTGATGACTCTCTCCCGTTGCTTTAGGTCTCCTCACGACACATAGTGCGCTTTGCCATATCATGCTACTCCAAGTATCGATCCGATTCTCGTACCCTTTCTTCTCCTCTGGCACATTTATCCTCAACTCCTACGGTATCTTCACCCTACAAATTAATATTCCGATACGCAAAAGAACTGGACTAAGCTGGGCTTTGTGTATTGATCATGAAAAACTTGGAAAAGTACTTGAGTTGAAACTACAAAAAAAAAAAAAAAACAAGCGAAAAAAGTTTGTATGTTTACAGTTTACAAGTTTAAGAAGAATTGGAGAAAATTGTGTTTAAGAAAAATTTTGGTAGATTCAACAATATATTTATTTTTCAAAAGAAAAATAACAATATATTTTTTTTTTATTGTTTCCATAACAATGCTTATTTGCCTAAATAACAAATATTTTATGCTAGTAGTTATTTATTATATGTTCGTCTTGATGACACTTTTTTTTTTTTATTATTATAATAATTTTATAAATAATTACCAGAATAAATTAATAAATAGTGACTAATTATTATAAAGAAATAAAATGGTTAGCGTTTCTCCGAAAAATTTGAATAACTGTAGAGTTATTTATGCATATGATGATTATTTTTTAATAATCCATATAATTGTAGAAAATCGTATGGAAAACATGTTTTCAAAGGGCGCGCCCAGTCTCTGGTTTGAATTAATCGAAATGAAGGATCCTATTTTGCCGACTTCTAGTTAAATTCTCAGACGAATTTCATATCCAGATTGCTTCGTTACCGACAATCTTTTGGTTATCCGAAGTAGGTAATTTACCATCGTAATAGATCTCTTTGTTACCGACAGACGCTACGAGTCGGTACATTAGATTCCTAAAATAGCTGCAGCCGGCTCGTTGAAAGACGGATCGTGTGAAAAGGAAACTGAAGGCGTAATTATTTAAATTTATATTTTCATTAGCTAATATATTTAAGAAATTTTTTTATCAATTATCAGTCACGTTCGCAATATTTATTGCGTATTTTGCAAGAGAAAAAAACATAATGGACGAAACTTTTAAAAAGCCTTCATCAAACGAGTTTGTTAATTAAAACGAAAAAAAATATCGCGTATAATTATTTACTTTGCAGTCCCCTCGATTATTGTTTAAAGTTGTGGGGCGACGCGATAAAAAAAAAAAATCAGTGTTTCTTTTAGGGTCGTGGATACAACTTTATTCGCGTTGTGTCGCACTGTGTGTATACATCTTCTCGAGTGTCATCCGGTGTATCAGGTAACCGCGATAATTATATATGACAATGCGGTTACAGTAAAGATAATTTTTTTCCGTTTCGAAAAAAAAAAAAGAAAAAGTTACGGACTGTACATTTTTCCAATTAGTATATGTTTAAATTTATTTTGTCAACGAAGGATTTTTTTTTTTTTTAACTAAAACTCGATTTTTTATTTTTTTTAAATCAATGGCGTAATTTTTTTTCAAATAATTAAAAACAATATTGTAATCATTATGATAAAAAAAAATCTTGAAAACGACTGAAGTTCGCGAAGACGTTTTTAGCATCAAGGCAAAGAGCTCGTTATCACAGAAAAAGAAAAAAAACTTGAAAACGACGCTACGAAAATAAATCATTGCCATAATTGATTTTTTTTTTTTTAAATTTTTTTTTTATCACCAGCTGTTTTGTATTCATTTAAACATACTCAGAGTTTGCCGATATTGTTATTATGAGTGTGTGCTGCCTGACTGCGGTAACGCGATCGGTTTGCTCACAAGAATTCCACCCGATAATTTCGTTCCTTTCACTCTCTTGGCGATATCGACAATCTCCAGTTTCTACTAAATATATATATATTTTTTTTTCTATCTAAGTATACTGAAACACTCGGAGTTCGTGACAACTGATTGAACTATTTTTAAAGAATGCTTTTCTTTTTTTATTATTAACTAATTTGCCGATTAAAAAAAAAATACCGTAAGCATACTTGTTGAAAATGAATAAAATTCTCTTCGGCCTGAAATTCTTACTTTGATAAATGCAACTGAAAATCTATATTAAAAAAAAACTTTAGACATTGTGGGATTTAGGAAAAAATCAGGCCCTGGATTATGAGAATATTGTGGGACTTAAAAGAATTCGGGCATGGAGGAGGAAAAGGGTATTGCGAAAATTAAAAAAATGTGGGCCTATGTGATGGGAAAAATTGTGGGACTTAGAGAGAAAAAAAAGCCGGGCCTGGAGGAGGATATTCTGGGACTTAAAAAAAATCCAAGCCTGAAGGAAGAGTGACATTTTTTGGGACTTAGAAATATTCGGGTATGGAGGAGGGGTTTATTGTGGGACTTGAAATAATCTGGGCCTGGAGGAGGGGATGTTGTGAGACTCAGAAAAATATGGGCCTGGGGGAGGATATTGTGGGACTTAAAAAAAATCTGGGCCTCGAGAGGGAGGAGGACGTTCTAGGAATTATAAAAATCTGAACCTTGATAATGGAAAAATTGTGGGACTTACAAAAAAGCCGGGCCTGGAGGAGTGTAATTTTTTGGGACTTAAAAAAATTCGGGTATGGAGGTGGAGGAGCTTGTGGGAATTAGAAAAATTTGGGCATGAAGGAAGGGTGATATTGTGGGACTTAGAAAAATCCAAGTCTGGCAACGACGTTTATTGTGGGACTTAGAATAATCTGAGCCTGTAGAAAGACATGTTGTGGCAAAAAAAAAAAAGAACCTAGTTTAGAAATCGACCAAAAAACAAGCTGACCGTGTTTTCAGTATTATTTGCCAAACGAATAGTAATTGGAAGTGTCGTACTCGGACGAACAAACTGATAAGACTGAAACACCAGAGTGTGTATGTTTGTGTTTAGGTCGCCAAGCACAGCGTTACTTTTCTTTCACACGATAGTTTAATCTCGAAGAATTGAAAACAAAACGCGCCCAGTGTACAGTCAATTGGCCAAAAATATTATCAGCAGTTACAACAGCGTGTTTATTACAACTGTATTTGCGACAACGTGCGTGCAACGCGCTCTTTATTATTTACTTTTTTCTTTTTCTTTTTTTGCGAACTGTTATCTCATTTAAGAACCTCCTTCAATAGCACACACAGGCACATTTTTTTTTTATACTAAAAAAAAAATCCAAAACGTTCAAGATTTACGATCAATGAACAAAAGCAGAAAGAATGCACTAAAAAAAAAAAACTAACAAGAGAATTTAATTAACAATAGAAATTTCTGTAACGCTTTAAGCGCCCTCTAAATATTTTATCATCAACATAAACGTTTTTGAGAGGTTAATTCTATTCAATCTCAAAGACTTGAATTTCCAAACTTTGAGAGTAAAAAAAATGACAACAAAAAGTACCTCCCCAACTTTTTTTATTTATCCCAAAAATATTGAAAGAAAAATGAAAGTAAATATGAAGAAATGGATTTTTAGTCTCGATTTTAAGCACTCGTTTGACTAGCCACTGGAATAGCTCTTTATTATTAAACTATAAAGCTTTACCCTCTTTTTGCCGTGAAAGTGCGTCACGAGACAGGAAACGAAGCTTCGTGATTGGTCGAATTACGCTACAGCAGCGCTCTCTCACTAACCAGCCTTAAAACCATTGTAACTCAAAGGCGTGTGTTTTTGTCCTCTGTGTGTGTTTGTGTGTGTGTGTGTGTGTTGGTTTTCCTACTAGCAGCTTTGGAACAGAGCAAAAACGCGAAGGAAATGACAATCAGTACGTATTGGACCACCATTCGTGTTTGATGAAACACCAAGAAAATAAGCATCATCATTATCGAGTTAAGCTTGCACGTCATTCTTTGGTTTGACCGATGCCAAGCGTCGTCACTGCGTTTTGAAGACATTTCCACGGATAATCACGTAAAACAACGAATTTTTGTGGAACGAACAAAAAAGAAAAAGAAATAAAAACGCAATAAGTGCCACGAAATGAGGGAAATATTAATTGCGCTTTGCGCATTTCTGGCTGGTGAGTATAATATTTTATTTTTATTTTTTTTTAAATCTTTTCAAGCTTATCAAATACCATTTTCCTTTGTTTTAAGACACGCGAATTTTTTTTGCTTGTTTTTCGTCAATAATTGCGACGAATTTTGTATGTTTTTGGCTGTAGCAACAAGTTTTCTTGGCTGTAATACGAAATTTATCGCTGACTTTGTATTTATCGTCTGCGTATATTTAAATTAGCGGGTTTCACAATACGAATAATGATTGAGAAGGCTTATCTTTGTTTCCTGTTGTCTCTGTTCTTGTATATTGGTCGTTTCATAATTGAGATTCAAAGATGTTTTTTTTTTTTTTTTTTTTCAAGTGTTATGTATATTAGTAAAACTGACGTATATATAGATTTTTTTTTTTTTTTTTTTTAATTTTTACGTACATTAGTAAATCTCACGTATATATACATTGTAAAAAAAAATTTTTATAAAGTTTTATGTATATTAGTAAGACTTATGTATATATAGATTTTTTTTTTTATATAAAGTTTTACGTATATTAGTCATGCTTTTGTAGGTAAATGGATGATGGTCAGAAAGGAATGAAGCTGATGTGACTCAAGAGTTCTTGAATGTTCCAGGCCAGAAATTAGATTCTCTCACTTAGCAGAATTACTGGACTCTTGTTTAAGCTTTTCGAAGCTTCTCTTTGATGAGATGCTTTGACAAAGTTGCTCACTTTTTTTTTTGTTCTTTTTTTTCCGTGTAGATACATTATTTATTTATTTATTTTTTTATTTTTTTTTTCTTCAGGGTTTTCAGGCTTGCAAAAAAAATATGTAGTTTGAGTAAAAAAAATTAATATTAATTTTTTAATTATTTTGTAGAGAGTAAATAAAATTTTCTTGCGATTTTTGTTGAAATGCATTTTTTTTTTTTTTTTTTTTTTTTTTTTTTTTTTTTTTTTTTTTTTTTAAATATTATTGAGAGTATTTGGCGTTGAAAAAAAAAAAATATTTTAGTATGTCGCACTGACGAACAGCTGAGTTTTGCTTAAAGAAATAAATACAGAGTGCGTCAATAATTTTCTTTCTTTAATATAGAATTGGACCTTGTTCTCTTGTGGTTTTGCTGAGGATAAAATAAGTTGTTATCTCTTCGAACCCTCCGCTCTGCTTCCGTAACTATATTTCACAGTGCAAGCAATTGAGTAATCATAATATGGCTGAAAGTATCTCTCCAATTTATGTTAAATAAATTGTGAAAATAATTTATTAAAATACAAAATTTACTAAGTTTGCAAAAATTCATCACACTTTGTAAGTAAAATATTTTTTCTGGACCCAAATTAATTAGTGCAAAATGTTGATTTATTATTTTTTTTATTTATATTTTTTATAAATAATAGAAATGAATAGAAAGATTAGTTTTTTTTTCGACTTGTAACTATGAATGCATTTTTTTGTGTTCATTTATAAAAAAAATGCCATGAAAGAAAAATAAGTGGTTATTTAATTGCTCGATTTTTTATTTAATTAAATCTTCATGGCTTTTTAAAATGAGCTTGAAAAAAAAAACATAATATTTTAATTAATGTTTTTTAAATAAAGAACATAAATTAAAGAAGAAAAAAAAATGAATAAAAAAAATATTTCAACTCTTTAAGCTTCTTATTTGTTTTATTTTAAATTTTTAGTTTAATTATTTAAAAATAAATATATAAATAAATAAATTATGAAAAAAATTTACAAAAAATAGAAACTTACAATAAAAAGTATGGCTATGAAAGTAATTATTGTAATTTTAAGTTTGGTGGAACCTTATTTTCTGCAATTTCTGTAGAGCTTTGAAACTTGATTCTTTCTCTATTAAATTCTCACTCGTTGCTCGTCATTTAACTAAAAATGCTTGGGGGGCAGGGGGGGGGGGGGAGTGAAACATAAATGATTCACTGTTCTGTGTAAACCTCCACTTGAGATGAATGCACAGCTTCTGCGATTCAGCAGTTTTTTTTTTTCCTCTCGGTTTTACAGTTGCCACAGCCAGGGTTGTAATTACTGCTGAAAGTCAAGATGCCCCTCATCTACTGGGCGAAAAAATGTGCACCTGGGGTCCGTCTTACTGGTGTCAGAATATAACGTAAGAATAAATCAAGCTTTTTAAGTATGAATCATCAAAATTCTAAAAAGATGACAAAAAGACAAATTGTGTGTATTTTCATTGTGAAATGCATTTATTTAAAATTGATGTAAAATTAACAAAAAAAAGAAAAAAAATTTTTAGACAAAATCAAAGTTTTTTGATGAATATTTATCTTTAAAAAATATATTAAAGCTGTAAATAATGAAAATTGTTAATACACAAATTGTACAGAACTGCGTCAGGATGCAAAGCGACGAAGCACTGTATCAAGAAAGTATGGGAGACAATGGAGGTGGAGGATGACACCGACAGCGTGTGCGGAATCTGCAAGGACATGGTACAGCAGGCTCGCGATCAATTAGAAAGCAATGAGACGCAAAATGATCTTAAGGCAGTGTTTGAGGGAAGTTGCGCGCTGATGCAGATCAAACAGATCGTAGTTGAATGCGACAAACTCGTCGATGAATTTATTCCGGAACTCGTCGAGACACTCGCGTCGCAGATGAATCCATCGGTTGTTTGTTCCGTTGCCGGTCTTTGCAATTCCGCTCATATTGATCATCTTATCGAAGAACACAAGAGATCGATAAGACAGGTAAAAATACAAAAATTTGGATAATTGGAAAAAAAAATTCAAATTTTTCTTGGTAAATATTTTAGATTAATTGTTCTCCGAAATTAATATTTTTGAATTAGTTTTTAGAGTTAATCTAAAAATATAATTTTAGAAGTATTTACCCGAGATTACTTTCTCTAGAATTCCGGCAAGAAAACTCTCTCGTTGAGCGATGATGAGCTCGAGCCCGACGAATGCTCGAGATGTTACACTATTGCGACGCACATGGAAAAAAAATTGAACAGCGCATCGCGCGATCGCGTACTCGATCAAATGCTCAATATGTGCGGACAAATGAGCTCATTCTCGGACGCCTGTTCCGCCATTGTGATAGAATATTTCTCGACTATCTACTCGCATCTACAGGACAATTTCAAGGCTAAGAACGTTTGCCATTTGTCCGGACAATGCAGCGCTAAATTCCACATACACGAAGAATCCGGCAAGGTATGAAATAAAAAAAAAAAAAAAAAAAAAAAAGAAATTACATTTAGCTACTTTTTGTTGATTCGATTATTTAATATTTAAAGAACGTTGTATTTTTTTTTTACGATGATTAAAAATTAGCTTTAAAAAAAATTGCTTTTTTTTTTAAATGTCAAATTTCTACAGGATTTGAAGGTCGAAATCCGTCCATTATCGAGTGTAGGAATGGTCGAAGTTGGCGACGACCTTCCCTGCAAACTTTGCGAACAACTGGTCGGACATCTCCGAGACTTGTTGGTTGCAAATACAACGGAAAATGAATTTAAGGAAGTGCTCGAGGGACTCTGCAAGCAGACTAAAAAGTTTGCTCCTGAAGTATGATTTTTCATTGATATTCCGATGACTCGGATTTGTATATTAAAAATGTACAATTGATCAAGAAAAATGTGTATACATTTTTTTTTTTTAGTGCCAATCCATCGTCGACCAGTATTATCCGGAAATTTATAGTTATCTCGTTAATGGATTAAACAGCAATGGCGTCTGCGAAATGGCAGGAATATGTCCGCTTCCTGGCAAAGAAGTTGTCGTAAGTCTTTTTTTTTTTTTTTTTTTTTTTTTTAATTTTACAAAAAATTGCTAATGTAAATCTTACAAATTTATAGAACGAAAAAGAAAAAATTATGTATAAATGTTTGGAAAAAAATTCAATTAAAACATTTTTGGAAAAAAATTCAATTAAAACATTTTTGGAAAAAAATTCAATTAAGAAATTTTTGGAAAAAAAATTCTTAATACAATTACGAAAATTTTGGAAAAATAATTCTTGATACAATTAAGAAATTATTGGAAAAAAAAATCATATTTTGAGATGTTAATTAATGCGCATTTATTTAGGATGGACCAATTGCTCCTCTTCTTCCGGAGAAGCCGCTGGAGATTGGCGTTCGTATAATGAAGGAGAGACACAACTTGGGCGAGAACGGCGCTGGAATCCGACAAGAAGATTCGAAAATAACCGAAGCCGACGAGATGCAACTACCGATTGATAGACTGATGGGACCTTCCGTAATAATAGGAGCTCCGCAAATGGACGTTCAGGGACAGCAAACATGTGCATTCTGCGAATATCTGTTGCATTACTTGCAGCAGGTAATCACAAATCCGTCTACCGAGGTAAAGACACGATATAACGAGGATAAATGTGACTCACGTTGTCACAAAACGTGACTACGTGACTCACATGTATTGTTTGGCTTTAAAAAAAAAACGGCTTTTTTTCCAAAATTATATATTCTCTATAGGACGAAGTAAAGCAGGTGATTGGCAAGGTGTGCCAAAAACTACCGGAATCTGTCGAGGGAACGTGTCACGAATTTCTCGATACTTATGGCGATGCAGTCGTTGCTCTACTCGCTCAGGAAATTGATCCCTCTGTCGTAAGACAATTTTTTATTTTTTTTTTATTATACGTTTTTTATTTTTTTTTATTATACATTTATAAAAATTTTTCAAAATTAATTTTTTTTTTATTTAAAAAATTAAAAATAAAATGTTAGTTTCAACTTTTAACTTTTAACTTTCAATTTTAATTTTTTAACTTTCAATTTTCAACTTTTAACCGTAAATTCGTAAATAAAAAAAATAACTTAATATAAAAAATTGTAGGTCTGTCCAATGATGCACGTATGCCCGTCCGAACAGTTTATGGATGCATGGGAACAAATTCCAAAAAATATGATGTTAAAAAGTGAAGTTGAGGACAAACCTAGTTGTCCGCTTTGCTTGCTAGCTGTAGGTCAATTGTACAGCGTTATCAAGGACAACAAAACCGAGGTAAATAACTTACGATTCCCAACTGTAATGCACATAAATTTACCTAGTTTCTAAAGATATTTCTTTATTTTAACAAAAGCAAAAACAAAACGCCTTTCGTTGAACGAAAAATCAATTGTAAATAATTTATATTTTTTTTTTTTAGGCTAGCATTGAAAAAGCATTAGAAGGATTGTGCGTTCATTTGCCGAGAGATCTAGTAAATCAATGCGATTCTCTTGTCGAAGGTTACAGCAAAGAACTCGTTGAAATGTTACTCGCCGATTTATCGCCCCAAGAAATTTGCGTATATATTAAGCTTTGCGATGCAAACAAAGATCCGGGACCAAAGAATTTCTTCCCAGTCGACAAAGACGGCGAAATCTGTAAGATTTTTTTTTTTTTTTTTTTTTTTTTTTTTTTTTACCGATTCAAGCTTCCATAATTTTTATGTTCTATTATTCTTAAACTCGCAGTAACGAACGAGATTCCGGATTATCCGTTGTCGGAGCAAAAATCCGTGAAAGACAGCACCAAGTGCGTTGTCTGCGAATTCGTGATGCAGTATCTCGAAAAAGCGATGGGAAAAAAATCGACGAAGCAGGAAATCGAGAAAATCGTTCATGGAATTTGCAATCATATGCCGAAAACCGTTTCCGATGAATGCAATGGATTTGTCAATCAATATGCCGATGTTGTTATTGATCTTCTTACACAGGAAGTCAGTCCAAATGAAATTTGTACCGTTCTCGGAGCTTGCAAGGAAGGCATGGAACGTCTTCACGGTATTGTTGCAAATATTCGTTAAATTGTAAATTAAAAAAAAAAGTCAATGAGATAAAAAAAAAAAGAACATTGCAGACATTTTCAACAGGGAAAAACTTATCGACGAATTCTTTTTTTTTTTTTTTTTAATTGATTTTAATGAGTTTCTATTTTGGGGCCGACAGATTCAATCGCAGAATGCGCCCTTTGTCAGGCAATAATCTCGACGATCGATAATCTTCTCGCCGATCCGAAATTTGATAATCAAATTGAAGAAGTGGTTTCCCGAGTTTGTCAATATTTACCAGCCGCGAAGCAGGGCAAGGTAGGAATTTTTTTTTTTTTTTGTACACGTAAAGTTGAAACTTTGATGTGTAAAATGTAATAATTGATAGAAAAGTTTTTTTTTTGCAAATTTCGATTTCGAAGCAAATTGTCACCCCTCGAAACTTTTCTTTAAACGATGTCTTTTCTTTTTTAAATAAAAAAAAAAGTATTGATTTATTCTTGAACTTTATTTTTTTTTTTTATTGATGTTAATGCAGAGAATAAATGTTTTTCAGTGCACGATGATGATGGAGGTTTACGAGCAAAGTATCATAAACATTCTTCGACAACACGGTGACAGCAAGAAAATCTGCAGCATGATAGCTCTGTGCTCTCCCGGTGATTTTTATGCAATGAAATCTGGTGGACACAATCGTATGATTCGATCGACCGCCGAACTTGGTAAAAAACCGTGCACGTGGGGCGCCGATTATTGGTGCATAAGCAAAGACACAGCTGCCGAATGCATGGTAACATTTTTAATATATTTGCTAATATATTTTTAGCCCTCTTCGAAGTCAAAATTGTATTTATTTATTTATTTATTTTTTTTTTTTTTTCAAAGTTTACATTTGATATAGAACATTTATAGAATTTTTTGCTAAAAAAATGCCTGTTGAGCAAAATAATGGGCAACGAAAAAAAAAATTCCTTTTTTGTGGAATTTTTGTAATCGGTTTTGTCTGAAAACCTTTTTTTCTCGCTTTTAATCTAATGCTTGTTTTTTTTTTACCAGTATTAAAATTTTATAGGAACTACAAATTTGTGAATTTGACAAAATCAATTTTTTTTTTTTTTTACAAATTTGTTCCACAGAGAGAAGAGCATTGCAGAACAAAGGTGTGGAAAGGCGATTCTGTACCAGTCGCTTCGCAGGGAAATAATTGAGCGAAAACGACGATTTACAAGTAAAATAATTTTGTGGAGAGTAAGAAAAAAAAATAAAAAATAAAAAAAAAGAATAAAAAAAAGACAGCTTTCTAACTGAATGCTGATAGGACTAGTTAGTTTGATGAAACAAAAGAAAAACTTAATTACATCTCATATTGATACTATTATAACATTACACTTGATTGTAAGAGCGATATTATTCTGTTCCGTTGTGAATATGCCGAAAATTCTACTGAATTTTTCGCTTTAATAAACATTTGTCGCAAGAAAAAAAAAAAAAAAAAAAGAATTATAGACTTCGTAATCAAGATTATATAAACATTACTCAATTTGCACGGAGAAAATTTCGACTTTTTTTCTTTTTTTTTTTATTCCCGCAAACTCTACGTTAATATTGCAATTTTAGGTGACGAGAAAAAGTCAAATTTATAATGTTTGGCCGCGACAATACATCACGGTTTATATACTAATGAAAGAAAAAACACGTTATTTAATCAAACTCACGGTTAGATTTCTTAAGTTACATTGAATTGTAAGTTACCTGTGATAATGGGGAAAATAAAGTCGCGAAAATTTCGTACATCGTTAATTTTCTACCAAACATAACGAGTAAGCGAGTGAAATCGGAATGTAAAATTTTTGGTATAATAATCGACGTAAAAAGACAAAAAAACCGCGAGTGCCGAGTTTAATCGAAATCAAGATTTTTAAATCATAAAAACCCTTAAATTATCAAAAGCATTCGCCCTCAATTATCATCACAATTCTTTAAAGTATCGGCAGCATTCCCTGCATTATCGACATCATTCCCTAAATTATCGACATCTTTCCCTACATTATCGACAGCATTCTCTAAATTAAGAACATTTCCTACATTATCAACCCCTTTCCCTACATTATCAACAGCATTCTCTAAATTAAGAGCATTTCCTACATTACCAACAATCGCTCTAATCAATATCATTTCCCGTTCTCCTTAGTTCCCTTTCTCAGATGCCGCCGCTTTTCATACTTTTGGACTGTTCCAAGTGGTCGAATTTTTGCTCTACTGCTCAACTCTCTCTCTCACTCTCTCACTCTCACTCTCTCTCTCTCTCTCCCCCCTCAAAAAGCCTCCTTATCTCTTGCCGTGTTACAGCAGAGACGAGAGTAGAGTTGATCTCGTCTCTCAAAGTGTACGAGCGAGTCCGACAGAGTGCGAGTGCCGCGGCGGCGAAGCGTATCGTCTGCTACGCGCAGAGAGAGACTGGACAGTGGCTTTACAGAGAGTAAAAAGAGAGTAAGAGAGAAAGAGTGAGAGAGAGCGAGCGGCGGAGGGAGAGTGTGGCTGGACACACAATCTCACACATATCTCTGTCACAGCTCTCGATTATTATAACAATAATCCTCATAATCATCACTAAACATTCGTGCTCGTAAACAAAACAAAAGAAAGAAAATACACCAATTGTCAATCGTCAAAATTACAACAATCGAAAAAGTGTCGCGCGACTTAAGCCAAGTGTCAAAAAAAAAGAAAAAAAAAAAAGAAAGAAAAAAAAAGAAAAACAGCGGGATTAAAACAACAACAAAAAAAAACGTCAATGTTCGTAATCGTGAATAAAAGGATAATATCGTTGTCCTCGCCGCTACGAAACTGTCAACAAACGGACGCCAAATTCAGCGTCATCGAGAAACGTCAAACTTTCGTCACGGCTTCGCCGCGACGAGAGCACAGATCGAATTAAAAAAAAAATAAATAAAAAATCACCCCTTTTTTTTTGTTTGCCTCACCAAACTGTCAACTTTTTTTTTGTTTTTAATTTCGAATTTTTTCATATTTTGAGCAATTTTTTTTTTTTTTTTTTTCTTCTAAATTTTGTTTCTGTTTTTGTTGTTGTTGTTTTTCTTTGTTTTTCGTGCTTTGAGTGAATTGAGCATTTTAGAATAAAATAACGATAATGGCAAATAACAAAAGTGCGAATAACGCTGTACAGAACAAGCCCGTTGAAGTTTCGCAGCAACTTCAGGATGGAGAGAAGTTTATTAAGTGGGACGAGGTCAGTATTTATCGACAATAGATTTGCTTTGATTTTATTGCATTTTTTTTTTTTTGTGTTTTCTTTTTTTTTTTTCTGTCTTCATTTTTAACAATTTAGGTTTTGCGCTGCGATGGTTTTTTTTGTTAACGGACTAAAGTGTCTGTGCGTCTATCGCACAGTGCGAGTCTCTTGGATTACTTTTAATGAGCTTTTGTAATTTCAGCGGGTGAAGAAAGAAGAGCGAAGCTTGAAATTGGAAATTTGCGCAGATTTATTTTCTTGAGTTTTGATTTTTTTTTTTTGGGTGGATGCAAAAATCTTAAAGCGATGGAGAAATTTAATTTATTTATTATTGTTATTGTTGTTGTTGTTGTTGAATATATTTTATTGAATTTTGATTTTAGCTTTGGATACTTTTTTTTTTTTTTTTTTTTTTTGAAGGGGTTTTCTAAAGAATTGTAGGCTTTGAATAAATTTTGAAAAGATTTTTTGAGAGAACTTTGTGGAAATTTTAGGTTTTATTAGAGAATTGTTAAAAAAAATACTTAAAATGATTTTCAATTTTTTTTGGTTTTTTTAAATGAAAAAATAGTGTTGCTAGATTTTTTTTTTAAAGCGAATAATGTTAATTTTTAACACATTATTTTTATTGAAGAAATAATTGACAATTTTGTTGCTGTAGTAAAAAATGTGTAGGTCAATTTTTAATTAATTGGCATTGAAACAGATTTTCACAAGGTTTTTACATACATTACCTTTTTTTCTATTTTATTTGTTGATTTATTCCATAAAAAACAATATGTTAATTTTTTTTTTTTTTTTTTTAATATTCATATTGGTATAAATTCTTTTTGAAAAAAAAAAATAGGATAATGGAAAAAATAATAATAACACCTTCATTTTACAGCCTTTTTTGTACTTATGAAATTTGTTTTTTTTTCTTTTCCAAATATCAGATTTATACATTTTCTTACCGATATACATTCTAAAAAGCTAATTATAATTTAATTATTAACGGTATAAATTTGCAAAAAAAATGAAATAGTTAAAACTCAGATTCCCAATAAATGAACATATAAATAATAAAATTTATAACACACTTGAATTATGTTAAATTGAAAATAATTAATTAATGTTGTTGGTCTTTTAAAAAAAACCATAAATTAATTAAAAAATAAACTGAGTTAAAAATCAATTTTTTTTTTCATACTCATTTTTCAAAATTATAGGAAGATTAGAAATAAATTGATATTGTTAATTCTTAACAAATAAATATGAGCAGAAATTGATTAATTGACTGGATTTTTAAATTATTCAAGCCACTCTGGTTTATTTAATTTATCTCCTTCGACAATTGTGCGACAATCTCTTTGAGAGCTTGAGCACATGTGTTTAGAGATCTAAGCGGTGGTCTCTTGAATGAATTCAGGCCTCTCTTATAAAGTAGTAGAAAAGGAGCGACGAAGCACAAAACTGTGCAGAATTGATGCAAATTAATTCTCTTGAGTTTCATTCTTGCGTTTGGTTTAACTTATGAATGCTAGGAGTTTAAGGCCTTAAAATGTTGAGGGGAAAATTGTATGGCATTTGTGCGCAGAGGAGGCAACCTTGATTTGTGGCTGCAGAGTCAAGTATGGAAAGCTTTGTGATTCTATCTTTGGACACTACTCGAGAGGAATAAGTTCATTGAAAGTAGGCAGTTTGCCAATGGAAAATTGATGGTGTTGAATGAAAATTTTAAGCAATGTGCATTGAAACTTATATTTTCCTACAGATTCATAAAAAAAATGCAATAATTAAAAAAAAGTTGCTATGATAAGAAATTTTTGAAACCCAAATGACATGAAAAAGTGCATTTTATTTTAGAGAATAAAAATTATTTCTATTTTTTTTTTCAATTATAACTTTCATGAATTTTCTTTAGGGCAAAAAAAAAAAATTAGTGACAATTCTGTAGGAAAATTGCTATTTATTATTAAAAAATGTCAATCCTACTAATTTATTTTTAAATACAAAAATTAACAGATATTAAATTTGAATAATAATTAATACTTAAATAAAATAAAATGAAAAAAAATCCAAGTAATGAGATTAGCATTTTTTTAATGCAAAAATATGCTTTATTTATCCTTTTGTCCTGAGCTTCAATTATTTAGATATTGAGATGAAAATATATTTTTTAATAATTTTTTAGAAAATTGTAAAACAGAAAAAAGAGTTTTTATTAACGGTCCTAAATCCTAGTTATAAAAAATATTTTTCAAACTTATTAAACTTGATGAAATAATTTTCATTACACAGGCAAATAATTTATCAATAAATTCTAGAATTATCATTACAAAAATCTAAAAAAAAAAAAAAAAAAAAGTGT
This sequence comes from Perithous albicinctus, assembly GCA_964016905.1. Lineage (NCBI taxonomy): Eukaryota > Metazoa > Arthropoda > Insecta > Hymenoptera > Ichneumonidae > Perithous > Perithous albicinctus. Next base: position 10,414,002 of record OZ024703.1, read on the forward strand.
ATCAGCTTTCCATGCTTTTTCCACAATCTCAAAAAAAAAACTTATTCAGCCACACAATTTTTAATATCAAAGCTTTTTATCCAAATTTCAATTGCCCAAAAAATCTACAGAAAAACCCAAAACCAAAAATTGCTTGAACCCAATATTTTTTTTCTCCAAAAAAAAAAAAAATCTGTGATAAAAAATTAAATAAAATTTTATCATTACAGGATTCGGGAGTCGCAACGCCGGTCACACTCAGGGTTGATAAATACGGTTTTTATCTTCACTGGGTCGATCAGAATAACGAAGTGGATATGCTTGATATTGCGGTGATACGCGACACAAGAACTGGAAAACACGCCAAGATACCGAAGGTACACACAGAGAGACAGAAGAAGAAAAAAAAAAAAAAAAAAAAAAACAGAAAAAAAAGGAAAAACTCAGAAGAAACGAAGGAAAAAAATCGATGCTCTCGTCAACGTGGGGAGGATTTCTTCTGCTATAATAACACACATCAATCCAGAGATTCCTTAGTCCGCTTCCTTATTCATCGCTTGAATCTATATTCCAAAGCAGTAATTCAGCTTTCAAGCGAGTCCTTTCCATCCTGTAATCTAAATATTAAATAACTGGCTGCACTGAAATTGTGCAAATTTTTTTTTTTTTTTTTTTTTTTCTTTTTATTACACACACAAATGTGCTGAATTTTCTCATATAATTGGCTTTTCATTCAAACTTTCGTACCGGAATTCTCTATAATTACATCAGCTTTGCGTGAATGCGCCTCGTGACGCACAGGGCTTTAATAATTATTGACAAAATTTATAAATAGAACATTACCTACTTTACTTATGGCTTTAGACTCACATACCTGTTTTTTTTTTTTTTTTTTTCTCTCTTTTTTTTCTCGCAGCCAATATCTACTCTTGCATGCGATGGGTAATATAATCGCGCTTAATACGGAAGAGAGATAGAGAGGGAGAAAAAATAATATATATATGTATATAAAATGAAGGTGCTTTTTCATCGTATTAATGTTTTCCTATAAATCAATAGGAAAGTCTTCTTCATTCTAGCGGTTGACTTTGTGCATCCGACGTTTTCATTATATGGCCTTTCGGTGAAAGTTTGAATGCTCTTCTCTGTTTGCAAAAGTTCTCTGCAATGCTTCTCTGCGTGAAGAGACCGTGTCGTCACCACAGATCCCTTATTTTTAGAGACAATGAGGACGAGAATTCACGCGGAATTATCACTGAGGCCGACACTTTGTTTCAATGTATATTTTAATGCTCCACGGACACACCACCCAGACGTTTTCTATGTTTTAGCAATCGGGCGATAATTTGTTGGGTACAAAAAAAGAAATTGTAATGGAAATGGTATTGGAATAGAATTGGGGATTTGTGGCAATTTTTTTTTTTTGGTTTCTCGAGGGTGGATTAAAATTTAGCTTGGTTTTGAAATTATGTGGGTATTTAAATGATAAGCGTTTTAAATGGTTTTCAGGAAGAAGGAGAGTAAATTTTTTTTGTAATTTTTTTTGGAACACTTTTGGAGGAGATTCTGATTTTCAAAATTTTGTAATTTTTTTTTTTTAGAGTATTTTTTTTGTAAGTCTGAATAATAATTCGATGTTGAGTATATTTTAAAAAATTTCCTTCATTCAAAGTAAAAATTTGGCTGATTTTTTTTTTTTTTTTTTTTTTTTTATGAATTTAGTTTAAAAAAAAAATCTAATCTCAATAAATAAACGTTTTCTTTTTAAACTAATCACTCCAAATTTGCATAGATTATTCTTTTCCAATTTTTGAAAACTTTTTACAGTTACTACATAATATAATTTATCTATTTTCAGGATCCAAAACTGAAGTCTCTGGTGACGATGGGCTCTCAGGATTGTTTAGAGGAGAAGACCGTGACGATATGTTACGGCTCGGATTTTGTTAACGTTACTTTTATCAATTTTTGCGCAACACGAGCGGAAATTGCGCGACACTGGACAGACCAGTTGCTCCAATTGGCTTACAATTTAACACAACTCAATACAAGTACAATGCTGTTTCTCCAAAAAGCCCACACAAAACTCACGCTCACTGCTGACAAGTCGGGAAAAGTGCCAACAAAGAAGTAAGATTAACGACACGAAAAAGAAAAAAAAAATATATATATATATCCTTCAATTATTTACAAAAATTTCGTCGTTAAATACACGTTTTTTTTGCAGTATAATAAAAATGTTCACGCAAAATAAGGAGGACCGAAAGCGCGTCGAGAAGGCACTCGATATCGCCTCGCTTCCATCGGGAAAGGTAAATTTTCCTTCGAAATTCTATATCAGAGTAGGAACCCTTTTTTTTTCCTTTTCTTTTCTTTTCTTTTTTTTTTATTCTCTGCTTCGTGCATCGCGGTATTTTGTGGCAGAAAGCCAAAACGTCCATTAAGCTCGTTCAGCATTCAATCCGACAATCACTCGAGTTAAGGCGCGCTTCAAATCATCTTCGAACTAGCGGAAAGTGCCCTAAATTTTCATAATTGTTTATGGAACAATTTAATGCATTTGACGGCGATAGTGAAGAGCGATTTGTAGCATCTCTAGCAACGAGAAATATTGTTGGAATTAATTTGCATAAAACGTTCGAAAAATCAATGCAAATTGTAAGGTGGGGGGAGGGGGGTAGACAAAGAATTTTTTTTGGAACGCTCAATTTATGAAATACCGAAAAGCCATGTTTTTTTTGGTTACAAAAACGATTTACAAAAAAAGTTGACAAAGTAAACGGCATAATTTTTGGTCATAAATTTGTGTGACTGAAAAATCTTTCTGAAAACTTGAATTTTCAATATTTCAAAAATTGACTTTTGAGCGTTATTTTCTAATTTTTATTTTTGCAAAATATCGAAAAGCCCCGATATTTTATTTATGTAAAAAAGAAAACGATTTAAAAATTAAACAATAAAAAAAAACGATAAAAAATTTTTAAATCGTTTCTAAAATCTAATAATTGTAATTAAAATACTAAAAAAAAAAAAAAATTGGCAAAATTTTCGTCATAAATTAGAAATCAGTAGAAATTTTTCAACATCTAAAAGATTATTCAAATAAAATTTAGATGCATTTGAAAAACTAAACAAAAAATTCAAAGTAAAAAAAAATAATAAATAAATGTCCAAAATATTTTTTCAATACCAAAAAAAAAATTAAAAAATATATATATTTTTTTTTGTTTTATATACTGAATTGAAAAAAAAAATTAGAATCATATTTTTCTAATTCACTCATTTGCACGTTGTACTTTGGTTGAGATAAAGGAAAAAAAAAAAACGTGTGTTTGCCTTAGCGGCTTCGACATACTGTTGTGTAACTTGAGTTGTTAGATTACGAATGGCAGAGTGTTTTATGGCCTTCGGTTGCGTCTCTCTCTCTCGTCAAGTCTTTACAACAGCAGGTCGTAATTTGTGGCAATGTCATCGTACGCAAGATGATTCAGGCTGAATCAGGCGCTCGTAAACATTGAACGACGTTTTTTTTTACTTCCGTAGCAGCAACATTGATTTTTCATAGATTTTTACGAGCACATTTAGACAAAAAAACACGCGAATAATACTGATGGGGAAAAAAAAAGTTATAAATTTCGGTCAGAAATATATATATTTAAAAAAAAAGTAAAACTAATGAATCATAAATAAATCCATGAAATATTTCTCTTGGGTTCTTAAAATTGATTTTTGTATATTTTGTTTTCAAACTTTAATCAGGAATTCATAAATTTCGTTTAAGCTGCTTTAAAAGTAGTTTTATTTTGAAAAAAAAAAGTACAATTTTCGATATTTTGGAAATTTTCTAAAGTCTCCTTAAATTACTAATAAATTGACGGATTAGAATTGACAAAAAATTGGGCACCATTTTTGAAAATTAAAAATCTAGAAAAAAAAAAAAACTTTTGTTCGGTTAATATTTTTGTAAATGCAAAAAAAAAAGAAGCATGTATTGATCACAAATTTTACTGTTAATTTTCAGTAATAAAATTAGTCAATAATTGCTGACGGTAATTCCGTTAAAACCGTCTAGCTTTCACAATCTCTCGGCATTTATTTAATTAAATTTGGCACTGCAACTAAAGTGCAGGTGCCCTGCGAAGGTTGAGCATATTTTTCACAATCCCACATTTTGGCACTTGGCCAATAATACCAAAGGAAGCTATAAATCACTTAAACATCTACTAAATATGTTTTTTTTTTTTTTTTCTAGAAAATCTTTGTAAAATCCAACGACGAAAAATTCGTCGAGTCGCTTAATTTAGCTTTTTAATACAGAATTTCAGGGTCGGCACCATTTTTTTTTTTTTTTTTTTTTTTTTTTTTTCTTTCTCTACTCTAATTATAATTATAATGGTTTAATTTTCTTTCAGAACGATGCGGTGACATTGCAAAAATTTCAATTCGAGGAATTCTTCAATTTCTACAAATCATTAACACAACGGACGGAAGTTGAGAAAGTATTCGAGGAGATTGTTGGCAACTCGAAGCGTCGATTAATGTCGGTAACGCAGCTCGTGGATTTTCTCAATCAGACACAGAGAGACCCGCGGCTCAATGAAATATTGTATCCGTACGCAAACACGGCACGCGCTAAGGATCTTATTAACCAATACGAACCTAATAAATATAATGCCAGCCGAGGACAGCTGAGTTCCGATGGTTTTCTCAGGTATCTGATGAGCGAGGACAATCCGATAATGGCTGTTACAAAGTTCGAATTATCGGACGATATGGATCAACCGCTCGCGCATTATTTCATCAATTCTAGTCACAACACGTATCTGACAGGTAAATTATTATTTGAGAGATGAAAATCAGGTTCGTAATAAGGAAAACCCGGAAAAAAAGGGTCACTTGGAAAAAAAGGGTCACTTAGAAAAAAGGGCCATGATGAAGAAAAACGGGTATCTGAAGGGTATCTTTTTCCTGGCGACCCTTTTTTTTTTTAATATGTTTAAATTTTCTGATTTCTAATCTTTATTCCAATTTGTTATGTAATTCCAATATTATTTATGTAATTTTAGCTGCAAGAAAAATCTCTGTATTTTTTTTTATACAAAGTTGTAAGAATTTTTAAGTATCAATTTCTTAACCAACTTAAAAATCAATTTATGAATTTAGGTATCATTTTTTTTTAAATGTTTGTGTTTGATTTTACACGGTTTCATTTTTTTGCTACCTTAAAAAATTAATATATATATATATATTTTTTTTTTTTTAAATATATTTCAGGTCATCAACTAACTGGAAAAAGTTCTGTGGAAATTTACCGGCAGTGTTTGCTAGCGGGTTGTCGTTGCGTCGAGTTAGACTTTTGGAATGGAAAACTCGATGAGCCCGTAATCGTTCACGGGTAAAAATAAAACGTTCATTTTCGTATTCTTTTTTTTTTTTTTTTTCTAATATGAGGCATTCCATGTTAGTTCAGCCTCTCAAAAAAGAAAATAATTCCCAAAAAAGTGTCTAAAAATCAGATATACTTAAAAAAAACATACCCAAAAATTTCAAACAGAAAAAAAAAATTGGAAGTACTTTTGAATTTTTTTTTTCACTAAAACATTTGTATCTCGAAAACAGTCATTTTATTTTAAAAAAAAAAAGTCTTTTTATCGAATATAATTTAAATGAAATAAGTCGGTGTTTTTTTTTTCGTTTCTTTTGCCGTGAATTTTCGTCAAAAATGATGTAATTGTATTTGAAAAAAAATTTCTTTTTACAGGCCATGAAAGAACGGATTTTTAAATATTTTTTAGAAGTTGAGAAAAGTAAAAAAATAATTCAGATGGCTATCCAAAAATCTTTTTAAAAATCGAAAATTTGGCGTCTCTGTTAAATTTGTATCTGATTTTTGAGAAATTTTCTAGGATTTTTTTCTAATTTTTTTTTTTTATTGCTGATTTGATATGGAATGCCTCTCATATATAAATAAATACAGACGATAGAGAATCGCTTGCAGAAATTTTATACGCTAGTTTAGTCACCCGTAGAATGACACACATTTTTATTTATCTATTTATTTATTTATTTATTTTTGTTCACCTTAACGATAAAACTACAAATCTATGAGGCAGATACACGTTTGTGCCTGAAATATACGCTCGAGATGTGATCGAGGCGATAGCAGAGAGTGCCTTTAAAACATCGGAATATCCAGTCGTGCTCAGTTTCGAGAATCACTGCAATCCAAGACAGCAGGCTAAGATTGCTCAGTATTGTAGGGAGTACTTTGGTGATATGCTGCTTGACGCTCCCCTCGAATCTCATAAGGTATTGCTTCCATTAAAATAGAGCTTCTCAATTATTATCCCTAGATGCATTTTTTTTTTTTTTTTTTTTGCTTTTAGCTACCTTTTTCGATAATCCTATTATTTCAGAGTTGAGTAGATTTTCATTATTTTTACGATATCAAAATAATTGAATTACTTTTAGTATTGCATTTTTGGCATATTTATAAACGTAGTCAAAATATTGAAATGCGGCGATGAAATTTATTATTTATTTTACAAAAGCGGTCTCTAAAACTGCATCTAAAAAAAAAATGTACAAAATATGTAAAAATCCAAAAAAAGTGAATTTTTTTTCTTGATAAATAATTAAGTAAATTTACATTATTTAATTTTGCTTATTTTTAAAAAAATGTTTTGCAATTTTAAATTCCGATTAAATCGGCAATATTTTTCTTTAAAAAATGCGATTTTTTCTAACGTGAATGCAATTTTTCGAATTTTTTTCCCCAAAATAGAATAATAAAATTAAAATATGTAGAGTATAGCTTTCAATTTTTTAGATCTAGAAAAATGCTTCAAGTTTTTATATTTCGTGCATAATACATTTTTATATTTAAGTCCGAAAAAAAAGCTTTTTTTTTTTAACTGCTTTAATAAAATATTGAAATCGGGGTTATTTTTTCGAATAAAGATCATTTTTGAAAAATATTTTTCGAATAATTACCAATTTTTAATAAAAACATTTTTCGACTAATTACTAATTTTAATAAATATTTTTCGAGTGATAACCAATTTTTGGAAAATATTTTTCGAATAATCACCAATCTTCAAAAACATTTTTCGAAAAATCGCAAATAAAAAAAAAATATTTTTCGAATAATGACCGTTTAAATCGCTTGAATTCTTTTTTTTTTTTTTATTAATGTAGAATTTCTAGACATGTAGAATTTTGTTTTAATTCGTCCAATGCAGCTTGAAGCGGGCGAAGAGCTTCCACCGCCGTCGTTGCTGAAGCGTAAGATAATAATAAAAAATAAGAAGAAGCATCATCATCATCATCATCACAAGAAGCATCATAAGAAGCAGCAACCGACTGTACCGGAAGCTGGCGAGGGTAACCAAGAGATTGACGAGGAAGGTGCAGCTAATCCGACAGCCGAGGGTGAAAATGGACCGCCGCCTGATATAATACCGCAAAACGAGGTTGGAGACGGCGTCGTCGCGACGTCTGTTACCGTCGAACAACAGATAGGAAACGGTGAGGTGCCACACGCTCCGATGCTTCAACAACGACAGGGAAGCAAAGATAGCACTCAAGAAGACGATGGTACGTCCTGAAATTTTACGCCGTAATGCACTTAATGCGTATATTTTACGCTCGCACATTTAAAGCCCGCTTTGAAGTTACGCTATTCGAGTACGATGATTTCGAAAAAAAAAAAATGCTTGAAACATGTTTCTTTTTTTTTTTCCAAAGAAACTTGTTTTAAATATCGTCGATTTGTTTAAAATACGAGTCAGCATAATTTTTTTTTTGCGTCGGAAAATAGACTTTTTTTTTTTTTGAGAATAAGGGAAAATTGGTTTTTCAATTTTTGGATTGAACGAAAAATGCTGTTCGTATTCGTTTTTTAAACTGAATTTCGAATATACAAAAAAATTGGCATATAAAATATTTTGTTAAAATCTGTGATATTTATTGAGAAACATTGAACTTTTTTTTTTTTTTTTTTTTTTTTTAATGTACCTTATAATTATTTTAGACGACGACGAGGATTCGAGCACCGAGGAGGATGAATCGAATGTCGAAGAGATGAAGCTACGAATGGGCGATAAGGTTCCAGCGCCCGATAAAGTTGCCTCTACCGCCAAGGAAACTGAAGCTGGCGCGGAAATCTCGGCACTCGTGAATTATGTCCAGCCGGTACACTTCAACAGCTTCGACAGCGCCAAGAGTAAGAATGAACATATAGTGATTTTTTTTTTTTTACTGACTGTTCTTTTTTTTCATTTATAAAACAGTTTAGTGAGCACTGAATTTTTTTTTTCGGATCAATATTTTTTTTATCTAATATTTCATGATATTTTCAGCTATAAATTCGAGTAATTGAAAGTATTTTTTATTTATACCGTTTATTTTATTGTCTTGCAGATTAAAAAAAATTTTATCCAGAAATATTTACAAAATTTATTTTCATTTTTTTCAATTCGTAAGTCATCCAAAAATGACGTAAAAAAATTCTTTCAAAACTGCAGCAAGAGAATTACTGAAAAAATTGTGGACATTAATGAAAAATACTACGACTTAAAAATAATAAGGACTATGTAAAAAAAAAAAAATTAATAATAAAAAAAATAAATTTTCTTTTTTTTTTTCTACGTCACGAATATTATTATTTGTAAAAATAAAAATAAATACATGGATGCGGTCAGTAATTACGTCAAACGGCGTCGCGTGTAAACACCTTAATCGTCGGCATTGACGTCGGTTCGTCTTGTCTGTTTCTGTTTTTTTGCAGAAAAAAAGCGTAGTTACGAAATGTCGTCGTTTGACGAGAAACAAGCGACAACGTTGCTCAAGGAATATCCATTGGACTTCGTGAATTACAATAAACATCAGTTGTCACGAGTCTATCCGGCTGGCACGCGATTCGATTCGAGCAACTTTATGCCACAAGTTTTTTGGAACGCTGGATGTCAATTGGTGGCTTTAAATTATCAGACGCTTGGTAAGTAAAATTTGGAATTTCGACAAAAAAAAAAACTAAAACGTAAAAATCTTGCACATTGCTTTTATTATTTTCCACTATTATAAAAAAAAAGTGTGTTGACCATTTTTAATTTTCTCGCAAAAGAAGCTGTGTGAAAAAAAAATTAAATAATGAGGAAGTAAAAAAAAAAAAAAAAAACTACAACGTAATGTGCAAAATTTGCAAAATTTTAAAAAGTGCATAATTAGCATAAAAAAAAGAAATGAGTGACAAATAAATAAAATTTGTCATTGATTCTTGATAGATCTTGCGATGCAGCTGAATCTCGGTATATTCGAATACAATCAACGCTGCGGATATATTCTTAAGCCAGAATTTATGAGAAGAAAAGATCGACGCCTGGATCCGTTTGCGGAATCGACTGTTGACGGTATTATCGCTGGAACGGTGCACATACATGTTATATCCGGACAATTTTTGTCCGATAAAAGAGTCGGGACTTACGTTGAGGTTGATATGTACGGTCTGCCGGCCGACACAGTGAGAAAGAAGTTTAGAACGAAAATCGTGCCGAACAACGGAATAAATCCAGTTTACGACGAGGAACCATTCATATTCAAAAAGGTGAATTGCACAAATTTTATATACAAAGAAAATTGATGGAAAAGAGGTTCGTTAATTTTCATACTTTTACAAAATGTTAATTTCATCATAAAAAATTAAAAAAAAAAAATGTAGATAAATCAAAATTCTAATATTCAAAAATTAAAAAAAAAATGGTTAGTAAGAACATTTTTTTTCGTAGGTTGTATTGCCCGAACTTGCGTCTATTCGAATAGCCGTTTATGAGGAATCTGGCCGATTTATCGGTCACCGAGTATTGCCAGTGGTTGGATTATGTCCGGGATATCGGCACGTAGCTTTGAGAACCGATTGCGGTCAGCCACTTCCGCTTGCCAATTTATTTTTAAATGTCATCGTGAAGGATTATGTACCTCATGGAATGAGCGACTTCGCGGATGCTCTAGCAAATCCAATTAAATATCAGAGCGAGAAGGAGAAGAGAGGAAAACAATTGGCGGTCTACGGTGATGATGCGGATGCTCTGCCGGAAGGAGAAGTCGAAGTAAGTACTTTTTTTTTTTTTTTTTTTTACGGAAATTAGATAATTAATTTTAAAAAAAATTATTTCGCTTTCTACAATTTTTTCGCAGTATTTAGCGAAAAAAAATCTGCAGCATATTTTTATACTTTTTTTTTTTTAATTAAAGACAAAAATCTTGGTATCAGTAGACAGAAAAAATTGTACGAAGTTTAAAAAAAAATTAGATAATCTACTTTTTTTTAATTAGCTTTTATAATTTTTTACCTCATTATTTAAAAAAAAATCTGTAGCCTAATTCAGATTTATTCTCATTAAAATCGAAAACAATGATACAGAAAATTCGAAAAAAAATCGTACAAAGTAAAGAAATTTTTTTTTTTCTTTTTTTACTTTTCTTCTAAGTTTTTAAAATTTATTTATTTTATAAAATAAAAATTGTTTTCGCAGATTTTTGTAAATTATTATATGAGAAAAAAATAAGAAGAAAAAGTTGACGCGAAATTTTTTTTTTTAAGTAATTTAACATACTTATTTAAATTAAAAAAAAAAAATGTCCCTTTCCCTACTAACACATTAATTCCTCGACTAACATTCCGTAGACTAAGGAAAAAGTCGTTGCAAGCGGACCAAGTTCCTCTAAACCAACAGTAAGTTGTCCTTTTTGAAAAATTATATACACACGATTAATTATCTCGGTGAAATATTGTAAAGTGAAAACCCTATGGCGTTTCACTCAGGACGAAACGGCAAAGATAAAGAGATTGCACTCGGTCGGCGAGCTGCCTGGTCTTCAACCATCATCGGGAAGTCCTCACGGCAGACCGTCTGTGGCTGGTTTAAGCATTACGGAGACTCCGGAACAGGAAGACGGCGGCGTGTCTTGTCCAACAGTTGCGTTAACCGACGCGACGGCTACCAAAAGTCTTCTTGCTCCGGGCGGAGGTAAGTAATTTTTGGGTTAATTTTTTTTTTTTTTTTTTTTTTTTTCAGAAGATATTTGTAAAAAAAAAAAAAGTATTGCTATAAAAATGCATTTATAAGATTTTTGTAATTTTTTCGGTCGCATTTTGGAGAGGAAATTCGACAGTTTTTGATTTTTGAAAAATAAATGTTATTGTAATTATTTGGAATTTTGAAAGTAGGACGTTTTTTTTTGTAAAATATAGAAATTTTTGAATTATCGGTGAGATGACAAATTTATACGTAAATACAATTTTTTCTTCTACGTGACATTTTGTCCCGGATTTTTAATCACATGATTTGAAAAAAAAAGTGCAAATATTCGATTTCAGTTGGCGACGATATCGTTGCCGATTCTCTTGAGAAACTCATGGAAAACAAAGCTGTGAAAGAGAAGAAAGCCGAGCTGGAAAAGAAGCTCGAATCGTTGAGACGAAAACACGAGAAGGTACGAGATTTTGCATGTTTTAATTTTTTTTCTTCTATCTACGTGAATTATTGTTATAATTATTTTTTTTTTTTTTTTCAACTGCTTTGCTGAGTAAATCGTCTCCGAGAAATGAACACAAACTTGAGTGAAATATTTTTTTTCAGGAGAAATTGAGAGTTCAGTCGCAAAAAGAATCCAAATTCTTGATCAGTCGCAAATTCGTCAAGCGACTTTCCACCAGAAATATGTGAGTATTTTTTTTTTTTTCTTTCTTCTTTTTTTTTAAGACACTTTTTGACGTCACGCCACTTTTAAAAATAAAATTCATTCAGCTTTTCGTCCGATGTTGCATTGAGCAGTTTGCCAGTTGCCGAAACATTGGATTACACGGATGTGGAAAATCGCGAAGACACCGAAGCGCCAACGGGACTTCCCCGAAGTCAGAGCGAACGATTACTCGCTGTGTGCAAAGAGCACGTTTTACAGGAACGCGAATTACAGGAAAAATATCACGACAGCAGGTTCTCACTTCTTGAGAAAGTAATGCGAACCTCGCAGTCCGATCAAATGAAGACCCTTCGGGTTCTATTGGAGAGACAAAAGGCTGATGTTATGCGGAAAATTCAGGCAATGAGACACGGCGAGGTAAAGATTTTAACAATAAAATCTGCAGCTTTTTTTCGCTATTATAACGTATTTTTGTATAAATTTATCAATAGCATTTTTTTTAAATTCTTTTTTTGATGCACTAATTGGCATATTGAATTTTTTTTTTTTTTTTTTTTTTTTTTTTTTTTTTTTAAATATGAATTTTAAAAAAGTTGTTTCGTGAATGAAAATTATGTTTTCATGTCCATTTTTTTTTTCAGATGATTCGACTTTTTTTAGATAATTATCATTTACATTATTTAAATAACGAAAAAATGTTGACTTTCATTTCAGGTGAAATAATTGGCAAAGGAATTCAACAATAAAATCTGCATTTTTTTGTCCAGTCAACATCGTGAGATTAAAATTATCGTGTTATTTTTTTTTTACACACACAATTTTTTTTTGTCCACGCAATTTGAATATACTGTTTTTGCACTAATTTTCATATTTAATTTGTCGTTATTTTTTAGCAAAAAAAATATTGTGATTATCAGTTTTATTCTGCAAATATTCACATTTTTCTATCTTTTTTTTCTTCAAATTTCTGTATTGTATTTTGAATTATACAGGTTGAAATTTGAATTTCTTGAAAATAGTATCAAGAATTCAAATTATGCTGTTTTTTTTTACATGATGCGATTTTTTTTAGAATAAAAATAATTTAAATTCTTCGAATAACAAAAAAAATGTCTTTTTTTTATTTGGCAGGTCAAACAATTGGCAAAAGAGCACAAAGACAAAGCGGAGCTCGATCGAATGAAGCGAGAAGTGGGAAAAATATCGATTGAGAAAGGTGTGAATGAGTGCACGAGGTTAACGCAGATTTATGAGAAGAAAAGATTGGAATTAGAGAAGCAACACGAAGACGTTCGACAGAGGCTAGACGAGGAGAAAGTGAGAGTAAGTAATTTTGTAAAATTAATTTTTTTTTCTTCCTAACCAATTTACTAAACTTTTGAGTCTTTACGATTTTTTATGATATTTTTTTTTTTAGTTTATTTTACCTGGCGAAAGAAGAGCTCTGCGTTTTTTAAAATTATTCAAAAAGTTTTTTTTGAATTTTTTAATATCGATATTTTTATCCAAGCTTCAAAATCTAGGCAAATTCTATTGAATTCGTTGTGATGAAATGTTTTTTCAAACTTATGCAGAAAATGGGCGAATTTTTGTTCGATTTTAGACGAATTTTTCAATTGAAAAAAAAAAAAACAAAAAATACTATAACTTATAAAAATTTGAGAATTCCATGAAAACTGAAAAATTCTCAAAATTCGGCCATCACACTCACAGACTTTTGCCCTTTTAGGCAATTTTCCCGATGAAGAAAGTCCGGAAGTTCTCCGATTTTAAAAGAAAGAAAAAACGTATTTTTGTCGTTTTCGCCATAAAATGTGGCTTGAAATTATGCAATTAATTCTGAATCAATTTTTTTTCTTGTTGACGATGAAAAACCGCATATTTTCGCTTTTCAGTGATTTCGCTACGACTATTATTTTTCGATATATTACGAATTAATTGAAAAATGAAAAAATTGGCATAATCCGGCAAATTTTTATTTTTTTTATTTTCCAATTTAGTGCATTTATTGAAGAACCTGATTTTTAGAAAAATTTTAAGAAATTTTTTTTTTTTTTGTGTGACCAAATTCACATGGAATGCCTCATTAAATAAGATAAAATTAATTTAAATTAAATTACATATGATTTAAACCACAAAAAAAAACCTACTAAACTTTTAAGCTACTTTAAAAAAATTATTTTAATTAACATTAAAATTTATCTCTCGTTTAAACAAATCGCCTAAAGTGTGAAATTTATTTGAAACTCCAGGTGAAAGCTGAATTACAGGCAGAATACACAAATCGTTACAGCAAGTGCGAAAGTGGTGATTTGCCTGTGTCACCGTCGGGTGGAACAAGTATCGCCGATACTTTAAGTGGCACTACATACTGACTCTTTCGTCGTAAATACGACGAACAAAACAACAACAACAAAAAAATAACAACAAAAATCAACGACTGTTAATCAGATCTGGTTGTGTCTGATTTTGTTTTTTTTTTTTTTTCGGTAAACACGCGCAAGTGTCCACCGTAACGCATAAAAAAAGAAAGGAAAACAAAAGAAACAAAAAAACCACACACAAGAAAAACGGCGAGAGTAGAGCGAAGAAGCAATTGTATAAAATATCGGCTCGTCTTTACTTTCCCGTTGGGAGAAAAAAAAAAAAAATGTAAAAAAAAGCCGAGAGGCGAGCAATCGTGCTCGGGTGTCGTATCAGCGTCTGTACAATCCGACGCGCGATTGTCTATCGCGATAAAAAAAAATCAACAAGCATTTTCAACAAAGAAACAAAAGAGAGAGAAAAAAAAGAAACGGCTCCGCGTCCAACGTACAAAATGTCGTTAGCAAAAAAAAAATCCTCCTCTTCTTTATCTTCAATTTTTTTTTTGTTCTTATTGAAGCAATTGCGGAATGGCTGTCATTTTGCAATTGAATATCGATGAAAGCTTTTTAATAGTGAGAGTCAGTGAAATTTGAAGGAAAAAAATGCGTGTTTTATTTGATTTATTAGCTGAAAAAAAAGATCGTTTTAAAAATCCATTCGAATCATTTTTTTTTTAAATTCTTTATCTTAAAAAAATGCACAGTTTTGAATGTGAATAAATAATTTTCTTTTAAGATATAAAAATAAAACACGCTTTTTTTTTTTGCTGAAAACCTATGATTTTTTTTAAATGACAATTTCTGGTAAAAGAATTGCAAAATTATTGCGATTTTGTTACAAATGAAGTTGCATTTTGAGTAGAAATAAAATAGAAAAATGTTTGGGGGAGCAATTTGCGTGGAATGTAAAAGTTTAAAGCGAAATTGCTCCCCTTTCTGTCGACAAACTTTTAACAGTTAAAACTCAACGGATTTGAAGCGAAAAATGCGTGTTTTTATTTTATTTATCAGCTACGAAAAAAAAATCGTTTATCAAAACCCATTCAAATGATTGTTTTTTTTTTTTTTAATTTTGATCTTCTAAAAAAAAATCCTAATTGCGAATATAAAAAAATGTTGGAGTTTACAATTTTTTTTCGGAATTGGAATTTTTTTTTTTAGAAGATCAAAACTTTTTTTTTCGCATGGAATTTTTTTGACGATTTTTTTTCTAAGGCTTATGAAAATAAAACACGATTTTTTTTCGCCCAAGATAAACCATTTATCCTGAAAGAATTGAAGAATTCTTTTGATTTTACTGCAAAAGAAAAGTTGCATGAAATATTTGAAACAATATAGAAAAATATTTGAGGGGGGTAATATGAGTTTTTTTTTTTTTTTTTTTTTTTTTTAAGAAAAAAAATCGAGATAGGTTGTCATAAAATGCTCGATATTCCGCGTGTTTTTGTTATTTCCTCAATTACACTCGTCGCAAAGTATTAAAAAAAAAAAAAAAAAAAAACACAAAATGCATAGCACAAAAATCAAGGATAAAACACAAAAGCCGTGATCGGGAAGTTGGCGTTGTGAAAATGAGAATGAAAATTCGTGAGGATTTTCCAAAGGTATACAATTCTAAATACGTGTAATCTTTAACAAAAAAAAAAAAAGAAGAAAAAAAAACGATCGCGCTTCACCTTGTTGTTATATACATAAGACGTTATTTACTCGACAAAAAAAAAAAAAAACTAATTCTAATCGCGTCCCAAACTCCAATAATTTGTCGGTAAAAAGCTAAAAGAATGAAGAAAAAAAAAAAATATTACACACACATTAAAAAGCGCGCGTCTACGAACACAAAACACACAGACTGGTCGATAGATTTGTCTCAACTCTACAGTCACTAAATTTAATATTAAATAATTTAAAAAAAACACAATTCTGGGCGCAATCCGAGCGTTTGGTCGAATCTCGCTGGCCTAGGATCTGAAAATTTTTTGTTGAAAAATCGATTTTACGCAAAAAACGTGTTTTATTAATTTTTTTTTAATATACAAAAATCGTTTAAAAAAAATTGTAACGATTCTCTGATCGTGTATAAAAATTCTTACAAATTTAAACAAAAAATGTAGAATATTCGTTTTTTTTTTTTTTTTTTTTTGTCAAAAATGGAAATTTGAAAGAATTTCAATTCTACAATTTTAATATTTGTTTACATTATCAACATTTTTTTTATACGATTTTTTTTTGTTATTTACAAAAAATAACGAAACACATTTTTTAAACCGAAATTAGTGAAATTTGGATGAAATTGGTTTTCCTTAAAATGCGCTCGGATTTTTTGTTGTGTCGAGATTGTCGAAAGCTTTCGAAATTTCTGGGGAAAAAAAGCTATATTCGCTTCACGCGGGTTTCGTGTTCGGGACGGAAAGCAGCTCGCGAAAAAAAAAAAAACAAGTTAAAGCAGCTGCCGGGAGAATCTGAGGAGATCGAAAAAAAAAAAACGTTTTTATTTTTTTTTTTTTGTTTTAGCTGCTAATCGAGATTTTTGTTTTTTGTCTTCATTAAAAAAGGAAAAAACAGCATTTCTTCCATTAAAAAGACTGATTTTTTTCTTCCATAAAAAAAATATTGCAAAAAATATTTTCAAAATTTGAATTAAAAAATCTATGCATCTTTGTTTTTAAAAATTGTAAAAAATAAATTAATTAAACTTTTGACATATTTCTATATTTTTCGAATTAAAAAAAATGCACAATTTTTTGTAAATTTTTTTTCGTGTCAAAAAAACCGAAAATCTCGATTTGCAATCCAACCAAAAAAAGGCGTTTTTCTTTTTTATAAATCGCCTTAATTTAGATTCCAAAAAATCCGGCGATTAGAGTCGAGTTAATAATTCGATTATCTTTAAAAACCGAGAGACATTTTACATGCAAAAAAAAAGAAGAAGAAGAAAAAAAAGAAAAGAAAAAGTCGTCCGGAGTGCGGGCAAAAAAAAAAAAAAAAAGTAAACAACCCCCGGTCGAAAAACCTCTTGGAGAGGAAGACAATCAAAAATGTTACGCGATAAGCATATAAGCGGTGACATTTTCCTTGTTGTTTCTAATCGTACGATAAATTAATATTTAACACTTATGAAGGAATCCTCATTAAATATTAAAGTGAAAAGAAAAAGCAGCTAGAATTAAAGATTCTCGCGTAATGCATTAAAAAAGAAAAATCCTCTCGTTTTTGCCGCGTTATTTGTTCTGTATCTTTTTTTTTTTTTAATTATTGTTATTATTATTATTATTTTTATGAGACTAGAGGAAAGAATTTATTGCAAAAAAAAAACTATTATGTGATTTCTGTTTTTATCCCAAGCCAAAAGTTGTATAAAACGGCATTTTGGAATCACACTCGCGTTGATACGATTCGCGATTCTAATAGCCGATTTAATGTTTAGCGGGACGCGTTGTGATATTTAAGGATCTCAAAGCAATCGTAGAATCGCAAGATGACAAAAAAAAGAATAATAATGAAATAACAAGTGACTAATTGGGTGAAGGGGGAAATTGAAAAATCTTGACTACCATTTTTTCGATGTTTCTGTTTATTCAATCGAAAGCAATTTCGATTTTTTTTCGTTTCCCAATCGCGATTGTTTCACAAATTTCAGACAGAAAGTGTATATTTTTTTTTTCGGTAACAAAAAAAAAATCGTGGAATTTCTTGCGATTTTTGATAAAAATATTTTTGGTCCTGTAAAAATAATTCCTGGTTCAGAATATAAAAACTAATCAGAGGAGTTTCATTTTTTTTTAACGAAAATATTTTTTTTAAATATTGTTAAAAAAAAATGTAACTTCTATAATTTCGTATATTCGAATATGGAATTTTTTTTTACATGACAAAAATACAATTATATGTATTTTCAATATAATTTAAAAAAAATGTTTTCTTTTTGCTTGAAATTTGTGAAATTGTCTCTTAAAACTAAAAATATTTATTTCTCGTGCCCAAGTTCTTGCATTTTTTAAAAATACTCTCGTATAGCGAACGCACAGCGTTTTATTTTCAGGTGTACTTATTTTCCTTTTGTAGAAAAATTTCATCGCTCAATGTGTGCCGAATAAAAGGCGCCGATAATTGTTGTTTTAATCATTTTTTTTTTTAATCCTCAGGATATTTCTTTTTTTGGGTTAATTTTAATTTAATGATTTGTGATTTAAAGAAAAAAGAATTTATTGTCTGAATTCTCTTCAATGCTCGATTATTGTTGTGATAAAGTCAGATTAAAAAAAAAATTCCATAATAATCGAGTTTATTGAAATTTGAGTAATTCGAATTTTCGTATTTCTTAGGTTTTTTTTTTTTTTTTTTTTTCCTGATAACACAATTATATTAAAATACTTCGTTGCATTGCCTTAGATTTTGAAAATTATATTCCACGCTTTAAGGGAAGTAATTAATGTGAAATTTTTCGAATATTAAAATTCTAGAATCTCAGTTTATTTGGCCGCTAGTATTTTTGAAAAAAAAAAAAATTGTACTAAAGAGTTTTTTTTGCCAGGTGTTAAAAGTATGCGTGTAATGCGGGTCACGTGCAACAATTTTTTCTTTTACACTTCCAGAGCTTTAAAAACAGAACCGATTTAACTCGAGATTATCCGAGAATTATTTGAAAATATTTGGCCTTTTCATTCTCTGTCAAGGACGTGAAGAATGTAGAAAGGAAAAAAAAAATGTAATAGGTGATCCGCATTACCCACACGTTTTTGCAAACTGGCAAAAAATTCCTTATTTTATAGGTCAATAGTACAGATTTTTTTCTAAATAATATTAGCTGAAAGTGAACGAGTTGTTAGCATTTGAAAATTTGTGAATTTTACGTGATTTTTCACAGATAACAGTAAATTCTTTATTTGAATTTTGATCGGTTTTTTTTTTTTTTTAAATAAAAATTGTCGAAAAGTCAATCGGTTGATTAATGCACAAAAATCAAGTTTTAATCTAATATTTTGTAATGAGAGTTTTTTTTTTGGTGGTTGATTTAAGTAAATTTTTTGTTAGTTTTTCTTTCTCAAATAAATATGAATTCAAAATGAAACCAAAGATCGATTTTAACGAACGATTTTGCCGTTTTTGTGTAATTACTTAAATATTTAAATTGTTTTTGTTTTTTTGTCTAAAACGGGAGTTTTTTTTGTACGTACAAAAATCTCCAGTTTCGAAAAAAAATAATTGCCAAAGATTTTTCATTTTTAAAAAATGTGAAATACACAAAAATTTTGTTTTTTAAAGTCCCCCAATTTCTTTAATTCGAATGTGGAGATTTTTTTTTACGTTCCCAAAAAACGTTTAAAATTAATTTTATGGAATTTTTGTACAAAAAAGTCGTATTTTTTTTTCTCCTTTTTTCGCTTAAATTAAATGGCACGACTTAAAAATTGATTTCTCTTAAATCAACCACAAAATCGTCGCATCAGAAAATATAATTTTTTTTGTAGTATTAATCGACCGCCTTTTCGGAAAGATGAAATTTTATTTGAATCGCGAGAGTATTCAAAATAGAATTCTATCGAAAATCCAACATTAAAATTTGAAAAAAAAAATTCGTTACTAAAAAAACAGAAAAAAAACACCATTTCCCCCTAAATCCACCAACCCGCTTAACTTAAAACAAGCAAAAGAAGAAGAAGAAGAAAACAAAAAAAAACAAGAATTGCATTTTGTAGGTAGTCGATTGTACGATATAATATAAATGAATCCCAGGAGAAGGAAGCACAAGTGTTTTTTCCATGTAGCGAATAGGTCTCTGCATTAAGTCAATGTTTAAGATAGTAGAGATGTCCAAACGAGGTTACCATATTTTTTTTTTTTTTTTTTTTTTTTTTTAAATCTCGGCTCTCAAACGCTCGTCGGAGAATTAAAAAAAAAAAAATTCTTCTGCTTTGAGACTCGCATATATTTAATTACTCTTGGCAGAAGATTTGAGGGCATAAAAAATCACTTAAAACGTCTTGAAATTTTTTTTTTTTAAAACGACGAGTAAGCCGAGGTTTAAAAATTAAAAACAAAAAACAAAAAAGAAAACACTAGTTAATTAAGGCACGAAAAGCCAGCGATAAAAAATTCATTAAGTCACAAAAGTAAGAGAATTTGTATAGAAAAAAGAAGGAAAAAAAAACAAACTATAAACTAGTAAAAAATCAATGTCCGTAATAAGCAGCTTAATGTTTATTAGATTAGCCGTGTAAATTCGTATTCGTCGTGCGTTTCTATCGATATTGTATTTTAACAAAAAAAAAAAAAAAAAAAAAAATAGGACGGAAAATTTACTAAAAATTTCATTGTATGTTGAAAAATCGATGCTTAGTGGATTAAAAAAAAAATGTAATTCACGGTTATCGAAAGAATTTTGTCAGCCAAAAATTTATAGCCCGAGTTTTTTTTTCGTTCCAATTTTTGCTCATTTTCGAGACACAAAATCGAGAAACGCAATTACTTCCATTAAAAAAAGAAAAAAATAGAAAAAAGATGCCAGAACACTTGAAATGTGCTTGAAAAAAAATGCTCTTCGTCCATATATAGTTACGATCCGAAATATAGGTTCTTCCACGTTTGCTCCCTTTTCATCGGTTCGTCCTATATATATATATATATATATATAATATATATTATATTTATCTATAAATAAGTAATATAAAGATTTATTATATTCGCGTTGAGATATTATGTGTTGTTGCTGTTGATGTTGTTAATTCTAAAAAAAAGTAAAAAAAAAAAACAAGTAAACGTAAACGTATAGAGGACGCGTAGCTGAATTGGTATCGTAATTATTGTGCAAAGAGAAGGAGAGAAATGAGGAGAAGCGCGTATTTTATTGGCCGATTTTTTTTTTTTTTTTTTTTTTATTAACAGTTGAAATGATTATTTATCGATTTTTAATCGTTATTCAATGCGATTTTCGAATCATCGAAAGAAATATTTGTCTTCCCAAGTTGTTTATAAACAAACAGTATTAATATTATATATTAAATGAAATATTATGATGATTTTCCAGAGATTGAGATTTTTAATACGAATTTTGGTTCTGAAGAAATTTGAAGTTTTATTGCAATTATTTTTTGAATATTTCAACAAGAGGAAATATTTAATTAAGGATGCATTTTTGAATAAAAGTTTAATTTTATTTTAGAAATTTGCGGGCGTTTAAAAAAATTTCTGTCGTCTCGAAATACTTAAATTCTAATAAAATCAAATTTTCGGTTGCTATTTTGTGTGTAATTTGTCGAAAAATCAGGTTTTTTTCCTGCTTTGAATTCTTCAATATTCTTCGACACAGGTTTTAGTGCGTTTTTTTTTTTTTTAGATTTTCAAGAACATTTTTTTTTTTTATTTAAAAATAATAATTGCTGGACGTAATTCACCGAAAATGGTTATATAAGGAAATTTTAAGTTTCTTATTGCAACTGACCTTAATTTTGAAAATATAACTTTGTCTTTCCTATAAAAAAAAAAAAAATCTATGAAGCACGTGCAAAAAATTGATATTCTCTAATAAAAATAAATATATTTGGAAACAACAAAAAAATTCACTAAAAACAGCATTAAAAAATAGCATTTGAACAATCAAAAAAAAAAAATGAAAATAAATATTTCATTCCTGAAAAAAGTGT
Organism: Perithous albicinctus; assembly: GCA_964016905.1. Taxonomy (NCBI): domain Eukaryota; kingdom Metazoa; phylum Arthropoda; class Insecta; order Hymenoptera; family Ichneumonidae; genus Perithous; species Perithous albicinctus. Next base: position 10,435,690 of record OZ024703.1, read on the forward strand.
TCCGTAAAATAATGAAAATTTAGTTGATTCAACTAATTTTTCTTTTTTTTTTTTTCTTAACTCCAAAAATCACCGTTTTTAATAATATGAATTTGTCAATAATAAAATCGATGATTCGAATTAATTGATCGGCCAAAAATTACGTCGCTCGAATCCTATGAAAAATTCGGTAAATTCGTTTGAATGTATTGCGATTAAAATTCAAACGATTGTAAAAGCCGAATTTTCTAAAATGGCTCTCGTGTCGAATTATCGACTTTAGATTTTTGTTTTAACAAAAGTCTGAACGATAATTTTTCGCGTTGCCGCGGCAATTATTTTATAAGTATAAGTGTAGTTGAAACGGCCTACAGAATAATCGTAGCTTAAATGCCCTTTTTGCCCGCGAAAAAAAAAATAAAATAATAATAATAATAATAATAAAAAACAACAGATGTGTATGATATAAAATTAGCGAGAACGAACGAAAGATAGGAGAGATCGTGTGCAGAATTGTGACTCTAAGCTTGTCTCGAATTCACAAAACTCTACTTTATCTCCTTCCAAAGCAATTCTAACAACGATCTCTGCGATATAACTGCGTCGATTCGCGACGAATTTTCTTCAACTCGATTTTTTCTAAAAAAAAAAAAAAAAAGAAAGAAAAATGTTCAAAGTATACTCAAAAGCAGCCACTTTCGCAATTATACGAAAAAGTTGAAGGAAAAAAAAAAAAAATCTTTGACCGAATCTCTGGAATCTTAAGATAAAGAGCTTTGTGCAATTCCCTAAAAATAATGTGAAATTTGGGAATTTTTTTTTTATTTTTTATAAATTTTTTTGAATATTTTATTATACATTTTAAAAAGTAGAGAATTATTTTTCAGAAATCAAATATGTTTGATATTATTCTTTTTTTTTTGTTTTGTTTTTAATGTAAATTAATTTTTTAAATCGTTTTTTATGCTAAAAAGATTTTAGTTTTGAACCAAAAAAAAAGTTTTTGTGACTGTTTTTTAAATTCTGTTTTTTTTTTTTTTGGTTTATTAATTGAATGAATACTTTATTTTTTTAGTTATGCTTCAGGTCAATTAAAGGAAAATCCTTGCGAAAAAATATGTCTAAATTTTTGGTTTTTGTATATAAAAATAATTTACTTTTTGAAACGTATAACGAAAATATTCTGAAAATTAAAAAAAGATTGTTAGAAAAGAGATTCCCAAAAAAAAAAAAACTAAAAAAATCGCTTTATTTTTAGCAATTTACAAAAATCTTTTGAGGAAATTTTAACGTTAGTCAAGTTGTTTTAAAAGCAAGATTTCAAAAATTTCAAAAATGAAACTGTTGTTGAATCAGGTAAAACTAAATTTGTGAATTCCTGCTTAAAGCCAAAAAAAATGTATAACAATTTACAAAAAAAAAAAAAAAGCCAAAGTAAAATTTGTAATTTTCGTTAAATTTTGACGAATGAAAGCACATTTTGTTTGTTAAAAAATGCACTATAAATTCACCGACAAAAATATTAAATAATATTCATAGTTTAAAAATTGCAATCATTTGTTAATTTAAAAAAAAAAAAAAAATCAGAAAATAACTAAACATTTTTCTAATGAAAAACTGAATCCAAAAAAAATTGCTCGGTGAATTCGTAAAACATAGTTTGACAAATATTGTTCAGCTGTAATTTATTAACATCGATTTACCAATATTCGAAGCCTGAAAATCATTTAAAAAATTTTATTTCACGTATTTTAAAACCAGTTACCTTTTTTAAAAAAAAAAATAAAAAACAATTTTCAAAATCTTGCTATTTAAATAATTCAACTATCGTTGACATATCTTTAAGATTGAACTCACAAAAAAAAATATATCCTTGCGAAAAAAAACTCTATGATAGTATTGAAGCTACGAAGTCTTTTTTAGTTAGTCTCTAAGCTAATTGCGCTGTTTCTATAAACTATACATAAAACAAAAATGCGAGCACCGAGCCGAAAATACTTTGGTACATAAATAAAATATAAATCTGTCTCGTTATTTTAATTTTTTTGTTTTTTTTTTTAATTTTCGGATTTAACAAGTTATCGTCTTTGCGGTGCTTGTGAAAAGTGTGCCTGCTAATTGGGGAATATTTGTCGAGTGCGTGAAAGTATAAAAGGCTCTCAAGAATATTGTGTTTAGAATATTTCTAAGCGTACGAATAATTTATATTAAGCAAACGACGACGTTTATTCAATTTTATTTCGTTTAATTAAGTTTTTTTTTCTTTTTTAATTAAGTCGTTTATATTTAACGTTCAAATGATATTACGTCTTCCCTCGAATAGCTATTTTTTTTCTTTTTTTTTTTTTTGTTATTCAATTGTTACAAAGTGGGTTGTATCCGCAAAGTCGCTATTGTTATTACACGGCACAAATCAGTGTTATTTAATTTATTTAGGATTGTTTTTTTTTTTTTTTTTTTTATCTATTTATCTTTTTACGGAGACAAGAACAAAATGTAAGTGTGGCGAATAGATGAAAAAAAAAAGAATGGTTGTTTCTCAAAGAATTGTCACGTAGGTTGTGTTCAAAAAAGCAAGCTTACCACTCAAACTTATTTTTAGGTTTGTTTTAAACTTTTTTTTTTTTTGTTTTTTTTTTGTATGCTTCGCTTTAGCGACGTTTTAATAATAATTTTTGTTGTTGTTGTGTTATATTTTTGGTTGATTTATTTTTTCCTTGAACGCTCCTTTTTTTTTGCGAACTTCCTTGCTCTTCGATCGAGATTACAGACTGATTTCAAGATTTTATTGTTGATTATTGTTTCGGGAGTTTGAGGAGGTTGGGAGGAGGTTTAAAAATTGTCAAATTGGTGCTGTTATTTTTTTTTTTGTAGATGAAAAAATTTTTAGACATTTTTTTTAGGTAAATTGTGATTTTTTTTTTTAGAGCTTTTTAATTAACTTGGATTATATTTTTACTGAACAGAAAAGTCGGGAAATGAGAGAATTTTTTTGAAAAGATTGTGCATTTTTTTTTATGCAGTAAAAAAATAATTTTACAAAATCGAGAACTTTTTATTTTGTAAAATAATAATAATTTAGTTTAATAACAAATGTGTTTGTCATTTTAACAAAAAAATATTCATATTTGATGATTTTTTTTCAATTTGTTAAAATAGAAAAGTGACAAGTAAAAATTCGTGAATTTGTTGAACTAGCAATTATTTTTTATCGCAGAAATTGACAAAAAGAGAAATTTGTACTAAAAGTTAATTCAGTTAATTTGGAGTCTGTTTTCATGACGATAAAAAAAAAGAAGTGAAACCTTTATCTGGAAAATCTGGAAGAAAAATCTGGAAATTTTCTACTTGCTATTAAATGTCTGACATTTGTTATTCACTTTTTTCCATGAATAATCTACAATTATTTATAAATTTTAATGCGATATGGTTTATTCTGTTCGTAAAAAGATGCTCTACAATCTTGCCATCCAGAAGTTTGATAGAATTATCTATTTAATAATTACAGCCATTTTACAGTTACAATAAAAATTCTTTTTGTAACCGAATTTCAGCCCCAATTAAATAGGCTGTAATTTTCAAACCATTAAATCTATCGAATTTCTAGATGACAAATTTGTAGAGTATCTTTTAACGAATAAAATAAGCTAATCCGCATTAAAATCGCTAATTAATTACAAATTATATCTGAAAAACACTGCTCGGTAATGAAAATTAATCACTCAATTGTTTTCGGAAATGCAGTAAATATTTGTATTTCTCTAAATCGATTAAAATATTTCAATAAAATTCACTCTCTATAATTTTTTTTTTTTTTTTAATACGATTTTTAACAATTTAGCACTGATTTGACTAGCTTGAATCGCTCCAAAACCTCCTCAAAAAAGGTTTCAGCATTTTATTCACGTTATTCGATTAACAAAAATTTCGATAAAATCTTTGCAAATATTTTCAAAAGGAAATTAATAATTAAAGCAGGTAAAATCAAATTTTGTGAAATCGTTTTTAAAGTTTAAAAAAATGTGTAACAATAAATATGCAAAAAAAAAAAAAATAACGAGTTTTACGCCAAGAATCCAAGAGACTTAATTTCATGCAGATTTTTACACGTAAAATTTGTAATTTTCATTAGATCTTGACAAATCCAAGCTCATTTCGTTTCTAAAAAGATGCTCTACAAAATCACCGAGCAATATTTTAAATTATATTAATTGTTAAAAAATTACAGCCAAGTTTATTGAGTTGAATTTATTCTCAAAAATCTTAAGATACGAAAAAAAAAAAAAAAAATTTCTTCCATTAAAAAAAGTGAAAATGAACAAATTATTCAGTGAATTGATAAAACACAATTTAACAAACAAAATGAGTTGTCATTTGTCAAAATCGAATAAAAAATGTAATTTTGGCAGCTAAAAAACTGGCTAAAAATATGTTTCTTAGATTCTCCACTTAGACTCTCATATTTTTTTTATAAATTAAGTATTACATTTTTTTTAAAACTTTAAGCAACAATTCATAAATTTCGTTTCACCTTCAATAGCAGTATTTTTGTTGTTTAAATTTCTACAAACAATTTTCGAGATTTTGCCGCTCAAATAATTTGTTTATAACGCTGAAAATCTCGTTTAAATTGATGAAAAAATTAAAAAAATAAAAAAATACGCTTCGATTATTTCAACGCCGCGACAATAAGTTTACGGTAATTTCCTAAGCGCGAAGGAATTTTTGCTTTTACGCAGCTCTACGTTAATTGAAAGATTACAAAAAGAAAAAAAAAGTGTTTTTATGTCATTAGCAGGATACAGCAAATAAAAAAGATATACTATATATAATAATAATAATAATAATAATAATAATAATATGTATAAATATACACTAAAATATATACATAAATATACTTATATATTTTACGATGAAAGTACATAATCGTTAACATTAAAAGCGCAATTATTGTTGTCGAAGAGACTTAATCGTGTGTATCTTACTTTTAAATGTGCGTGTAAAAATTCCGAACACTCTTTGTAAGCTAACAAAAAAAAATTCTGGAGTCGGATATATTTGTAGAATCTAAAAAAAAAAAAAAACATCAGAGAAAAAAATCAATTCTTTGAAAATGACGAATAGGTGAAAAAAAAAATCTCCCACGTGTCTCTAAAAAAAAAAAAAAATTGTCTATTGAGATTTCGGAGTGAGGCTTTGATTGCAAACATCGAGACGACTTTATTTGAAAAAAAAAAAAAAAAAAATCCATTTCGATCAGAAAAAATTATTTAAAAAAAAGACGTCTCGACGTTTTGCGAGTTAAAAAAAAACGCAGATAAACAAGAATTAATGATGAGGAATTATATTTAAAAAAACAAAATGAAAAAAAAAAACAAAATCATCCAATAATTTCTTCTCTGACTCACTTGTGCCTTGCCCTCGAACATCCCTCACTTTTTCTGTACACGAAAACCCACCCAAGGTTTTTTAGGCAAATTTCTTCGATGTTCGATGTCGCTTCAATTAAATATATAAGTTTATTATTAAGTGAATATTATAATCGTAAGCTGTCGGTATATTAAACGTTTAATTAAGAAAAGGCACGATGTATATTCAACTCACTCGTACGAAGTTACCAATATAATAATAATAATAATAATGATATTAATATTAATAATAATAATAATATATGGTTGTTAAGCGTATGAAAAAAAATCGATACAGAAATAAAAAAATGTAAAAAAAAATCGAGTATATTGGCTGAGTGCTAAAGAAAAAAAAATCGGAAGCATAAATTAAAACAAAAAAAAAAAAACGTATTTGTCACCGTTCGAGAAATTCAAACGCAGTCGCGACTACAGTGCCCCGAATTTATCTATATAATTGGATAATAGTATGACAAGTTTTTTTTTTTTTTTTTTTTCAACATTCACGACATTTATGATGTAATAATCTTTTTTTTTAGTAGTGCAGAATTTCCATTTTATTTTTTTTGGTGCCAGAAATTAATTTTTGTAGTATATTAGGTTGGATAAATGGGTTTTTTTTTTTTTTTTTTTTTTAATGAGCACGTTTTTAATGTATTTTTTTTCTCTGTACAAAAATGCCATTTTAGTATATTTATTTCGATAATATTATAAAATGAATAATAATTTTCTTTAATTTTGTTTGATAAAAATCTTTTTTGTTACATAAAAAAAATTTACTATAAATTCGTGGGTCTCTCTGTAGTCGTTTATGAGTCGCAAAATTATTTTTCGACAAATTTTCTGACGCTCACACGGAAATTCTTGATTCACGAATTATGGCGTTTAAAGCAAAGAAATAATAATTAAATTACGAATGATCTCGAATAACGTGGACATTTTTCACTCTACGCGATGTATAGATTCGTAGATTGAAAAATCTATAACACCGAAAAAAAAGCATATTTTTCATTCTCAAATCACACAAAAGTTGAATTCACAAAAAAGAAAAAGTCTACTCGATCTCCTAACTTTTGTATACTCATTCACGAAACGCGACTGAAGACTATAAATCTGTGAAAAAAAAAACAAAAAACAAAAAATTAACAAAAATTCTTCGTCGCGTACCTAAAAAAAAAAAAAAAAATTAAAAATAAAATTAAATAAAATGTGTAGCAAAAAAAAAAATTGTGGATCGCTTCCATTTGTGTGTGTGGCTCTCGACACGAATTTAAATCGTTGCTTTTTTTTTTCAAAATTACTTTATTTTGCTGTAATTCGAATACCAAAAAAAAAAAAAAAGTTTATAAAATGCGAAATTTGTAATTTTTGAAAAATTCAACGAAACGTGTCGAGCCAAAAATCGATGTTAGACTATAAAATAGAAAAAAAAAAAATACTTGTAGAATCGACTGTATTTTTTAGTAACGGTTTAGAATAGCGAAATTGTTACCTGCTGTTTGGAAACCACTACCATATAGAAAAACACTCGTATATACATAGTGCATATATATATATAAATATAAATATAAATATATATATATATATAAAAATAAAAATATATATCTACATATTACGAATGATCCATGAATAATAAACAATATTCTATGAATGGCTATACCGCAATGTAAAATCAAAGAAGTAGATTAAAAAATAAAAATTTACCGTTATACGACTATAATAATATACACCGAAAGATTCACAAGTGTTTTCATTTATTTTTATTTTTTAAAATATTTCTTCAAAGCACTTTACACTAGAAAAATTTAACTGGTTTTGATTTTTATTTTGGTGCTTTAAAACGAAGAAAAATAAATGAACTACATTGATTTTGAATAATAATTTAAAAAAAAAGCAAAAAATTTATTTACATAGTGACAAAAAAAAATTGTTTTACTAATTTAATAGAATTTTTTTTTAATGTACAATCAATTTTTGTTTTTTTAATCAAGATTTTAGGTGATTTGAGTGATCTTTTTTTAAATTAAGTTTCTTATAATTGGGATTTTTTTTGATTACAGGTAAAATGTTTTAAGATTATTGCGTGAATAATTTTATTTAAAAAATAATTTTCAGTATTTTTGGATGACAGGATTCAAAAAAAAAATTCCGGTGAATAATTTTCGTTTTCAAGAATTTTTTATGCTTGTTTTTTTATTTATTTATTAAAAAAAATATTACGCCAAATTTTGGCTTAAAAATATTTCAAACTTTTTCACAGATTATTTTTTTTATGTACCCAAAAAATTGTGTGCCAAAAAAGAAAAAAAATGATCTGATAACTAAATATTTGTATAAATTCATCGTTATGAATGATTTTTTGATTTAATTAATCTTTAAAGATTTGTTAAAAAAAAAAACAAAAAAATTCAAATATTTATTAGAAATTTTACTGCTGTGAACCGCTTCTTTATCTTCCTTAATAATTTTTTTTAACCTTCACATATTTTTTGAAGATTAATTAACAAAATATATGTCTATAAATTCGTCGGCTAGAAAAATACATTTTTCATATTTCAGGCTTCTTGAAGTACGCGATTAGCAAACGATACCTGTCCAACACGCTGAACTCTTTTGGCACTTCGCTATTTTTATTTTCGAAGATTATTTTGCATCTCGTTATTTCTCTCATCATCTCTTCCTTGTATTCTTCCTTAAGGTTGTCCGGAATTCTTTTGTAAAACGGATTCACCGCCATTGAGTGATCTGAAAATGTTTTAATTACTTTATGTTTCAGATTATCACTTTATTATTATATATTTTTTTTTAATCAGCATTAATAGTATTTTTACAATATGCTTAAAATTTTTTAAAGATTTTTTAAAAATATGTTTTTTTTTTTTATTTTAATAAATTTGATATTACATAATATTTTATTTTATTAACAGAATTAATTAAATACAGACATTTTCTCACAATTTTTTATCTCTGAATTATTTCAGTCATTCTAAGAAATTTTTTACATAAAATTTATTTCCAAAATTTCAGGGTGTTGATTTTTTCGCTATTAAAAAAAATCAGAAATTTATGGATTTAAGCAATTAAGAAAAAAAAAGAATCTGGTAAGTTTTGAACATTTTTTTTTGTGTATTTTACGATTTTTCGTTGTTAAAACTATACAACTTTTTTTTTTTTTAAATATGTAACAAAATATTTAATGAATTTTCTTACTCTGTAGAACTTTGAGATTCTTGTAGACAAAACTTTTCTCTCGATTGCTGCAGTGGAGAACATCGAAGCCCACGTCTTCTAGGGTTTTTTTCAGGGTAGCCCTTGGATTAGGGCAGGAGTGAAAGGGCGGTACGTAATTCGATGCATCCTGCAAAAATCAATACATAATTAAATTAACAAAAAATTAAAAAAAATCTGTAAACAAATTTCAATCACTCTTGAAAAAAAAGGTTTACGCAAAAATATATATTTTATAGAAAAATACTTAATTATATGCATATATATTAAATATTTCATATTTTTTATCTTTTTTACAGAAAAAAATATCCTGAGCTCGAAAAAAAAGATCTAAAATACTGAAATAATAAAAAGGCTTTCCAAATTTTTTTGGAGCTTAATTTTTTTTTAATTGCAATTTTTAGCTCGTAGCTTCGAAATTAGGTTTATCATAATAATAATCAAATCATACAAAATACTAATATGTACTTTTTAAAAATATATATTTAATATATTTTGAGATATTTCAGATTTATTCTGAAAAATCAATAAAATTATGAAAACCTCAAATTTATTTTTTACAAAAATATACTTTTTTTTTTCTCTTCATCATAATATTAATTAAAATAACAGAAAATATATTTAAAAAAAATACTTTTATATATATTTTAAATATATTCAACATTTTTTTATTTGACCAAGAAAATTAATTAAAAAAAAATTATTTACTCACCTGCATGTAAGCCGTGTATCTTGGATTGTCACGCATTTTTGCATACGCGTCAAATCCATCATTAAACGACAGAAACATAATCAAACATTTGCCACCAGGACGAAGTAGCTTGTAAATATTTTCATAAGTTTGCCTACAAAAAAAAAAAAATGCATCACAATTAATATAATATTTAATCCTAAAATTGTAATAAAATTTGTGTAATTGTAATAGGCATGAGAAAATGAAATTACCTCGTATTTTGACACCAATGAAGACAGTAGAATGAGAAAACATTGTCGAATTGGCCGACCAGCTTGTTGGGCAATTGTTCGACTTGAATATCTAGTTGAAGGAACGACAAACGTTCCACATCACTGTACTTTTTCCTTCCGTGTTCGATCATGGCTTTAGAAATGTCAGCTCCTAAAACATTTTTTTTTCTTTTTTATACTCTCAACGCTTAATTTTAGCAATTTTTTGGATTTTTTTATCTTTATCTTTTTAAATAGAAAAATAATTTTCTTTTTCTATTGAAGATTAAAAATAGTAGAAAAGGATTGAAACAATTTTATAATTTTTAAAAAAATTTACATTAAAAATATTAGTTTAAGTAGGAATTACAGGACCGCTTTTTGTGATAATTTGCCACATTTAAAAAATTCTAACTCAACCTGTTGATTGTTTCAAATTTTTTTTTTTTTTTGGACTATTTTTTTGTTTAATACTATGTTTGAAGAGTATTATTCGAAATTTTGAAAAATTCAGTAGTGAAATATTTTTTATTTAAATTGCATTTTCAGCGCTAAAAATAAAAATAATGATTTTTTCGAAAATGTTGTGTCGTGTTTTGTGTATTTTGACACGAGACAATATAATCGATAACTCGTAGCAGACGTCATTGTCGCGTTATTATTCTTCGCAAAGCAAAAGTTTACGCTGATTTCGGGTCTTTTTTACACGTACGTCACACATCGTGACGTCATAGCCCTGTTTATGTGAACTCGGGTTTTTCTAGCGCGTTTTAATCGTTTCGACTTTTTAGATAGATAATAAACTTTTTTTTTTTTTTTACAAATGAATGAAAAATGAATGAGTGATGGCAATATTTTAGTTTTTACGCTTTCTTATACATTTGAATTTTAGCATAATCAATAGAGTAGTTAGGATTTTATAGAAATTTGCATTTGGTCTTTTTTGAGGAAGCCAAAATCAACATACTTTCTCGTAACTCTGTGGAAATTCAAAAATAATGAGCAAAAAAATGTGCAAAGTTCTACTTTGCATCCTTTTTTAAAAATAATCAATGCATTTAAACGTTTTTTTTTAAATTAGAGAATTATCCATTGGGAATGACTTTTTTTTTTCTTTAATTCTGATTCGTTAAGCTTATTTTCTTACCGACTACGGAAGCGTCTGTCGGTAGTCTCGGTAAAAGCAGATCCTTCGTCACGGATCCAGGACCGCAACCGATATCGATACACCTGCCGTGCATCGTAGCAATCTCATCGGAAAACTCCTCGATTACGTCGAGAGAGTCTTGACGTTGCAGGTCGCACGAATTATCGTATTCATCTACGGCGTCCATTTTTTTCTTAAACAAAATAGAATTTTTTTTTAAAAATCTTTTTACAAATTTTATTTAATTTTATTAATTTTATTTATTTAAATTTTTTTATTTAATTAAACTCTCTGAGGATTTATTATTTTTTAAACGAGCACTATATAGGAGAATTAAAAAAAAAAATTAAACGAAAATAAAAGAAACATTAGTTTTATTAATTAAAAATCAAACGCACTACTTAATGTCTTAATTTACGTCTTTAAAGTCATAATGATAATTTTTTTTTTAATTTGAAAAATAGTTAAAATATTTGGAAAATAGGATTATTGTCATAATTTTTTTAATCGTGTAGTTCCGGACTATTTTAAGTCTTGAACATATTTGAAGTAGTAATCTAAATTTAAGAAAAAAAAAAAACTAAAAAGAACAAAAAATGATAAATTTTTTTTTCATTCTCAAATTTTTTTTTTTTTTTTTAACAATTACTACATTTTTACAAATAAACACCATTTATCGCTCTATATTTTTAGTTCCAGAAATTGAAAAATATAAAATTTAGGAACTCGAAGAATTGAAAAAGAAGAATTAAATACAGTTGTATTTTCAGCTATAAAAATTAAGAATTAAGAATGTTTTGATTTTTCAAAAGTATTCACATGTTAAGAATATGGGTTTAAAATTTTTTTAAATTCCGGTCTACTTTTTTTTCTTCTTTTTTTTTTCGATTATTATTATAAACTGTTTATTTCTCGTATTTAAAATAATTAAAAATAGTAGTGAAAAAATAAAATTGAAGAAACAAAAAGTAAAATATTTTGCTGTGATTCTATTGAATTTTTGAAAAATAAGATTATTATTATTATTATCGGGAAAATAAATTTCGAACTTTTTTATTCGAATATTAGAGTCAATTTTTGTTATAAAATATTTTGCTCATTTTATTCAATTTTTGTGAAAGTATTTTTTTTTATTATTATTATTATTATTGTTATTATTAAGGAAGTATTTTTTAGAAAAGTTTGAAGGGCTTTATTTACCTCGTAAGTATAACTTTTGAAAAATGGTGAAAATTCGTGGCGAGTGTGTTAACACGACGTTGCACTGTGTTTTGAGAGTCGTTTCGGGGCCCCCCAATCTTTTACTGAGAGCATTCTGAACGGGCCAACTGCATTTATATGTTTCTGGCTTAGTCCCACCTCCAGCGTTTTTACAGCTCCGCGTTACATGTCTTTTTTTAGTTCGTTCCATCCCAGAGCTTCCGGCTAGTAATGCTTCTCTATCTAATGTACAAAAAGCACTAAAAAAAATTTCGTTTTAGTCTCATGTAAAATTCTCAAAGGAAAAAAAAAAAAAAAAACTTTTATTCTTAAAAATGTTTCATGTTTTTCTTTTGATTCTGTAGTTCCAATTTTTTTAATACAATTTTTTGAGGCAAAAATAATTTTTATATTAATTAAAAGCTGTTAAGAAAAATGAAAGAAAAAATGATGAGCAACAAATTGGTTGAAAATGTAAAAACATTTCTTTTTACGTAACAAAAAATGTCGATTTTGATTTTTGAAAATTGTTTCAGTAATTAAAATTATTCTAATTTGACTCCAAAAAATTTTGATTACAAAAAAAACGTATTAAAAAAAAATTACTCTTTAAGTGACTCACAATTGAGTGTCTTTTATTAGTGAATAAGAATTAAAAAGGCGTAACCCGCATATTTGAAAATGAGCCTGTCCTTTCAGTTCTTGGTCTTTATTAAGAGGGCTAGACAAAAAGCTCCAAAAGGGACACAGAAGCCCTTTTCTCCAAACTCTTCGTATAAATAGATCTCTACCGCCCATCTGATCTACATTGTATAAAAGTCAAAGACCCAATCGTTACATAAGAATGCAGAGAGAAAGAGAGAAAGAGAGATGGATAGATAGATTTTGGGCTAGGTCGCGGCCTTTCGTTCGCCTCGTTAAAGGGCTATCGACCCCGTCGACAACGACAAGAACTGCTGCAATGAAATAGAAGGGTTCCCACTTTTTTTTTTTTTTTTTTTTTTTAATGGTGCAGCCTTTCACATATTTTCCAGACGCCCTTTTTTAATCTCAACAGAGACTTTCCAATCGATAATTTCTTATACATTTTACTATAAATACGTCATCACTCAATCGCCGTCTTATCTCAATTTTTCTTCTTTGAATTTTAAAAATCACATTTTTACAATTTCATATAATTTTGGAAAATAATTTTTTTTATGGTACTTTGCATTCAAATTTTCACAAAAATTATAAATTGAAAAAAAAAAATTGTCATTTTTTACGATTATAGAATTTTTTTTTTTTTACAGAAATTATATCAGTCTTTTTTTTTTTAATTATAAATTTAAAAAAAATGGCTTTCACGAAATAATAATTTTTTAAATTAAGAATTATTTAATTAATTGATTAATAAAAAATTTAAATAATAATAATCTGCTCAGAATTTATATTCGGTTGACAAGGATTTTTTTTGTTGTTGTTGTTGTTTTTTTTTATTATTAGAGGACTAAAATAATGCAGAGATTCAATCCGATTTCTGTCTCGCTCGATTGTTGAGGTGAATGCCCCTCAGTCCCTTTTCATTAACCTCATCGAGAACGGAGAGGTCGTGGCGCGGTTTGTGACCGAGTGTTTAAACCCAAGCTCTCCGAAAAGTTGTCGGACCAGTTTGGTTGGCCCTCTCCTCTCACGACGAGCCTATATAACCTGACATGGTTCCTCCTGAACCTCACAAAGAAAATCTAACTGACCTAGGCCACGAATACCGATCGACTTTCTGAGGACCAAAAATTTATTCACCTGCTCCTAAATCATTTTATAACTGAAGACATAATATTAATAGAAGGTGTTTTTTTTTTTTAAATAGAATATAATTTTACATCACGATTTAAAAATTTATTTTAAATAACTATTATAATGTGTAGATAAATTAAATTATTTTTATTGAAAAAATTTGAATCTTAAAAAACGAAAAATTATTATAATAACTAGTAGCATTTAGACTATTTTAATTAATGAAATAAAATGAATTTAAGCTATAGAATAAATTCAAGATGTTAAAAATAGATGTTTAGTGAAGAATTTTGGTCTCACCAATAAAAATATTTTTTTTAAAGTAGCCGAAGAACCCTTAAAAATATGGTTGTTTCGAAAATCTGTGTTTTAATAATTAGTTTTCTTAACTCAATATTTTTTTGAGTAAGTAAAATAATAATAATAATAATATTAATAATAATAATAATAATAAGAAAGCACAAAATTACAACTTAATCGGAAAGATCGATCTGCTGTGCTTCATATTTAATGAAATGATACATATATATATATAAAATAAACAAAGACTGATGTAAAACTGTGGCATCGTGTTCACAGTTTTCTCAGTTGCTTTGTTAGCTTCGTGTAAGCTATGAGTACACGATGAGTTGGGCAAGCGTTGGGATATATCTAAGCACGGGTGAGACCGCGCGATAATCTCGTTTCAAGCTTTAAATGCATTATCAACTCCTCTGTACCGGTTCGTATGCGTCCCAGAGTGGAAGTTGCGCGTGAAATATGTTTGATTAATAATTAGAGCACTTTAACCAACGCCCTCTATCATCCGAAACACCTTCGACGCATCGTCAATTTTCGTCCTTCCATTCTATTATGCTGTAAAGCTTAGGAAGCGTCATCTGGCGAAGGTTCAAACCAGAGGCGTGCAAAAACCATCTGAAACCGGTTCGAAAGCGTCCGAAGACGAAATAAAATTGTTTTCTCAATGCGATTCAACCAACGCTTTCGACATTTTTCCAAGCTTGGGAAAGCTTAGAAAACGCCATCTAGCGAAGGTTCAAACCAGAGACTTACAAAAACCATTTGAAACCGGTTCCAAAGCGTCCGAAGACGAAATAAAATTGCTTTCTCAATGCGATTGCAGCCAACGCTTTCGACATTTTTCCATTTCACTCGAGATATTATGTATATTGATATAAATTCAGTATATAATATACGCATGGTCTTATCTCGGGCTCCCACGTATTTGCCTTTCGGACAGCAACCTATTTACGTATGCGCCGGCACACTCCATACACGTCTCTCCGGATAACGTAGCTGGATTCGCCCTTTTCCTAACTAAATACACATATTTCACGGCGAAAGGCACTCGGGCGAAAAGCCTGCGGCTTTTTATTTTCCACCGTCAGACACGAGAATTCGGACTGTCCAGGAAATATAGATTCATTGATACTTTTGGATATTTAAACGAACAGATTTTAAAAAAAAGAAGAAAATTGGCCTGAATGATCACAATAATCAGTAATAATTTTTTGTGTATTTTACATAATAGAGTACCGGATCTACTTTTTTTCTTAATCTACAATTTTTTTTTTTTTTTGTAAATTTCTAAGTGACTAAAAAAAATTGTCGAATTTTCATCTTTTTATTTAATTTTCGAAGTGATAAAAAAAATTTGGTAAATTTACATTTTTGTATTTTTTAAAATTCGAAGTGTTTTTCCAATTTTCATATTTTTATTTGTTGAATTACAAGAATCACGAGTAATCGGACTGTCGAAAAAATGTGGATCACTCGATTTAATACTATTGGTAATTTAGATGACTGAAAAATTTAAGACACAGTGAATTCTGGATAAACAAATTAATATATATTTTTTAAAGTCTATCCATTATTAATTTAATTTAATAAATTTTTCAAAAAACCTAAAAAAAAAAATATGTCTAAATGTGGACAATACAACAATAAGCATACTTTTTTCAAAAAATATTTTTTTTTTAAATCCGACAAAAAATGTATAAATTTGGTAAAAAATATTTGCCAAAAGCAGTCCAAAAGTATTGTTGAGCCTCCCCTAAATAATTTGACAACAAACAATGGTCAATAAATAGAAAAAAAAAAGAAAATAAAAAATAAAAAAATGTGCCAATAACTATAGCTAGAATTCGCTCCCCCTCCCTCATGTGCCAATCACTGCAATGATTTTCTTTAATACGAAGCGAGAGAGAGAGCTTCTCTTCAATTCCGTCCTCTTCCATTCTCTTCCACGCCGGCTGATCGAGTATCGGATGCTTGCGGTTTTCGCGCGAACGAACGGGCTACCTAAATCCCTCCGGCTCTTCTATATAGCTTGTGACGCTGCTTCTGCTCCCTCCTCCTCCTCCTCCTCCTCCTTCTCCTTCTCCTCTCTTCATTTCGCTTTCTTCCCCCTCCCTCCGCAGCGTCACCATTCGCCCGAGCGCGCCCACTCCGATAGCGCCTCCTAGTTGAAGAGAGCCTCACCACCCTACCAGAAACGTTTCCAGGCTCTGCTTTCGCACCATACTCGAGAGGCTTTGCCTCGCGCCCCCCGAAGCTCTTCTTTGTTGCTTTCCTGAAAAGGTGGCTGTCCGCTCTAGTGCGATGCGAAACAAGAGGGAAAGAATACTGCAGGAAAAAAAAAGAGACAAATGTCGGAGGGGAGAAGGACAGAAAAAAAAGAAGAAAAGAAAGGAAAAGAAAAAAAAAACGTAGATTGGGGATGAGCGGGTACTCAGCACGAGTGACCGCAAGCTCGATACGGATCTCTGCTTTCGTGAAGAGCATTTTTTCTCTGCGCTTTCTTTTTTCTTTTCTTTTTAATGGTCGACGTCTGAATTGTCACTGGACTGAGAATGTCGGTAATTTATTTTTGTTTTGTGGATTTTTTTTTTTTTATAAAAAGCTTCATATATTTTTTTTTTTTTTCTTTTAATAATAATTATCTCATACGCAATTAAATATTTAATAATAAATCATAGAATAAATAAATATTTTATTTGAGAAAAATGAAAAGTGAGAGAGCGAAAAAAAATTGAGGGTTTATTCATTTTTAAGAGCAATTCTAATTGCACTTATTTCCGGTGCCAATTTAACGGTGCATATTGGTGACAATAAATGGAACACTTGGGTTTTTAAAGACTGTCTCAGCTATCGATGAGATAGCGAAAGAAGCGGTGGAGAGACTTAAAGACAGAGAGGGAAGTAAAGCTGGATGCTTAAGGGGGTTTTCCGATCTACCAATGCTGACAGAAAGATTGACGGAGATGAAAAATAGATAGATAGATAGAGAGAGAGAAAGAGAGGTTTGAGAGTGGGAGCGATGGGGAATGAGATTGACAGTGAAGAAGAAAGACAAAGAAAAACACACAGAAGAGTTGAAGGATCTTGAAGAAAGATGGATGTGTTCCGCTCGCGAAGCAGTGATAGATAGACAGAAGCTTCTTTTTCTTCTTCTTTTTTTTTTTTACTTCTTCGGTTTTTTTTTATTCTCTAGTTATACTGTCTTAATTTTTTTTTTTTTGCATTTAACAATCAGGGTTTGGCAGTATTTGAATGGAAAAGATATTTTTTAAATTATTATTAGCCGAAATTAAATTTTAAAAAATTTTTCCAATTGTTGCGAATTATTTCGAATAATTGTTCTTTCACAATAAATTATAATGATACCTAAGGATTTATTTGAAAAAAAAAAAACGTATTAAAGGGTGGTCAGGAATTTATATTTTTAAAAATCGAAATGCGATTTTTTTTTTTTTTATGTCATGTTGCTAATTTTGGCTAAAAGAGCGTGAAAAAATATAATGTCTCTTCTGGAAATGGAGTGAAACGGCTAGAAATGTCTCAGTAAACGTAATAACTGTTCTGGAAACAAAAATGGCCAAACGTATCCTCGGAAAGCTTAACGACCCTCCTAAAAATTGAAATGAAAATTTGAAATGATCAAAAATATCCTCAAATAGCGTAACACGACTTTCCTAAAAATTGAGTGAAATGGCCAAAAAATGACCAAAACCTCACTTATCCCAAAAAAATTCCAAAATATGTTTTGACATTCTTCTGTCTAAAACATATATATTTTTTGTCAATGACAAGCTACAAAAATCCTGTTTAGCGATTAAAAAAAAATTATCCATTTTCTTAACGCTCTCAATAAAGTACGTAAACTTTGTAATTTATTTGCGTTTCATTAAGCGTAGGCGTCTTTAGTTCGGTATTTCATTTCCTATAAAATTCGATTGAAGACAATTATTATACGATTTGTTCAGCTACGTTGGATTTCGGTAAATTGACAAAACGTCGACGTGCTGTCGTGAGAGCTGAGTGGTTCCAAACGCTAATGCACTGCTGATGAGCTGTTGCTACCCTCAACTCACCCCCTCCCCCCCACCCCCCTAACCCCTGAATCGCACACGGGACACTCAACGATGTCACCACGCGCCCAGTCGTTTGGGAATTTCGACTTTAATCGCTCCAATCTAAAGTTCCACCCCACCGTCATGAATATAGATGACGAATACACGAGAGCTCTCTCTCCTCTCTTTGCTTCCGGGACGTCGCAATACCTACGCAATTGCTATATACGACGTTTAGTCGTACGTTTCGTGGTAACTTCTTTTTAATTGGGTTATCGCGATAAGTCTATTTCGGTCAGACCTGATGCTTTTGTCGGAGTTGAGTAAAAGCTTCCTTATTTTAGTATGTCACTCAAAAGCTACGTTAGTTAATCTCGATTTTATGACATTTTTAATTTGGAACCAAAGAAAAATTTTATTTATATTTATTTATATTTATTTATATTTATTTATATTTATTTATATTTATTTATATTTATTTATATTTATTTATATTTATTTATATTTATTTATATTTATTTATATTTATTTATATTTATTTATATTTATTGAGGTGTCCATATACGTCCACATTGGGTGTGAATTTTTAGTCTAACCTCAACATTTTATAAACATACATTTTACTCGAAAATGAGTGAATGAAATGTAACCAATTTTTTTGGATTTTATTTGTGCCATAATTCTGCATTGATTGCTATTCATTTTTTTAATTTCTATGTTACCATCGCGAATATAAATGTGTTGAAAATTTTGAGGTGGAAGAAAACAATGAATTCCGATCCAAAAGTATAAATTAGAATTTGTGAACTTTGAGATTAGTAAATTGTTTAAAAAAATAACTTAACATTTACGATATCAAGAACCTTGATTCCGAATCTCAAGTCAAAAATTTAGAGCTTCATAATGGCCGAATTCCAACATGGCGGAACAAAATGCAAAAAGTTATTTGATTTGGATGAAATTCGGTACTCGGGGATTTTCTACGTCACTGATTACGAATCTGAACTCAAAATTCAGAAATTCAAAATGGCGGATTAACAATTATTTGACAACTCAATTATTAATTTTTTTTTTTGCATTTCAGCATTATTATTATTAATATTCAAAATCAATGTTTATTTAAATCTTTACCAGCATTAATTTTTTTTTAAATTGACGTATATACGTCGATATTTCTATGGATATAATGTTCGTAAGCGAGATCGAATGTTTTTTTTACTGACTGACACTAGGTCAGTCATTAATCGGCGCTTTTTGCGGTACGCCGATAAATGTGTGTGCTCTATCGGAAAACACTGAGTGAGATATATTGTGAGATTATTCGAGATGGCGTTTCAGAGTCGAACAGCGCGCTATTCTACGCTCCGTCAATTATGCTAAATTCGATTGCCTGGAGATTAATGGAAGAAGGCAGCGTCTCCGTAGAACGAGAGAGCTGTGCTTTTCTCGGCGTTGGTGTGTTCTCCTCTTCGTTCTTGCCACGATACGGACCGTGGAAACGTGACGTTCGCCCCGACGAAGCCACCCGAGCGTGCATAAATGCAAACGACTTGGCGCGCAAAACTCCAAGTCGATTTCCCGGGAAAACCACCTTGAAGGATAATGAGTTGTCGATGTTTTATCAATTAAAATTTCTCAATTAGACACACTAATATATGAATTAAATTGATGAATTTATTTATTTACGCGACACACTTTAACAATTGTAACTAAAAGCAATTTTGTCGTTTACGATTTTTTCGTTTCTCTGATTTTTGTTACTCGAATTAGAGACAAAAAAATTACTAAACATAATTTGTAAAAAAAAATTAAACACTTTTATGTTAAAGTAACATTTAAAATATAGATTAAAAAAGAAAATTTTATTTAATTTAAAAAATAAAT